>NW_024121987.1:6410280-6929444 GCF_016745375.1 Pimephales promelas
AAGTTGTCCGGCTCGAGGAGTACAATATACATACCAATTTTTGTAACTCTAGTTAAAACTAACAACCCCACTTTTGTCAAAAGGTGGCGCTACTGAGCCCTCACCACGCCCGTTTCTGAAACTTTGCACATGTCTACTGGCTAATAAATGTGATGTGTCTGTCGAGTTTCATGCAATTTGAAGCATGCTAAGGGTCTCAAAAGCATCCTAAAAGAATGGTAAAGTTTGATGCGTTGCCACGGCAACAGTTTCAAAGATATCAAGAATCCATTCACAGATCTTCATCTGCCGTGTATTTACATTTTACAGATGAAGTTTGAAGCATATCGGGTAAAAATAAGAGGGTGATTTCAAAGCATTTTTAAAAGTGACACACTTCCTGCTGTCAGTTGGTGGCGCTATAACTTTGACTCACAATAGTAACATCCATATGATCGTCCTCTTACAGCGAACACACTGCTAAAGTTTCATCAAGATCAGTTAATGTATGCTGAAGTTATAACACACTTCCTGTTTCACATTTATCGCCATGATTTCGTTTCCCCATCAAAAATCCCGACACAAGCTTTCATCCTCAATGTCTTGACTTCACGCTGACCGAGTTTCGTCGAATTTGGATCAAAGCTCTAGGAGGAGTATTTCACATTCCATTGCATGTGTTTTACGAACAACCCTCAATAGCCGACTTCCTGTTGGGCTGGGGTAAAAAGTATGAGTGTGAGGTATAGATGAAACGATGAGATCTTTATGTGTATGTGTATACCGAGTTTCGTCGAATTTGGATCAAAGCTCTAGGAGGAGTATTTCACATTCCATTGCGTGTGTTTTACAAACAACCCTCAATAGCCGACTTCCTGTTGGGCTGGGGTAAAAAGTAAGAGTGTGAGGTATAGATGAAACGATGAGATCATCATGTGTACCGAGTTTCATATTATTACATGCAAGCGTGTTTGAGTTATTGACCAAGTGTTCGGACCCCATTCCAGGGGGCGCTGACGAGCCGCCCTGCCACGCCCGGGTACCAGCTTCAGCCCGGCTCTGATGGCCGCGGGTTCTGACCCGTGTGCAAAGTTTCAAGAGTTTTCGAGCATGTTAAGGGCCCCAAAAGTGCCTGAATAGTCGTAAGAAAAATAATAATAATAGAAAAGAATAACCCTAAGGAAAACAATAGGGCCTTCGCCCTTTCAGGGCTTGGGCCCTAATAATCCTAAGGAAAACAATAGGGTTTCACGTTTCTCGCCATGATTTCGTTTCCTCGCCACGGCCAAACCGTTCGAGATATCAAAAATCCCCACACAAGCTTTCATCCTCAATGTCTTGACTTCACGCTGACCGAGTTTCGTCGAATTTGGATCAAAGCTCTAGAAGGAGTATTTCACATTCCATTGCGTGTGTTTTACGAACAACCCTCAATAGCCGACTTCCTGTTGGGCTGAGGTAAAAAGTAAAAGTGTGAGGTATATATGAAACGATGAGATCAACATGTGTACCGAGTTTAATATTATTGCATACAAGCGTGTTTGAGTTATGGACCAAGTGTTCGGACCCCGTTCCAGGGGGTGCTGACGAGCCCCCCTACCACGCCCAGGTACCAGCTTCAGCCCGGCTCTGATGGCCGCGGGTTCTGACCCGTGTGCAAAGTTTCAAGAGTTTTTGAGCATGTTAAGGGCTCCAAAAGTGCCAAAAAGGTAGTAAAATAATAATAAGAATAAATAATCCCAAGGAAAACAATAGGGCCTTCGCCCTTTCAGGGCTTGGGCCCTAATAATCCTAAGGAAAACAATAGGGCCTTCGCCCTTTCAGGGCTTGGGCCCTAATAATAATCCTAAGGAAAACAATAGGGCCTTCGCCCTTTTAGGGCTTGGGCCCTAATAATCCTTAGGAAAACAATAGGGCCTTCGCCCTTTCAGGGCTTGGGCCCTAAATATAGCTGCGAGCAGTGATTGCGGGCCCAAGCCGGTGGCACCGCAACCATGGCGGATGGCGGTACCGCCAGCTTTGGCCCTTCATCGCTGCTCACAGCTATATTTAAAGGGCACCTCTTCTGCCCCTTTTTACAAGATGTAATATTGGTCTCAGGTGTCCCCAGAATGTATTTGTGAAGTTTGAGCTCAAAATACCCCACAGTTAATTTATAATAACCATTTGAAAATGTCATTTTGGGGCCTCTTTAAAAATGAGCTGTTTTGGAGGTATACCACCTTAATGCAAATGAGCTGCATATCCCCGCCCTGCCTTTGGATGAGGGCGTAACTTGATACCTATCGGCAGTCACTCTAAGCAGACGGGCTGAGAGACGCGCTGTTTTGAATGTCATTCAGCGTACGTTTGAATCGGAATATATAAATAGTACGAAGAGACTCCGGCAGAATAAACACAAATGAGAATGGACCAGTACGTCTTGGTATGGTTATTTCATACATTTATGTATAGAGTTGTAATCGTGTCCCATTTGCAATTATGGATGTGCAACACACACACACACACACAGAGACATACACAAACACTAACGCTGGTGCTAACGCTGGCTTTTTTGAAACTACATACACATACCGTGATAAAGTTTGCTATGTACAAGCGAAATACATTTATACGAGGGACCTGTTGCGTCATGTTTAGCTTGTCATTCAGGTGCTTCTGTGGCAAATGTGAGAAGATGGCTAACTTACAGGACAACAACATATATGCAGTTTTTAATACAATATCTTTATATATATATATATATATATATATATATATATAAACGTACGGTTACATACTATACAAACAAGGTTTAAATTATATAAACAGACATCCTAGGACGACGACAATAACAACTTTAGACACACTTGTTGCTGAATTAGCTGACATCGACTGAACAGACTAAGTTATTTGCTCAAAATTCATAAAATACACTTACTGTTACTGGATGTGTCAGTGGATCGCAAACAGTAGATGAAGATCCACACTTGAGGATTAACTTTTAAGCCACAACAACAGGATTAACCCACGACAGAACATTTATTTTTCCAAGAGATATTACCGGCTGTCGTTGAAACAATGGAGGATGGTGTGTACAGATCACCGAGGGCGGGGTCTATAGCCCCTTTAACACAGAGATTCCAGAAAATACACGGATAATGTGACCCAGCATTTGTCCCGGGAATGTTTGATTTCGGTTCATTCACACTGCAAGTGACTTGCAGTGACCTGTGAGTGCGTTCACACACAACCCGTAAAAATCCCGGGAAGACACATGACGTCAGGATGAGACGTATAACGGACGTGTCGAAAACATGTACACGCGCATACCATTCCACAAAGCTGGTGAACGATCTCAGCTTACAGAAGGGCTGCACGTTTTCAAGTTTTTCATTAACCGTTAACCGAGGCCCTTATCGGTTAATACTCGTATAACCATAGTGTGTGCGCTGCAACCTCGAGACACAGAGTTAATTTTTAACACCTTTAATAACTGATTGGACCCCATTTGAAACTAAATTAATTTATAGAAATAAAACGCAGTGGTAAGTTCAGAGCAGTTAAAGTAGGTGCGTTTCCATCACCCTTTAAACTGAAATTGCCAATTGAAAATACGCACATTGGCAACACGTCCATTTCGCAAAAACTCTGTGTCCGCAAATAATAATAATAATCATCATTATTGTAACATTTTATTAGGCTGCATATGTAGAAGACGCTTTTATCCAAAAAAGGAACAAAGCACAAATAAACACAATATGTTGACGCATATCCAGTGTGTGTGCTTAGTGTGGAGGCTGCGAGACGCCCATGTGAACATTTACAGTTTCATTGCAGTTCTTTTAGTGGAAAGAACTTAAAATACTCTTTCATTTCTGGTCATACAGAAAATAATAATACATTATTCACAAATACATCTATTTGCGTAAACTCACAATAACAAGAAAACGTTGTGCTTTAACAAACAGGCGCCCTTCATGATCTCCGTGAACTGAAGCGCGAGAACTGAAACAGCCACCGCATTCAAATTTGTTCGTTTTAAATTTGACATTTAAAGCTTTAGTCTGAGTAGACTAAGCTTTAAATGTCCAATTTAAAACGAACAAATTAGAATCAAAAGCCAATATCTTCTGACTATGGAATTATGTAGCCCAGCGGTTTTCAATAGGTGAGGCGCACCTCCCCTGGGGGGCGCCAAAGAGCGACAGGAGAGGCGCGAAGCAGTTTATAATACGCAACTTTTTTTTTTTTTTTTAAAGTCGCGTTAAAACAGCACGGGTTTCGGGTTGCGTTTTTTGGGGCTTATTAAAAAAAAAGGTTGTTTGTTAGGAAAATCTGACAAGCAACTTTGTTTTCTTTACATCTATGGTGACGGTTGGCCGTTTTCTCAATCTCCAATACATTGATTGACACTGTCTGATGGTGTACTTTTGCGTCCATTTCTTTTCCCTTTTTTTAACTCGTAATTAAATTACGAAAAACATGCTTTCTTTATTCGTTTTTAGACTGGTGAAACGATATTCACAAACTTTTTTTTTCTTTATATACAAGGCTTAGATTTTTAACTTCACATTGGCCTATAAAGAAAGCCTAAAACAAAAACATTTCATAAACAGTTTAAGCTATAAAAAAAATAAAACTTTATTAAAACATAAATAAATTATTTTATGATACACATGCCTATTACTGTCTTAAGTGAACTCATTTATAAATGCCAATAATAATTGTCATTAATATTATTAGTCTACATTTAGGCTAGATTCGAAGACGCTTTTATCAAAAAAAATGTGAGAAAATGGGACGAGTGTCAGATCGCGTCTCTGTCAGCAACAGCTGTCCGAATTCGCTCACTCGTTTTTATTTACTCCTTTTCATTCACTCCTTCAAGTGAACAGTAGGCTATTAGTGGACTAACGTAGGGGTTTAGGGGGCGATTTCGGATTCATCAACCCATGTTCTCAAGCAGTGAAAAATAGTGGACACCTCAACGCGTCGACAGACAGGACCGTGCAGGTAATATTTAATATGAAACAAAGTCTCAACTTTCAAATTTGGTCAGTCAAAGAAAATTAAAGGCCTACCGTTTTGTGGCTCTTTAATGTGTCGTGACAGATTGCCTGGCTGATAAAGCCAAGTTCCACCGACGTTAATCTAACTCTCCTGACGTACTGACTCTCCTAACTCTTTGTCGGACAAAAATTGTGGATTTTGATTGGTCAGATCACATGTCTGTCAATCAAACTCCAAGCGAAGGATGAATTGACGCTAATTTAAAAGTGAAAGTTAGTTTCGTTTTCAAACTAGCGCATATTCAAGGCACAATAACAAAACGGTTCTATTCCGCACTACCGCACCAAGAATGTCCATTGATGCCCGTGAAAATGCGCGCATTTTACGTTTACTCTTAAATTAGCGATTTAAATGCCTCCGCCGGTGACACCGTTAGCTATTACCGGTATTGTCACACGTCGATTAACCGGTGAGAAAATATCCTCACCGCGTCACATCCCTACTGCTCAAAAGCGCGGCCTCTCATTGTTCCCACTAATATGGACGATTAAATTGAAACTCACTTACAACTTGTTGTTTTGAAATTGAATGCATAAATTGGTTGGGCCATAGAGTTTTTTTTAATTTATTTTATTTTTTTATTGCTTTGCCGCTCTTGTAGCGCAAATGACGTGAATGGCGCATTTTGTTTGTTTAAAAAGGTTTTAGATTGTTAAAAAAAATTCATGAAAAATATGTGAATCTGTTCGATCTGATAACATGATTTCAATGCAGTTGACTGTTAAATGTTCCGTGTTCCGTGAACGAACAGCGTTGTCGTTCATTGATCAGGTAGAGCTATCCATTGTGCTGATTTTGTTCGAGACGCTTTTTCAGCCGTCAGGTGTCGTCGTCGGTAGCTTTGGCACCGATTACACGTTAAAGGGATAGTTCACTTCAAAATGAAAATTCTGTCATCATATAGGCCTAGGCCTACTCACACTCAAGTTGTTTCAAACCTGTATGAATTTCTTTCTTCTGCTGAACACAAAGGAATATATTTTGAAGAATGATTATTATTATTATTATTATTATTATTATTATTATTAAGAATGTCAGTAACCAAACAGTTAACAGGAACCATTGACTTCCATGGTATTTTTTAGTAAGTCAATGGGACCAGTTTACTGTTTGGTTACTGACATTTTTCAAAATATATTTCTTTGTGTTTAGCAGAAGAAAGACATTCATACAGGTTTAAAACAACTTGAGGGTGAGTATATGATGACAGAATTTTCATTTTGATGTGCATCTCTTTAAGCATGTTTTGTTGAATTGTGGTTAGGCATATGCTACTGATGTTCAGTGATTTTAAAAGTAGCCTCAATTAGGCCTGCATGAAGTTGGAAATTATTTTCTGTTGCAAAGAATCATTTATGAATGAAAATAAAATGTCTTCAAATACATACAATATTAAAAAAGATTTGTTGTTGATCATACAATCAGTTGTTATTGAAACTCATCATTGCCTGGAACACACAAAAGATGGCATTTACTGCAGAGGCATGGGTTAGGGCTTGCAGACTAGGGGTGCACGATTCAGAAAATGTCACGATTCGATTCGATACCGATTTTTTGTCTCGAGATTCGATTCAAAATCGATTTTCGATTCAAAAACGATTCTCGATTCAAAAAACGATTCGCAGGTCTACATAAATGTAGTTTACTTTTTCCTATGTGATTGATTGCAGTAGACATAATTTAAAAGAAAAGTTTGATATTACTTTATGTCTTCATACAAAAATAAAAACTTTTGCAACTAAAAAGTGCGAAGTGCCAAGCTTTGGCCAGCTTTTAAATACATTTAATTCAAGTTTAAAATAAAACTGGTAACACTTTACAATAAGGTTCATTATTTAACATTAGTTAATGTATTTACTAACATGCACTAACCATGAGCAATACATTTGTTACTGCATTTGTTCATCTTTGTTAATGTTAGTTCATGAAAATACAGCTGTTCATTGTTTGTTCATGTTAGTTCAGGGTGCATTAACTAATGTTAACAAGATTTTAATCAAGTATTAGTAAATGTTGAAAATAACATTAACAAAGATTAACAAATGCTGTATATGTGCTATTCATTATTAGTTCATATTAACTAATGTAGTTAACTAATGTTAACTAACGAACCTTATTGTAAAGTGTTACCATAAAACTTAAATAAAAAGCTTTTACATTTAGCTTTAAAGTGCTATAGTCAGATCAAACAAACAATTATGCTAAATGTGGTTTAAGGAGTAGGCCTACTTCAGCTACCAGGTTGACTGTTGAAATGTGAACTCGACTGGGCACATTGAACTTCCTAAAAATATATACTAATTTCATAGAACCCTTGCGAAAATATTTTAAATAGATTTAAAAAAGCCACCGCTACTGGTAACATCTATGGTTAGATTGATTTGTTTACATCCAGTGAAGTCGTTCATAGGCGCGTAATTTGCGGGTATCTAAATCTAGTTAACTAGCAGAGCATTCATTTAGTTCGCTATTAAATAAGAGACCTGTTGTTTTTGAAATCAAGCTGAGCGCTCGTGTCCGCTGCAATCAGTGTCATGGATACAGTGTTCTCTGTGGCTCACGCAGTCTTCTCTCGGACGCGCGCTTCAATCTATCGCCGTTGTGGAGACTCCGGTGAAATCACAAAATAAAATGCACACAAACGTGATGAACGTATTCGGTTTTAATGAGAGAGAGAAAAAACTATACGAGTGCGGTTTAGATCCCGTCACCTCTGACACGCTTGGCAAAAGATCTACAGAACTCAAACATAAGATCTGCGGATCGATGCATTTATTTACGGGTTGAGCAGAGTGGCTGCACAGTTTGACCAGCGGGCGGCAAGAACTTGCAATGACTATTTATCAGACCTCGCAGCCTCGAAACCATAGAAACACTACCGGACCACCGGTAAAAGTCCCGACTTACCCGATTGCCACTCCGCCCCTGCACACCATTAAAAAAATAGCCTATGAATCGATTTTTGGAATTCTATGAATCGATTCTGAATCGGTAAAGATGGAATCGCGATTCAAATGTGAATCGATTTTTTTGCACACCCCTATTGCAGACAGTGTTTTTTTTTTTTTTTTTTTGGGGGGGGGGGGGGAGGGGGGGGCTCGGCTGTCCTTACCTACTCTAAGGGGAGGCTCACATTCACCCAATTTGCAATTTGAAAACCCCTGATGTATCTAATTCTATTTCTCTCTAAAGGTGCATCCGGGGATGGAGATTTGTTTTTAGCAGAAACTGATTTAGAAAACAATAGTTTATTAATAAACAATTAATGCCTCGTTATTTTATATTATTTTATTATCAGACACATTTATTATATCTTATAAATCATCTATAAATCCCCTTTCTGTAGGCTGTGGTTACGGCTCTTCTCGTTCAGCACTGCGGGGAAAATATCATTTCCAGGTTCTAATTTGGCCTCAGAAAACCAGTAAAATCTTTTTTTCCCATATTCATTTGTCAAATATTTTAAATGTTTAAAGGGGCAAAAAATCAAACAAATATTTAAAAATTCGTCGATATATAGCCTATATATTTTTTACGCAACATTTGACGTACATGCAGTTCAAATGAACATTTTGGTGTTCAACTCTGCGTTTTACAAAATACAACAACCGTTCATTTTTCGTTTTGCAATTAGGCCTACGGATTAAATAAGGCGAAACGAATGAACACAAAAGTACACTGACCGTTTGGACATATACGAGGCAGAGTTCTGTTTTAAAATTCATAAAAGATACAAGGAATAGCCTACTAGACGAAACCTCAAAGAAATGCCACAATCAAGACCGCGGAGCAGAAATGAGGGAGAAACACACAGAAACTCTGTGACTTTCCCTGCCATTAATGCTTGGATGACACACCACGTCTCCTTCCATAAATAATAATAATGTCTAGTGGGGTGGCTGTGATATACCAACGTCCGTTGCCATTATTTTTGAAATGGCTTATCGCGAAAGGAAAAAAAAAAATGTTTTAGTCACATAACACCGTTAATAGAAACGCTGTCATTTCACAATATTTTTTTATCGACAATCAGAAAAAAAAAACGCAAAAGTTTTTGTGCAAATATGTGTTGACGCCACTTAACCAAGCAAAAAGGTTTCACTCGGTTATGCAATTTTAAACGGTCAATCGGTTAACCGGTTAACCATGGACACACCTAGCTCTGCTTCGCTCCAGTTTGCAGGTATTTGTTCGTCCTTTCTTTGTTGATGACGAACACAAACTTTCTTCTAAGAGCAACAGAGTCGCGCGATGGCACGAGCGTCATCACTATGACACACCCTTTACGGCATTGGTCCTGGCTTTTGTTCACACAGCGCGCGTTCCGGGACTGATTACGGCAATGTTACTAGGTCCCCAACCCGGGATCAATCCCAGAATCAATCCCAGGTCGTGTTTGCGTTCACACAGACGGCGTTCTGGCAGTTTCCCGGCAATTTCCTGGGATCAACTCGCTGTGTGAAAGGGGCTTATGCCACAACCACACTGTCAATGAAACCCCTTTCTCACTTTCTACGTCACAAAGAGCTGAATCTTAGAACAGCTCGTTCTGAGACAGTGGATATGATTTATTGAGATTGTAAAAAAAACACTGGGTGGATTTTTATCGTTCGAGGGTGGTTTTGCTCACACACTGCCAACACACATTTATGTTCAAACACCATGTAAAAGTGAATTTTCCATAATAGGTGCCCTTTAAGTATATATATGGTGCCTTTAGTGTTATTCTGCACGATGTGCAAAAACTTAACCCCGCTTTTTTAAGTATATATATATATATATATATATATATATATATATATATAAAGATGGTTATTCTGCACAACGTGCAAAAACTTAACCCCCGCTTTGACTGTCGAAGAGAAGTGTGCTGAAGAGCATGCATCAGTGAGGGCTTTGCAAAATATATATACATACAAACACACACACACACTAAATGAGGTTAGTGTTTTACAATATTAAGGAAAGCACAGTAGCGGTTCTAGGCACGGGCGAACCGGGCAGTCGCCCGGGGCGGCATTTCTTCATGTCGCATGGGGGGCGGCACGCACGAGCAGTTAAAAAAATCCTCTGTGCCGCGAAGGTTTTCTATTTTTTTACCATTTTGATTCAATTATTGGCAATGGCGCCCCTAATTGCTGAGAAGGTGCCGTGCACAGAAGCGATGTCAAGGGGGTCTCTTGATTAGTTCACGTATTGCGTCTTTTGCGCGCTCGAGGTTGTTATTTCAAATAGGCGATTAGGCGCACGGGAAGCGCGCTCATTATGCGCTCGCGGGAGGCGCGCTCATAAACTTTTCAGTATGGGAGTGCTCGTGCACTCAAACACTTGGGTGTTTTTTCTCTTCTCCATAAAAAAATCTTTTAGCAGAGCTTCAGCAAGCGTTTTTCTGTGGTGGAAATACATTAGCTACTAAAACTTCTTTGTCATTGTGGAGAGCCCAGTGCATGGTTGTATAGCAACGACAGCCATGGGCAAATCGGTCCGAATTTTACTATTAATAATAAAAGATAAGCTACTGTATCTTGTATCTTTATTGACTCATTCTTTTTATAAAGATGATTGAATGCTGAAATATGAGGTATATATTTTTATAAAATCTCTTTTTGTGTTAACCTTTTTTTAAGTTTAGTAGGTAAGATAAAAGACACTCCTTTAAAACAAATCTTTAATGTTATTAACTTGGTGAATTGATTGTGTATTAGGCTTTTTGTGTATGTGATCATGTTGGTCACTATATTCATGAAATGAAAATAATTTACATAATGATCAACTTTGTCTTTTTACAGTAGCCTATATGCAAAGTACAATTTTCTATTTTCTAACATTCTAACATTTTAAGAGTGACATAGGGCTAAAAAAAAAAGCTATTTTAGGTATAACAGTTTGGATAGTGTTTAATATGAGAGCTGTTCAAAATTATTTAAGAGATAAGAGATAAGTATTGTGTTACTAAATAAGTATCTCTCAGACCCTTTTACTTTTAAAAACTCCATTTCGTGACAAATATTGTTTAACAAGCCATAACTAAAAGTGTGCCATGCATATAATTTAAGGCAATAACCAATGCGCTAATGGTTACTTCCTCTCTTTAAAGTTAGATTAAACTAGCAAAATAACTGGATTCTATTAACTGTGTTTTTCAAATGAACGGTATGTGATTTTATTGTTGGGTTGTTGTTGTTTTGTTTTTAGAGTCTTTGACAATGGAGACAATAGAGTCTTTAAGTTTTACAAAATGTTTACAGAATGCTGCTGGGTGCTCCCTGCACTTTGTTATTATTATTATTATTAATAACAGTTCTCATATTCAAAGATATGATTAAATGATGATTAAAATCATTTAAAGAAAGTATTTGTCAACTTAATTTTGACATTAATTTATAGTTTTACACCAGACATAAGCTAAAATATAATATATATTCAAAATATCGGTTATCGGTCTATTTGATCTGTAATAATCGGTATTGCATCGGCCCTTAAAATCACAAATCGGTCGACCCCTACACACAACAATCATGAATTGAGTCAAAGCATTAAAATGCAATACAGTTACCATAGGTGCAGTTACAACACAGCCGGAGAACTAGAAGAATCTCCATGACAAACTTCCACTAATCCTGCAGTCTTCTCTAAATGCCCCACCACTACTTCCTTCTCATTCTGCAGCCCCTTTTATCCATCCCTCACAAACACGGACAAGACAGCAAGAGAGAGAGAGTCGTACACTCCTGCTCTCCCACACTCCAAAACACTCAGAATGAGCAAGCACACACTCTTCCTCACACACACTTGAGTTGTGGATGCTGCATACACAAGTAGAAAGATGCAGAGCTGAACTCATTCTTAAGAGACACTGCTCACAGCTCACTTGCACATACATGACAATTTACTCTCGCAATGTACCATCAATCAACACATCAAATCACAAAGAAACAAATTTAGGCTCACATAGTGTAAATACGGTTCGCTCATGCATGTCACACACATCACAGATCAATAGATACGCTCTTACCCTCCATGGTGGTGCTTGTGGTGCAGTCCTTGGATTCTTTTGGACCTTTAACTTTCAGATTCTGTAAACAGAAAAGATGCCTACTATAAGCACACACCAATACAAGTGCACATATATACAGAGCCTGGTCTGGCTCAGGCAGCAAAATGTGACGCATACATCCTGCATGGAATAATCAAGAGAAATGTGATGCAGAAGGCTGCTTGTGTATGTGTGTATGAGTAAAAGCATCAAGTAGAGGATGATAGCTAGATGTGATGCGAAAATGCTTTTGTGGGCACTTGCATTGCAATAGTAACCCTAACATGCAATGTATTAAACATCTGTTTTTCATCTAGATTTGGCTTTGATGCCTTAAACTGAGTCTGACAGATGATAACAGGCAAAATGACAAACTTAAATTGAAACCGCCTTGCCATATCTCAAGACCCCATTCAATTGGGGCAAAACTCTTTTGAGTTGCTAATGCAATTGCTAGGTCAAAAGAGATTGCTAGGTCAAAAGATTTCAGCCCCAATTAAAGGGGGTCTTGAGATATGGCAAGATGGTTCCAATTTAAGTTTATGTAATTTTGCCTGTTATCATCTGTCAGACTCAGTTTAAGGCATCAAAGCCAAATCTAGATGAAAAAAAAACAGATTTTTAATACTTTGCATGTTAGGGTTAAAATGATAATTTTAGTAATTCCCACAGATTTCGTACTCACACTAAAAGTGCATGCACCATTCTCATGAAGCAGCCTCTCAAACAGCTTGAGAGTACAAAAAGTTATTTTTCATGGCTTATTGCACTTAAACAGTAGCCTGGATGCCAGCCCGAACTCCGCCCACAACATTTTTTGGTCGGGAAGTTCGGTCTGGACTTGATCCATTGAGGAGTAATTATGATCAGTCAAAAAATGATCAGGCCAATCAAATTGCCAGGGCAGGCTTTATACGATGATGGACAGGTGATCTGCAGGCACGTAATCATCACGTTATCAAAGAGCACTTGTCAAAGATGACTGCAGCTGTAAAATTGAGATGTATAGATTCCGCTGTCACGTCTTTTGTAAAATAAATCGACAGAACATTCATTTTAATAGACAAACAGAGAACTGCAATCAAGGCATTTGTCGATCGGAAAGATATTTTTGGCGTCCTTCCTACATGATTCGGGAAAAGTGTAACTTATCAGCTGGCTCTGACGGTTGCTAAGAAGATGGGACGTAATGAAATGCCTGAGGTCGTTGTGGTTTCTCCTTTGGTGCCACTCATGGAGAAGTGAGTAAAAGAAGCAACACTCGTTATTTAACTTCTAAAATAAGTAAAGTTAGGCTACGTTCTGTATTTGAAAACTGTGCTATGCAAAGGAGTTGACTTACTGCGTTGCTCTGATTGGTTGTAGGTCTACCGACTATCCAATTGAGTGCAGAGGGTTTTTTTTTCCTGGTTCGGTTACGACATGCCTCATAATCAAAGCCCAACGGAGGAGTTTCATATTCTTTCATATTCTCTCTTGAATATGAGTATGACAAAGTCAGGCTACTTAAACAGTCAAATACATACCAAATTGTCAAAATTCCCATCTTGCAGAGTATTCAGGTAAATACAGTGAGATATGGAACGCAAATAGTTGAGAGAAAACACATGTTGTGTAACAGAATATTGGATCTGTGTACTTAAAGGCAGGGAAGACAGTTTTTTTTTTTCTAAAAAAAAAAAAATATTTTACCAAATTTGTTTAAACTGTCTTTATACTAAAGGGCTGTTGAATGCTTGATTCTGATTGGTTGAGAACGTTCTAAAGGTGTGCAATTATTTTCAGGGAAACGCACGGCTAAAGTAGTTTCAGGCAAGTTTGAACCGCATTACAGTTCCATATCACTGCGCGTAGTTAACGGAAAATACAATTCATAACAAGAGAAGACATGCAGCCCCATGCGCTTGATTGCAACTTTCGATGTCTAACTTTACAATCAATGGACACATACAGTTTAATTTTAAAAAATAAAGTACGTAGTCCTATCTATAATAGGCCTATACAAAATTAAACTGAATAGACTATATAAATAAATTAATTGTTCTGCTGCACGGATTTTCGTAATTATTCCAGTCAGATAATATAACAAATAAATAATTATTGATAGGCTTACTTGTTAAAAGGGCTTTGTGTTTTTCATTTATTGGGTTATCTACTGTCAATTAAAGAAAACAATAATGAACTAATTAATTAAAACGAAGTTAATAAATAAATAAATAAATAAATAATAATATTGACGCACATGCTTTTCTGTCTCATTATTTCAACATCTCTCTCTCTCTCTAATAACTGCATTAATAACTGCATAAAGCCAGGACAGACTAGTTTAGGCCTACTAAGGCCAGTTATGAATGTAATTTGATGCTTCTGACTGATCATGCCCAAATGCACGTTCAGTGCGTTCAGTCTGTGTTCACATAGTTGGTGTTTAGTAAGACCTGCAGTCGATGGAAAGTCGGTCTTCGAATATTTCAGCGAATTGTAAGTGTGTCCCCATCATTACATTAGTCTGCAATAAGTTGCTCAAACCTCCGTTACTACCTGTTGTCGTTTGACGAAAATGACGTTTTGGAATTAGCAACGGAGGCATGGGATTAGATGCGTAAGAATTTAGTCCTACATACAAGAGCGCTTTAATGTCAAAAACGTGACAAACGTCTTGATATGAATCATCTGAACAATGTTTTGAGGTGTGGTAACTGTAGAATAAGCGGAATAATTGACTTTAGGCCGTTGAATTATCCGAAAAATAATGCACACCCGAGGTTCGCGTCGTGACCGCATTACCACCTCGGGTGTCCATTATTTTTCTAATAATTCAACGGCCTGTCGTCAATTATTCCTTACTTATATACCAATACAAAATTATAATGTAAGTACTCTGAAAAGGAGAGTATAAAAATCGAGTGTCTGTTGTCCTCTCAGGGCAGCAATAAACACAGTTACTTATTTCCATTCGGAAACGAGGCTGGGTGACTGTCACTCTCCCTCGCTACCATGGCTACCACCCCTGCTGTTACAGGAGCTGCCCACATGCGCGCACTCGTTTGACTCGAGGAAGGGAAGAGGCACGTATCGGCCAGAAGCTAGGAAGAATCACAATTATGGCAGAGAAAGAGCAGTGAAAATTCCCAGTACCTGCATATACAGTCAGCGAAGGCAAACAAGGCAAAAAAGGAAGACAGTATTCTGCTTCGCCCTCGACCCCTGACCTGTCCTTGAGCCGTCGATGTGGCAGCCTACTTGTCTTCGGAGTGTAGTCCTCATCAGAGCCAACAGTGCTTACATCCAAAACACTGTATATGTTAGAAATCTTACACGAAATTCACCTTCATCACAGTGTATGATGAACATGTATCAATGCAACATGTTTTTAGCTTTGCCTTATGTTACTAGCTTGTTACCGAATCAAACTCAATATATTTTAAACTTTACCTGTATCAATATGCTAGCTTGATAGTGAGTACTAACAGCCATGTTAGTTGTTTATATTCATAATGATAAAGTTAGGTATTGTATTACATGTGATTCTGACATGATGTCACTACATGCACTGGGCTCCTTTCCGCTCGGCGCTGGTAAACGCGTCCTCCAGCGGAGCGGTCGGACTCGGCATTGCACGTTCATGTGTGGGACGTGGCTTTGGAAGGAGCCCAGAAGGGAGGGGGTGGGAGTGAATGGATTAGGTAGCTTTGTTTATTGCAGCCCTGAGAGGACAACAGACAATTGATTTTGATACTCTCCTTTTCAGAGTTACATTTTAATTATGTATTGGTAAATAAAGACAGTTTAAACCAATTTGGGGAAAAGTTTTTTAGTAAAAACCTGCCTACCCTGCCTTTAAAGTCATAGCCGCCTGATAAACCTTCTGCTGTCTGTCATGTTAATCAAAGAACCAAATACAGACAGAAAATCACTTTCTGCTCTTGACGGAATAACTTTTGTAGCTTTAATTGAAATCATTAATCTGCATTTCATTTTTACAATGAAGACTATCCAGTGTTATTTTACATTTGATTAGTTTAATTTCTGTATTATTTCTTACCAGAAAACTACTGTTAGACCCACCTGAAAAACTTAAAGCCATGTTTATTTCATTTGTCTCTTTATTTATATTGTATTTCTTTGTACAAATTTCTATCGTTTGAAATTAGTTTACTCTTCTATTTTTAAAATTTAGTTCAACGATTAAAATAAAGCCTCCCTGTTCTGTGTGTAAACGATTGCAACACAATGACCCAAATTATCAAAAAATGATAACAAAATTAACAAATTATCTGTATGGCGGTATGTGAGGCAGTTGTCCCTGTGGTATTGGAAAATGATTAGGAATATCGATCATTATCAAGGTATCATTTCGAAGTTGGACATTCCAGTATTGTAACAACACTAGGGCTGGATGGCCAGAGGTAGATGATCTCACCTCAGAGATCTTCTGAAATTGGATGTTGGCCTGGCTGCATTTCTCTGCCGTCTCCACTGCGATTTTATAGTTGTCCACAAAAGCTTTGTACACACCGAGCTGACTGGCCTGAGAAATAAGCAGAGGAAAAAAGGTGGTAAATGCAGTAGAAACACACACACAAAAGGGATTTTTACACTGTGCTTAACCACGGCTTATATTATCATTCTAAAGAGCACTTTTAACCCCCGGTAAAGTAACATTTCACATTTGTAATTTTAGAAGTAGGATTTGAACTGCGTGTTTTCTTTCCTTAAAAAGTAATTCAATTTGTGATGCGATTCATTAATTGTACGCAATTAGATGATGATTTTTTTTTTTATCATTTAAAACTGTTCACACACCAAATATATTGAAATCATGAAATCTGCCAAATGAACAAAAACAAAGGTAACACTTTACATAAGGTGTCATTAGTTAACATTAGTTAACTACCTTAGTTAAAATGGGATGAACAAGAATGAACAATATTTCTACAGCATTTATTAAAGGGGGGGTTGACTGCTTTTTTTTCTTTGCATGATTGTGTTTATGGGGTGCAATATAACATGTATTCGTGGTTTTTCTTTTTTAAAAAGTCTTATTTTTCATAAACTTCACCTTTATTGTAAGCCGCGCTCTCCTCTGTACCCTGAACGAGCGGCTGACTTCCTGATTCTATGAAACCACTCCCTCAGAAACAGGCAATGGGCTCAGATTGGTTAGTTTGGGCCGGTGTGTTGTGATTGGCTAAACTGTCGCTCACGTTGACCGGAAGGTTAACGCCCATTACCTTTACGGGCGAAACGGGCATGCCAAAAGTGCATACTATAGACGGTGGATACACGTAAATAATGTTGTCGAGACTGCAGTATCAGTGAGGCAGAATCAGACCGAGAAAGCCACGATGAATCAAGTCAAGCAGAACCTCACCACACACGGCTCTTACTAAACGTTTCTGAATGATAATTTGCTACATTTTTTAACCATATACACATTTGTTTTACACAATAGCATCTGACTGGCAATGATAGCAACTGACTGGCTACTAATGTTAAACACAAACAGCGTTGGCAAGTTTACATTCTTGATCAAATCGAAAATAACGTCATAAAGCATATATACATGAAAAATACATTTACAACATTAGTACTTATACAAAATTCAGGTCCATAATGTTTGTACGCGTTTGTGGTAGACACAAAATACCATAACTAGTAGCCTAGTGGCTATAAAGCCAGTGCTGGCATTTGAAAAAAAATAAAATAAAACACAAGGCTACGTCTGTAATTATACATGCAAATACATTTAAAATTAAAGCTGCAAGCAGCGATGGACGGGCCCTCGCACCTGTAGCATGTCGGGGTATGAGGCGGCCGCATTGCATATTGTGGAGCTCAGCCGATGCGCTATGAATTTGCTACGCATCCAAAATAAAAATTAAAAATGGCTGACTTCCTGTTGGGTTTAGGGCATTGCTCCAAGAGGCTTTTTTATGTCTGGACATGATCCATGTGCCACAGAAATTCCGTACATGTAGGTCAAACGTGCGGCAGGGGCTGCTTCGTTAAAGTTCACTTCCTGTTGCCAGTTAGTTCATGTTAATTAATACATTGCCCACTTCTCTTTTTAGATTCTCTTCTTAAAATCATTAGGATGTACCAAAAACCTTTAAGCTGGCTATTAAACCTGTTTAAAAAAAAAATAATTGATCATAGAAATGAGTCAATTACAGGTCGATCTCAAATCTAACCTTTCTGTCAAAAATACTAGAGAAGGCAGTTTCCTAACAACTATGTTCCTTTTTAGAAAGAAATAGTATCTGTGAGGATTTCCAGTAAGCATTTAGACCATATCATAGTACTAAGACTGCTCTCATAAGAGCTACAAAAGATTTGTTCTTATCCGATCGTGTTTGTATCTCTCTATTAGGCACCATCCACACTACTGTGTTTTTGTTTATAAACGGAGAATTAAAACAAGTACGATCTCTGTCCACACCAGCGTTTTATCTGCGTATTAGAATTGATCCCGTCCACATTAAAAAGAGAGAAAACGCGGATCACGTGACCATTCACCAACACTTGGCATGCGTGTTGACTATTCCTCAGATTTGATGAAGAAGAAAGTAACATTAGCTACCTGATAAGTGTCTGACGAATCAGGGAAGGACACGTCATGACTGATGACACCCAATCATAGAGCCGAGCATGAGCCTCTGCGTCATCGTTTCTAAAGTCCTCCGTTTTGTCCCGTCTTCACTAAAACGGCCTCCGGAGATTCAAAACGCAAAACTTCTAAACTTCTCCATTTTAGGTCATTGTTTTTTCCATTTTAGTCTGGACGAGAGGTGCAAACGTAGCAAAAGGTCTCCGTTCTTAAACGAAAACGCAGTGGTGTGGACGGGGACTTAGTGTTACTGAATCTTAGTGCTGCATTTGATACCATCGACCACAACATTTTTTTGAATAGACTTAAAGCAACGGCAGTGAAGGTTGAGAGAGGACAAGCCTGAACTATTTTGAACGGTTTCTGTTTTATTAAATGTGGCAGCAGTTTCAAGTGAAACTGCTTTTATTAAATGTGGCAGCAGTTGTCTGTGAGGGGCATTAACTTTCGTTTTGTATTTATTTATTTATTAAAAGTATGTGAACGTTCGCCGGTTCCCGCCTCCTTCTCACAACAACATCCTGCGTTACAGTCATATCGATCACAAGTTCAGAATGGAGTACCGCAAGGGTCAGTACTAGGACCATTGCCTTTCACCCTGTACATGATACCCTTGGGAGATGCCATTAGGAAGCATGGCATTAGTTCTCACTGTTATACTGATGATACTCTATCTATGAATAGATCTATATTTATCCATGCCCCAACTAAAATGACCAATTCACAATATTAACAGAATGCACAGCTGATATAAAAAAATGGATGAATAGTAATTTCCTACAACTTAAAGGTTCTCTGAGCGATCCTGGGTGTTGACGTTCGAAATATTTTCAAACAAATCGGAGGCTAGCTAGACCCTCCCTCCTCCGCATCTCATCTCCTCCTCCTCCCTTCCGTCCTTCCTGAAATAATTGTGAACGTGCATTTCTAGCTAATTATATCATTGTGTGGGTTTGGCGAACATAAGCGTCAATTTAGAAGAAAAAAAAACTAATTAACGTTACCCACCTGTCCAGCAAAAACAGAGCAACCTGAATGTCGGACTGGAAGCCCTTCTGCCGCCGGAGTTCTCGGCATTGTTCAAAAGCTTTGCTACCGATGTAAATTCGGGAACTTCGCACGTTCTTTATCCGACTCCTTCTTCTTTTTAAATTGTTCCTCAGAACGACATCTCTTTGGTCGTGTTTCGGCCATTTTTCAAACTTCCCTCTTATGCTTCTCTCTCCTTCACACACACACCCCCTTCATGTGCACGCGCACTAACCCCCCAGACCCACCCTCAAATACTTCTTGCCAGTGATTGGCTGGAACACTGTTTGTTAGGTTTCGTGGTCCGGGTGAGACATGATTGTTTTTGTTGCCGTTTGTGGAGCCTGTGGTGTCTACAGAGACCGCGTTTTTTTACAGTGTGTTTAGGGGACAGGCAGCTAGCCGATAGTGAGGAGACGTTTGACGTTTGATGTATGTGACAAAAAATGTTTTGGCCCCACATCGCTTAGAGAACCTTTAATTCTAAAGAAAAAAAGTGTTTCTAATTATTGAACAAAAAAAAACTCATCATTTAATAACCCAGAATACTGTCTAACATTTGACGGCTGCTCCGTCAAGTCTTCGTCATCAGTTAGGAATCTGGGTGTGCTCTTTGATACCAATCTTTCATTTGAAATCCACAGAGAACGGGCTGAGAGCCGTGATGTAGACACTAAGCACCAAGATTGCATTTTAGGTTAGGGAAATCGAAAACGACTGTGGATATGGAGACACGGAATGCAATTCGCTCTGTTGTGGAGAATATTCCCGGCATTTGCAAACTGAAGCCCGAACAAGAAGAGTGTTTGTTAAATATTTTGAATGGAGGTGATGTTTAGGCACCTGTCCCTACTCCTGACAGGTTTGGGGAAACGTTTAATTTATCAACTATTACCAATCTTCAGCGAAAAACTGGGCTGGCCAAAGGCCAGCAAGGCGATAGTTGTGATTGTGTCCCCCTTGGTTGCACTCATAGAGGATCAGGTTAAGGAGGCAGCAAAACTCGGTCAGCCATGTTCACTCTGCTATTTCGCTCGATGGTTTCATTTTCACATTATACATAAGTTTACAGTGGAAGTTCGATGCGGCTGAGCTGGCGAATAACACACGTCATAACCAAACGTTATTGTGATTGGCTTACGAGTAACCAATGATTTTATACTTCAGACAAGCCCCTGTACTCATTACATCATAAAAAGAATGGCATCTAGGCTATCCCGTTTACCCCGAGTTTACTGTAGTCTTCCAGATCCGGTCGTATCCGGATCAGACGGTAAACCTGCACCAAGACACAAATACAACACATTCCTGAAGTGTCAGCAGAAATTGTGTCAACTAAACTCTCCCCTGTGAAGGCCTCATTAAGTTCCGTATCAATTACAAAATACTGCTACTAACCTATAAAGCCCTAAATGGTTTAGCACCTATGTACTTAAAGGACCTTCTTTCGCCCTACAATCCACCGCGTTCCTTAAGATCACTAAATTCAAGGCTTCTGGCCATTCCTAGGATATCAAAGTCCACTAAAGGAGGGAGGGCGTTCTCGCATTTAGCTCCAAAACTCTGGAATAGCCTTCCCGATACGGTCCGAGGCTCTGACTCGCTGACACAGTTTAAAACTAGATTAAAGACGCATCTCTTTAGTCAAGCATTCACATTATGCTTACTTTTTAGTCCTCTGTTATGCCATACGGAACCGTTTGCCACTGAAACGCATTTCCGCGACAGTGGGGCTCGACAGCCTTAGTCAACGGGTCGGCGCGTATGGTTGGGTTACGGAGAGTTTGTTAGATAGTGGTTTTCTAACACCGACTCCCGTATAATGGAAATCATTATGAACATCAGCTATGCTAATTATTTCCCATCTGCCTTTCTGCTGTTATCTCGGGACACTTGTCCCGAGAAAAATGGCGTTCGTCAGGTCCAGTTTTGTCTCCAGCCTCTCACGGGGATTCGGATGCCCCAACGCCTGCGATCAGAGGACCAACGCCTGTGAGGAGACAACTCAACGCCTGCGATATGTTATGGCACCGTTTTATGCATAAACAATATTTATATTTATTATTTATATATAAACAATATAAATGTAAGCCAGAGGAGAACTGGCCCCCGACTGAGCCTGGGTTCTCCCAAGGTTTTTTCTCCATCCAATCTGATGGAGTTTTGGTTCCTTGCCACTGTCACCTTGCTTTTGGCTTGCTCAGTTGGGGTTATTTAGTGTTTAGCAATATTATTGATCTGTGTTGTACTACTTTCATGTTATCACTGTGAAGCTGCTTTGATACAATCTGTATTGTGAAAAGCGCTATATAAATAAATGTGCCCTGACTTGACTTGACTCATCAACACGACAGCCATCTGCACTCAGCCATCCTGCACGACAGCCATCCTAACAAACCTGTCTCCATACCGGCGTGATGACCCTGATCTTCAACCAGATGGAACTGGATAATATTCTGAATGTTCTGATCCAATCTGACTTCTAACCTGTAAGGCTGTCTGAACCATACTCATACACGGGTCGTTTTGTTGGCCAGAGGAAAACTGGCCCCTCGACTGAGCCTGGTTTCTCCCAAGGTTTTTTCTCTATTCTGTCACCTGACGGAGTTTTGGTTCCTTGCCAATGTCACATGTTGTCGCCTTTGGCTTGCTTAGTTGAGGACACTCAATATTGAACAATATTATTGATCTGCCTGAAGAATTCCTGACTTTTGAGGAGGATATCATTAAGTCAGCGACAAGAGTTAAGCGTCGCAGCCGAGCGAGAGGGAGGAGAGCTGGGGCTCTCCACAGGTGGAGGAAGCGGGGACACCGGGTTTCTCTCCCTGCTGTCGGCCTGTCTAACGTGCGCTCCCTCAGTAATAAAATCGAAGAGCTCATTCTACTGTTAAGGACCAGCCGAGATTTCCGGATGAATTCGGCTTTTGTTTTCACTGAAACCTGGCTGAACGTGGGCATCCCGGATTCAGCGGTGGAATTACCTGGATTTAATTTAATCAGAGCCGACCGCGACAAAGGACGAAGTGGGAAGACATCAGGCGGAGGTCTGTGTTGTTATATTAATTCAAACTGGTGCACTGACGTTTCAGTATTATACAAACATTGTTGCCCCTTGTTGGAGTTCCTGGCTATAGACTGCAGACCTTTTTATGCCCCTAGAGAGTTTGCCTCTGTTATATTTGCATGTGTGTATATTCCACCTGAAGTTAACACACGGGAAGCGCAGTACGCTCTAACGGAGCTGATTATAAACATTGAGAATAAGCACCCTGACTCTGTACTACTTGTTATGGGAGACTTTAATGCATGTCACTTGAAACATGATCTGCCCAAATACAAACAACTAGTTAGTTGTCCGACTCGAGGAGGAAATGTACTGGATCATTTTTATTCTGTTCACAAAGCAGCATATCGTTCACTTCCCCGTGCTCCTCTTGGGAATTCAGATCATTGTTTAATTCAGATGGTCCCCATCTACAAACAAAAGCTAAAATTAGCAAGGGCGGTACAGTACACATCTAAAAGATGGACGACAGAGGCAATTGGGATGTTACAGGACTGTTTAGACACCACTGATTGGGAATCCATGCGTGTCTCTTGTGACTCTATGGACTCATATACAGACACTGTGTGTTCATATATTTCCTTCTGTGAGCAGGCTTGTATTCCCACCAAAACTGTGGTGAAATATAACAACAACAAACCCTGGTTTACAAAATCTCTCAGGCTACTCAGGGAGACCAAAGAACAGGCCTACAGAGAAGGAAAAGTAGATGAATACAGGCTGGCCAGACAAAAGTTAAATAAAGCCATCAGGAAAGCAAAAAGTGCCTATAAAATGAATATGGAGGAACAATTTGGCATTAATGACTCCTCTTCAGCTTGGAGGTCGCTGAAGAATTTGACAGGCTACAAAAATAAAAAACAACTAGTCACTCCATCCACTAAACTGGCCAATGAATTTAATGTTTTTTATACAAGATTTGAGAAAAATCTGTGCCCTCATTTTTTTCCTCCCGGGGGTGTCGCATTTAGAGAGGGGGAGAACATTGCCCCTCAGGATCAAGCTGACATTGACATTGTCATTGAGGAGAAGGACGTGTATCGGCTATTTCGCCGACAAAATGTAAAGAAAGCGAGTGGCCCTGATGGGATTTCATCTGCCACCCTGAAGCACTGCGCAAGTCAGCTAGCCCCAGTTTTTACGGACATTTTTAATCAATCAATTGTTTTATGCAGGGTTCCCAGTTGTTTTAAGTCATCAATTATTATCCCAGTGCCGAAGAAAAACAAAGCTGTGGACCTTAACGACTACAGACCGGTGGCCCTTACATCAGTGGTCATGAAATGTCTGGAAAGGCTGGTTCTGTCACATCTAAAACCTATCACAGCTCCTTATCTTGATCAACTTCAGTTCGCTTACAGGGCAAACCGCTCGGTAGATGATGCGGTCAATTTAGGACTGCATTATGCTCTGGACCATCTTGACTCTCCTGGCTCTTACGTAAGGATGTTGTTTGTGGATTTCAGGGCAGCTTTCAACACTATTCTACCTGAGCGACTGGGGGAGAAGCTGTCACTGATGGGGGTGGGATCCTCTATTTGTCGCTGGATTATGGATTTTTTTAGTGACCGACAACAGTATGTGCGGCTTGGCCAGCACATGTCTGATCCTCAGACCACTAACATTGGAGCACCGCAGGGGTGCGTGCTGTCACCATTTCTCTACTCACTATACACCAATGATTGCACTTCCAACAATGGCTCCATCAAGCTGATTAAATTCGCAGATGATACCACATTAGTCGGCCTTATTAAGGGAAATGACGAGTCTGCTTACAGGCAGGAAGTGTCAAAATTGGTTGCATGGTGTGATGAGAACAACTTGGAGCTTAATCAGCAAAAGACTGTGGAAATGGTGATAGATTTTCGTAGGGCACCCGCCTCCCTTCCACCTCTAACTATCAAGAGCTCTGTTGTGAAGAGGGTGGAGTCAACTACATTTTTAGGCACTGTTATCACAAATGACTTCAAATGGGAGGAAAATAGTTCCTCCATTCTTAAGAGAGCTCATAGTGGAATGTTTTTTCTGAGACAGTTAAATAAACTGAACGTTTCCAGCTCTGTTCGGACTAGATTTTACAGGGCCACTGTGGAAAGCCTTCTTTCAGCATCCATTACTGTCTGGTTTGCATCGGCATCAGCCCAGGCGAGGGTCAGACTACAGCGTATTGTGCGCACAGCTGAGAGGCTGACTGGACAGAGGCAGCTGTCACTTAACGACTTATATGAGGCCAGAGTTAGAAAGAGGGCAGCTAAAATTGCTGCTGATCAGTCTCATCCAGCAAGTGACATTTTTAGGCTGCTTCCTTCAGGGAGAAGGTATAGAGCAGTGAGGACAAGGACCTCACGCCATTTAAATAGTTTTTTTCCAAGAGCCATTTCCCTTTTAAATAGCTGAATTAGCCCTTCTGACTATTTTATTATATTTATTATTATTATTATTATTATTTTGTGTGTGTGTGTGTGTGTGTGTGTGAGTTTGTGTGTAACTGATGGCCATATCAAATTCCTGTGCATCTGCTGATGCATTTGGCGAATAAAGTGATTCTGATTCTGATTCTGATAATATGAGAACTGAACTGAGATGGACGATGATATCACTGTTTTCTCCTAAGCGGCTGAATAAATAAACCCCACTTTTGAAAAATCCCCAGAAATGACACACCCAAACAGAAACAGATACAGTTCATGAACCCTTTGCACTAAAAGCACAAGTATGATCTCATTTGAAAGCTGACACCTGGTAGTTTATTGTAAATGTAGAATTAATTATTGTCATAATGAAAAACATTTTTTTAAATAGCTTCAATGTTTTGTAAAGTTATAAGAAATTTATTTTTATGAAACATCTTCATGAAAATAAAATTGAAGTTGGTCCTGTAGCAATCTAGAAATGCACTGCAGTTAAAGCCATATGTGTGACCATTTTATATTTAAAATTTGAAAATGATAAGTCTAAAACTCTGTATTTAGTTAAATGTTTTTCAAGATTATGTCAAACTACTTTTTTTTTATTTATTAGACTCTAAAATGCAAACTGATGTTTAGTCATCTTCTAAGTCATCGATTCAGTAAGTCATGTCTCTATTGTTTTGTGGTGCAAACGAGCCCCATTCAGTCTCAGTCTCCCCATGCACACATTCACACCTCTCCAGACTGGTTATGGCTCAAAATATGCATTTTTTTGTCTGCATTATAGCTACTAACGACTAGCTATTCACAGGCTGTTTATAGGGTTTCAAACCCTAATTTATTTTATCAAAGTTCTAGCTTCACAATTGAAACTATCAAATGCACTGAAACATTTCAGTAAGCATTTCTCTTTAGAAAAAAAAACAAACAAAACAAAAACATAAAAGAATAACTTTTGGTGACAGGTGCACCTGGGCTAGCTAGCATGTTAGCTTAGCACACCATCACACAAACATTTATGAGATTAAAACCATGTTTGTGCTCCAAACTTACTTTATAACGCAAGTCGAGTGTTTTAAATAATCTTCTGTGATCTAATTTGGCTTCAGATAAAAAAAAACAGACAGAAAATATATTATTTCTTGTATTGTGCACAATGAAAAAATCTATATCGATTAGCATTACATTATAAATATAATTTATTATTGTGAAAATACCTTGCATGGCTTGAAGAACAAAGGTAACTCAAATATCATTGCAATCGTGTTTATTGTCATCAACACATTTTTATCTGCATGTTACAGCGATCTCTATCAAAGAGTTTAGAAGAACAAGAGGTTCTGATGCTTTTTTAGTAACAGCCAATAGGTGGGCGCTTCGGTAGCGCAGCCACCATTTTGGGGTGAAAATTCCAACTGGAGTTACTGGACAACAGCACAGATAACAGGTTTTAGAGGTAGTTTTTTCTTGCATTAGTGGGTATTTCCGTTTTATGCAACTTTACACCTTTACTACTAGTTAACAACTCCACTAGGCCTGAAATTTTGTACATTTTAATCCCCTAGATCATGCTACAAACATGATGATTTTATAGAACATGATGCATTGCTGTGTCCGTTATCCTATAACTTTAATTGCCACTTTGGACAGTGGTGTTTTTTTTTTTTTTTTTTTTTTTACATAGTCTTGCTTTAGCGGTCATTAAAATAAGATAATATTTTATATCATAAAACATTGAGCATCTGGCTCGCCCATAGGCTTTTCTGCGGCAACTGCACATCCAATGGCGCGGGGGCGTCTCTGAGGTGCGACCAATAAACTTAGCCCTACATCATTACACAATTTTCAGGTCTTCACGTGCCTTCAGACACGTTACACAACTTCCACCAATCAGATGCATCACTGTGGGATTGTGGGATTGTTCAGGATTGTAGGTAATGAAGTACTTATCCAATACATTGCGAATAAAAGGGATTTATCTTAAAACAAGGTTAGTGCCCCATGAACTTTTGATGTTTATATGAGCATATACAATCACTTAGTACAGCCGTAGCTGGTTTTAAGTCTACCATGTATGGTTACATTTTAATGGCTTATATCCCAACTGTCAATAGAGAAATTGTATTGAATTTTTACTTCCGGCACCGGCTGTGGGCGGGACTGTGATGCTCTATTGGCTTTCACTTCTTGTCGTTATATACACATAATATACGTTCTTTGTCTCTGTTAGCTGTGTTTACGTCAAGCAGTTCATGGAATGTCACATGGTTATGGCTCTTCTTCATGTTCCACATACAGAATATTCTGTACAGAGAGCGCCCCCAGGCTATTGGTATGAATTGAAAACACAGCACATCTCAGTAAGAAGCGCTCATAATGATTACATCGACACATTTTAGTATAAATTCAATAAATATTATTCCTGTCTATAGAAATATGATGTGAATACTATGAGAATCTATCAATAGTTCTCCAAGTCTGCACATTTTTGAGCTAAAGCTCTGAGGGACGTTGTTTTGTGAATCGCTGTCATGACGACAGCACAGAGTTTGTTTTCTGAATGGACCAGCTGATGCTCATAATTAATATTAAAGGTATCGACTCATTTTTTTTTTCATTTCATAACTCCTGACAAAAATTAAGACATAACTGTCACTATAAGTTTCTCAGAATGCAATAGAGGTCAAATACTGAAACTTGAGTCTTATATCTTTTTAGTGATGTATAGTTTGTCAAGGTATAACATTAAATCTGAACTTTGAACTAAAAAAAAAAAAAACGCTTCAGTGCGCCGACGTACTGGCTGAAGGTTAACAGGTTAAAGTCCCTGTAAAGGCAATTCTACAAAAAAAGTTCTAAACACATTATAAATGTTGCATATGTATTGCTAAAACATATTACAAAGACTGTGAACTGTGAAGTACTGAAATGTGCAGTTAGACCGTTAAACAGTTTTTCACCATTGCAATTTTACGGATTGTTTGGGCGGGGCTAAAACAGGGCTCGATGACGCACTGGAGCCCATGAGCTCCTGGACACGCCCCTATTTGATGACGCACAGAGTCTGATCTCTCCCCTAACACACAATAACACTCCCCGAGCACATTCGCATTCACCGCTCAATCGCGAGTGACTGTCAGTACAACTACAGCTGAGCCTACAGTTTTCTAGCTAGCTATGCCTTCGACACAGAAATGCATAGGCTACTACCTGGATGCGATCATGTACAAAACAGATCGGTCTTTTCATTTAAATTTCATAAAAACGATCACATCAAGAAGAGGTTTTTAGAGAACCAACCTTGATGAAGAGCTGAGGATCACTGTCAACACCCGCCTCTGAAGTGATCATTTTACACTGGATAGTTTTATAAACTTTCCTCAGAGACAACTGGGATTCACTGATGATCTTGCAGTTTCATTGCAGTTCTTTCAGTGGAAACAACTTAAAATACTCTTTCATTTCTGGTCATACAGAAAATAATAATACATTATTCGCAAATACATTTATTTGCGTAAACTCACTATAATAAAAAAAACGTTGTGCTTAACAAACAGGCGCGTTTCATGATCTCCGTGAACTGGAGCGCGAGAACTGAAACAGCCGCATTCAAATTTGTTCGTTTTAAATTGGACATTTAAAGCTTTAGTAGACTAAAGCTTTAAATGTCCAATTTAAAACGAACAAATTCGAATCGAAAGACAATATCTTCTGACTATGTAATTATGTAGCCTTGCTAATTATGTATTTCTCTCTAAAGGTGCATCCGGGGATGGAGATTTGTTTTTAGCAGAAACTGATTTAGAAAACAATAGTTTATTAATAAACAATTAATGCCTCATTATTTTATATTATTGTATTATCAGACACATTTATTATATCTTATAAATCATCTATAAATCCCCTTTCTGTAGGCTGTGGTTACGGCTCTTCTCATTCAGCAATGCGGGGAAAATATAATTTCCAGGTTCTAATTTGGCCTCAGAAAACCAGTAAAATCTTTTTTTTTTTTTTTTTCATATTCATTTGTCAAATATTTTAAATGTTTAAAGGGGCAAAAAAAAATCAAACAAATATCTGAAAATTCGTCGATATATAGCCTATATATTTTTGCGCAGCACGTAGTCCTACAGTTCAAATGAACATTTTGGTGTTCAACTCTGCGTTTTACAAAATACAACAACCGTTCATTTTTCATTTTGCAATTAGGCCTACGGATTAAATAAGGGGAAACGAATGAACACAAAAGTATACTGACCGTTTGGACATATACGAGGCAGAGTTCTTTTTTAAAATTCATAAATGATACATGGAATAGCCTACTAGACAAAACCTCAAAGAAATGCCACAATCAAGACCGCGGAGCAGAAATGAGGGAGAAACACACAGAAACTCTGCGACTTTCCCTGCCATTAATGCTTGGATGACACACCACGTCTCCTTCCATAAATAGGACTTTAAGCAACAGCCTCTGGTGGAACGGCAACGCCATTCTGGTGTTCTATTGCGCATGCGCGACATTAACTGCTACTTCTTGACGTTCTACTGTAACCGTCTACTACGGGAGAACAGCTGATTTGCCGTAGTCGTTACTACGTGACAGATTAAGACAGTTAATGTTATGTTTTAGGTTATGTGGCATTGAAATCGTTTCTGTATATCATTAAGTGCTAAAATCAACCCTTCTCTTTCTTTTTAAAATCACTTTCTTTTTGTATTTTGTCTGATGATTAAATTATTCCCTATGCCGTCCTCTTTACTGTTGCTTAGTGATTTTTGCGCTCTTTAGCTACGGCAGTTAACTGTTTATTTCCGGCTGCCGTTCTATCAGCAGCTGTTGCTTAAAGTCCCTAATTAATGTCTAGTGCGGTGGCTGTGATATACCAACATCCGTTGCCATTGGAATGGCTTATCGCGAAAAGGAAAAAAAAAATGTTTTAGTCGCATAACACCGTTAATAGAAACGCTGTCATTTCACAATATTTTTTTATCGACAATCAGAAAAAAAACCCGCAAAAGTTTTGTGCAAATATGTATTGACGCCACTTAACCGAGCAAAAAGGTTTCACTCGGTTATGCAATTTTAAACGGTTAATCAGTTAACCGGTTAACCATGGACACCCCTAGAGACGACTCAACGCCTGCGATATGTTATGGCGCCGTTTTATACATAAACAATATTTATATTTATTATTTATATATAAACAATATAAATGTAAGCCAGAGGAGAACTGGCCCCCGACTGAGCCTGGGTTCTCCCAAGGTTTTTTCTCCATCCAATCTGATGGAGTTTTGGTTCCATGCCACTGTCGCCTTGCTTTTGGCTTGCTCAGTTGGGGTTATTTAGTGTTTATCAATATTATTGATCTGTGTTGTACTACTTTCATGTTATCACTGTGAAGCTGCTTTGATACAATCTGTATTGTGAAAAGCGCTATATAAATAAATGTGACTTGACTTGACTTGACAACTGAATCTCTGAATCTGAATCACACTACTGAATCACATTAAATCCCGCAAGTTACACTATTTTTTTTTCATGTAATGAGACAACTAGGCAATATCATCGAAGGAAGTATTATTATAGGGTTAGTGGAAGGTTTTAGAAGTCAAGACAGAAGACTGGTCATTCCTCTGGTCACGAAGCGACGGAGGTGAAATGAAATTACAATATGTAATTTATTCCTATGACAGTATCCATTACTCCAGTCTTCAATGTCACATGATCCTTCTGAAATCATTCTAAAATGCTGATTTGGAGCTTAAGAAACATTTATTATTATCATCAATGTTAAAAACAGTTCTGCTGCTTAATATTTTTGTGGAAACCACAAAATTCTTTGAGAATAAAACGTTAAAATGACAAATAGAAAAAAAAATCTTTTCTAAAATTACAAATGCCTTTATTTTCACACTTGATCAATTTAAGGCATCCTTGCTACCTCTGAATGGTAGTGTACACTACATAAAGGGTCAATGTACGATTTAGAAATAACATCTAGGACATTTGACCAGTGAATTTGACAGGTGGACTCACCAGTTTCTGGAAGAGATGTCCAACAGTGACCTTCTCATCCCACTGCTGAATGCTGGGGAAAAGAGCATCATAAAACTCCTTATGAACCTCAAAGATGTCTTGGATCATGAAGAAAATAGTGTCAATCTGCTCCATTGTAAGCACTGGCTTTGATGTAGTAGCTGTAGCTTTAAGTGGCTTCATGGGCTGAGAGAAAATGAAAGATAGAGAGTTGAATTAATACACGTTCACTACAATACACGTTGCATGTATTTGCATATGAAGTATTAAATTGCCATATGCAAAACCACCAAATTTAATTTTAAAGTCAAGTCACCTTAATTTGTAAAGAGCTTTATACATTACATATTGTTTCAAAGCAGCTTTACAGTGATAAACAAGAAAATAATGATAAATGATGCAAACAACTCTAAAGAGACAATAGCAAACATTAATTTTTCAGGTAAAATCTCTTTAGTGTCGACTCAGGTTGGTTAATAACTATGTAAAGTTATATGAAACATTAATGTCATCGTATTTTCACTGCATTTAGATTAGCCAAATTTCATGTAGTCTCCCAGTGGTAAACATTGACGGGTGGGTCAATTTCTCTCTCCACTTCCTGTGAATTTATAGATCGATTTACATTTCGTCGCTGTCGGGCGGAAACCTCGTATGTCCAAATTTGGTCAATTTCATATTTTTTCACAAATCGATGTTATTGGTCAGTCTCCACGTGGGTCTGTTATTTTTACAAATTATTACCCAATCGAAAGTGTTGAAAATAGCTTGTGAGCAAACCTCTTAACTCCATTGGACACTTCAACTGTGTGTCAAACCTCGTAACTCCACCCCTTCTTCACTTGGCGCCGCTGCACTGCCTGGGAGCTTTGCGGCATTTTTTCTCCTCAAGATTGGAAGTCGCTGAGCAACACGTCCTCTGAGGTAAATGTCCTTATTCATGATTTAGTTATATCAATTATATAATAACAGTTTATATATTATATAACAGTTTTATCTCGATCGAAGTAATGGTAGTGCAAGTGTAATGTAGTCTAATTATGTTGATTTCTGAGGATGCTAGATTTTTCTTTCTGCTATGTCTTTGCATTAGACAGTAAGTTAGCTAAGTTAACTTATCATGTTGATTGAAATCTTCCATGGTATTGTTTCTGACGAGGAAATTTAATTTAAACCGCAAAAATTGCCTGTCGTTGACTTAGTTAGCCGCTATGTCACGTTATTGGTTTTGTCATCATGTTAGCTGCTAGGTGAGATAGGCAGCTGTGATTTTGTTTATTTTTCTTTTGTAATGCTGTCCAGACTGAACAGGGTTCAAACCCTCTGTGTTTTTCTAAATTTTAAAAAAGAAAGCACATGACCATGCAGTGTAAATGAGAGAAGAAGAAACATTTCACAGCACAGGTATTCATGTGTGTTTGCCTTCATTTCTTTCTTCAGGGCTGATAACACCGTGTTAAAGTGCATGATGGCTATTTTCAGATCTGTATGACTCATTAAAAGTTGCTGCTTTTTTTCTGCCTCATGAAACTGCTTTATGTTTGCAGTTTTGTATTCCTGTATTGATGCATTTCTGACTGAAGCAGGAAGTTTGGTTGGGGCATGTCAAAGAGCTTGCCTCTTGAAATTGCCAATAGACCTTATTCAGAGCAGCGCCATGACAGGTATGAAAGTGAGGCTGTGAGGGATAGACTTACCGTGTTTCCAATGGCATCCGCTGTAAAAAGCTGAATAAAGCGGCTAGAATACTTACAATTTTCCACAGCTTACATTGTCGGGAGTTTTTTGTCAACTGACATTTCTTAGAAAGATATTTTTCCAGTGTTTCATGAGCAGAACAATCCGAAAACACATTAAATAACAATACAGCCCATTGAAGAGATGCAAGTCTATCCCTCACAGCCTCGTTTTCATTCTCATTAAAAATCAAAGATGGCGCTGCCGTGAATAAGGCGTATAGCCTTTAGTTTTTTGTCAGTCACAAACCATGATTTCCAGCTCGTTAATACAAGTAATGTGAACATTCTCACTCTAGAGATCATTTAATTGAACAAAAAAATACTAATAATATTTTGGACATTTTCCCAGATTAAATTTTAATGTATTTATCGTTTAAAAGTTTGGGGTCTGTAAAAGTTTTGTTTCTTATGCTCACCAAGTCTGCATTTATTTGATCAAAAATAAAGTAAAAACCGTAATATTGTGAAATATTATTACAATTCACATTATTTGTTTCATATTTTAATATATTTTGAAATTTACTTGTTTCCAGTTATGGCAAAACTGAATTTGCAGCACCCATTACTGCAGTCTTCAGTGTCACATGATTCTGCAGAATTCATTAAAAAATGCTGATTTGGTGCTCAAGAAATATTTCTTATTATTATTAATATTAAACACAGTAACCTTTTTCATGACAAATAGAATACATTTTTGATTAATAGAAAATTCAATAAAGATCTTTGGTAACACTATTGTTAAAGTTAAAGTCTTTACTATCACTTGATCAAATGAGATGTGATCAATCTGAAAATAAATATTTATTATTTATTAATAAATATTAATAAATTATTTATTATCTGCTATTCTAATCAAAAGGTATGATGTCAGGATTCAATTAGATACTCTTCAGGCAGCACTGAACTCACTTCTGCTCTTGTACTGTAATGAACATAAATGATAAATGTTATCATGGGCATTTCAAAATACCATGAATAATTCCTTATTAATTATTTTGATTTTTTAATAGACTTTTCTATAAACCAGTTAAAATTTACAACACTGCCTGTATGCTGCGTCAAAAAGACATGCGCATTCTGATGTAAACAACGTGCATTAGAAGTATGGCGTAACGAGTAAAGGAGACATGCAGATTCTGAATAAAAATCCACATTTACTCTTTGACAGTACTGTAGTTGGTGCTTATGGAACCGCAGAAATGCAGCAGTTACCCCCGGCAACATGCAAACAAAGCAGGCACTACTTTCGGTTTCAGAACCAGGGGCCTGTTTCAGAAAGGAGGTTAAGTGAAAACTCTGAGTATGTTAACCCTGAAATGAGGGAAACTCTGGGTTTTCCGTTTCAGAAAGGGGGGTATATCAAACCCGAGAAAGCAGAGTAAGTCAAGCCCGTTTCTGAAAGAGAGGTAACTTATACTCTGAGTCAGTTACCATGGTAACTTACTCTGTGAACCTAACCTGGTCGGGAGCAGGTTTTCTTCAGTAAACCCAGAGTTTCTTGTGGTCTCCTCCCCTTTTTTAAAGAGGAAGTGCTGTTTAAACACCAACAATAATACTAAAATGTATTTACACATTCTTTAAGGAATATATATATTGTTTGTCCATGGTTTAATTGACTAAATCTGTTTTGCAGCACTTTGCCAAAAAATAAAAGGATTAAAACATTTGCTAAACTTTTATTTGATTACCACTGTTTTGGATAATATATTTCTATTAAATCATTTAAAAAATTGTAATAAAATTTAATAAGTTATTAATGATGAAAAATAAGATGTCAATAATAATCATAATCAATTATTGAAGTTAGTTGATATTATGTTTTATTGAACAAATGTTTAATTTATTTAACTGTCATTTTAACTGATGAAAATAATAACCGTAATTTAATAATGCAGTTTATATATTTAACAATTGTTTAATACCATAAACCGTGATATTTTCTGAGACGGTTCTCATACTGTGAAACTCTCATACGTTACAACCCCACATGGGGGAGTATGTAAATATAACACTATGTAAATATTTCAAACAGATTTTTGTATTCGTTATGGTGTTCATCACAACTCCAAATACATAAAGAGTACATAAAGGCTATTTATTTTCAAACTTAAAAATTTTTAAATCTGGACTAAAACATGCCATAAGCCTATATATTGTTTGAAAAATGTTCAGATTCTTTATTGTTGTTCGGTAACATTTTAACAGAAATAAAAATGTTCATTGTTAGTACATATTGCGATACTCTCATGGCGTACTGATCGCGCCCTGCCCCCTGCTGCCCCGCCCAGCCCTAGCCCATTGTTAAGGATGACCTCACTTTACCTTGTCACAAAACTAATTTTTCTTCCTTGACATTTGATTAAATAGTAATTAGGGGTGTAATGGTAAACGTATTCATCCTGCAAAATTCCGTGTCTTATGTGTACAAGACGAATGCAGTGTTGTAGCCTAACCCCCATTAACCACCACCAATAATTGCAATAAGCTCCATGTTTTGTTACTTTCGATAAGAAACAAAGTGTCTTTTTCAAATAATGCCCATTTTATATTGAAATTCAAACATTTTGAATTTCAATTGAATTAGTGGTGCATCATGGTTTTCCGGTTTGATTGATTGACAGATTGATTTAGTTCAGTACATGCGTGTAATTAATTAGCCCCCTCTTGTTTGCTGTGTATTTAAACCTTGTTTTTCTTTCAGTTCATTTTCAGTTCTACGTTCAGATCACGTGATCATCAACTTCTAAATTAAAATTTGTGTTTGTGCGTTGGCTGGCGCTGAGCCAGAGACAGACGTAATCAGCACTGTCATACATCACAATCATTCAGTGTTTTCCACTAGATAAGGTTTATTTTAGGTTTCAGACATTTAAATACACATAAGTATTAGCAAAACAACATTTTTAGTTTGTAAAACATTGACGTCTATGGAAGCAGGTAATAACAACCCTTTCAATTATAAATTGACGACGTTTTTGGATACACTTTGTCAAGTCATGTCAAGTCACCTTCATTTATAAAACGCTTTTAACAGTATGGACCGTTTCAAAGCAGCTTTACAGCCATAAAAGAAATTACTGTAACAGACTGTTTAGGCTTTACAACAGCATTAGGATAAAGTTATTGTCCAGCTAAAGTTAGTTTTGATTGGTTCACTTCCGTTGCGAAGATCATAACACAACATCGTTCTAACAGAAAAACTCTTAACAAGCTCCGGCTGCCCATTCACACAAAACAGTGCCTGGTGTCTTGAGAACGCACTTCCTGAAATAGGGTCGAAGGTGCAAACGATTACTCGTTATCAAACCTCCAAAACGCAAACCCGCAAAAACGCAGATGAAGCGCACATGCGCATCACATGTTCAGTCCACAGGTATATGTGTTTGAATATATATATGCGCAGGCATGTAGTCCTCCTTCACAAATCAACCCTCAACAATATACTTGTCTGGTCTGAAAAATGTATAATACATAATTTTTTGTAGCGTCTGCATAGCCACGCAAACCGGAATTATCCCAACAAAGTTTATCTGTACAGAGATAAAGGGAGGGAAGCCTTCATAGGGGAGAGACTAGTTGACACTTCAGGACTGCGTTGTTGTCATGTCCAGGTGCTGGTCCTTCATCAGATCTGGACATGGCCTGGATCTGGCAGAGTGCAGTAAACCTTGGTAAAACAAACATTAGCATAGACGCAATCCTTCTTATGATGTACCAAGTACATCAGGATTTATGGGTAGTGTTCCCGGTTCCGACTGATCTAAACTATGCAGCCTAGCATTGAATTATAGAAATCTATACTGTGGTATGTGTATGCTAGGCCAAAGAGACGTTTTTAGTCTAGATTTGAACTGATAGACTGTGTCTGCTTCCCAGACAATGTTAGGAAGATTCTTCCAAACCAGTTACCTATATTTTGTGTAAGTAACTGTTAAGTTTACTCTTTTCTTCTCACACTTCACCAGCCACTTACTTTTAATGTATTTCGGGAAAAGTAGATAAATTGACGTGTTGTAGGCCTAAATCTGACAGATACAATTCTCTGAACTGCGGTGCGTACTTACATGGCATATCGTTTTTTGTTTTTTTTTATTAATTAATTAATTAATTAATTTATTTATTTTATTTAAATCCAACTGATCGTGCAGGCGCCTTACACGTGTGCTCACAACATATATGTTCTTCTGTTGCTAACTTGAAATTTCAGCGAGTGCATCATCAAACCAAAATGAAGTCAACCAAGTATGAAAGTTACACCGCATCAGACAGTGCAGTTCACACCTTACTCTTACAGTCTCATTAAAGCCCCCTGCTCCCCCTCTTCTCCTCAGGGGCGTGTCTAGAAGGGGGGCACGGGGTGGCACTGGCCCCCTTGGAATTTGACTGCCCCCCCCCCCCCCCCCCCGCCTAGGTGCTCCCCCAACATCATCTGGGCTAGATTTACAGTCAACATGACAATGCCTAACGCCATTGGATCAGAGCGCAGTCAATCGCTGTGTGACTTGCAATTCGCAAAGCGGAATCACATCACAGTTCCGCGTTTTTCACAAAGTAGGAGAGACAACTTGTCACGTCACTGTTTATGGTATATACACACTCAATTACAGTATATATTTTGAAATATTGCACTTAATGTTAGTCTGATTACTTTCGTGTGACTGATCAAGCCAATACCATTAGATTAGCTTAAGATTGTTTTTTCCCAAAAAGATTATTGGATTCATATATTTTGAAGTTTTGCTTCAGATTAGCGACGGCTAATATCTGGCATCATTTCAATTGTTCTTGAATGCGGACTTGCGGAGACAGGTTATTTCGGTTTCAGTGAATGCTGTTTAATCGACCTAAAGTTGGGTGCGTCTAATCACATCTGTTTTAATTTAATGTTTCCTTAGATAAGTGTATGTGGGGCACCACGGGTTTGGCCAATCCAAAGCCATTTTAAGAGAAGTAAGTTGATCGACTAATGCCTTTAATGATGACCAAAACCTCAACTGAAGTAAAACGATTGAATTAAGTTCAAGAGGGTGCATTCCAAGGAAGTTATTAAAGTATCTTTTGATTGTGTACGTGTGAATACGGAAAATCTCAGATATTTAGCCAATTACCTCTGTTTGATGACTGGAACTGGTGAGCTTGAGTCGGAGACCTGCGAAAGACGCAAGGACCTCAAAGTGGTATAGTTTCCTAATCTGAGCGGGTAAAATATAACTAAATTGTTGGAAAAAATATATGTATATATACATTTGCTTAATTTTAATGATACCCAAATATCATTAAAACTTTTTTTTAATTTATGGAGTCAGATAAAATAACAAGTAATATATATATGAGAAAATGTGTTCCATTTAATCTTGTTGTGTTCCGTAAAAGGAAAGACAGTAACGCACAAAGACCTTCCCCACTGATTGGATGCCTCTGTTGGGCCAATTAGCGTGGACCTTACATCAGCATGCCCACCGCCCCACCAAACACATACTGTATTTTGGATGAATTACAAATTAGATGACATCAGCATGACAGGAATTATGTCCCCCTCTGTCATTTCAAGGAATGATTGGAGAAGATAAATAAATGTGTTTCCTCATTTATATACAGTATGCTCTGCCAAAGTATGTGTAGCTATTTTGCTTGTGGGTCCAAAGTACTGTGTAATGTTTGGACAGGAAGTGTGCAGCATAGAGCTGAAGTACATAAAACCCGGGTCTGTTGTAATTAGTGTGTGTGTGTGTGTGTGTGTGTGTGTTACTAGTTTGTGCTCCTAATGGTTTTAGAGGAAAGCATTATTTATGATAGGGGTTTCATTTTAGCTCTGCATCCTCTCTTATCAAGTTCAATGAACAATCTAGAAACCCGCTGTTGATTCAACTCCCATTAGATTGTGATTAGAAATAAATGGCAAGAGAGAGACTGGCACAACTGATTGAATCTTTGACTGCTGTGATACATTGTTGCACAGAATACACTGGACAGAAGATAAAAAAACAGGAAATGACACATTCAAACAGCAGAGGAACAAAGTACTGCTAGACTTCAGATTTCAGCTTTTTCAGGAAATACTGTTTCCTGATTGGCTTAGCGTACGCATGCTCTTTTTACAGCACTCTAAGCAGCCAAATTGTAGAAAACTAACTGTTCCTTGCTCTTATTAAATATAAGAATAAACATTCAAAACAAACACGAATAGTAAATCATATCTATATTTACATAAAAAGTTTTAAAGGTACAAAATTGCAAACAGCGAGGGTAATTGATGCTGATTGGTCAATAGGTGTGTTTTGTTTATTTTCAGTAAAGCACAGCTATGATTGCTTCACCCAACAGATCTGTGTAAACCCTTAGCAATCACCATGAGCAACATAAACAATCAATATACTATAAAATATGTTCCATGTAATATGATTTTTGACAAAAGCAACCGTTTATTTATTTATTTATTTAAGTCAGACTTAACTCTTTTGGCATTATGTCTTAATTTTGAGGCCACTAATACCAAATAATACCAGGTAATACCAAGCTCTGCTACTTTGCTTTGCTTCGTAGACAGAGTCTGCCTGCCCGTTTGTCTGAAGTATAAAATCATTGGTTACCCGTAAGCCGAAATACTGGAGTGAACATGGCTGGCCGAGTTTTGCTGCCTCCTTAACCTGATCCTCCATGAGTGCAACCAATGGGGGACAAAATCACAACTATCGCCTTGCCGGCCTTTGGCCTGCCCAGTTCCTCGATGACGATCGGTAATAGTTGACAAATTAAACTTTTCCCAAAACCTGCCGGGAGTAGGGCCACATCACCACCTCGATTCAAAATGTTTAACAAACACTGTTCGGGCTTCAGTTTGCAAATGCCGGGAATATTCTCCACAACAGAGCAAATTGCATCCCGTGTCTCCATATCCATTGTCGTTTTCGATTTTCCTAACCTAAAATACAATCGGTGCTTAGCATCTACGTCACGGCTCTCAGCCCGCCCTCTGATCGTTGATTGACCGGCTGTTTTCAGGCTGGAGGAAAACTGAGAGACATGTCGATGCCTCAGACTAAGTAAAGAGGCAAAACGAAAGTACGAAGTCTGACGCAGTCAGGCTAACACGCTTTCCTCTCAATGAATGTTTTCACATGTGGGTATGTATTTGTGGAAGCAGCCCACAGTTTCCGAAGTGCAAAGGAAATAATTTTATTTTAAAGGGGTGGTTGATTGCGATTTAACTTTTTTCATTTTAAATAGTGTGTAATGTTGCTGTTGGTGCATGAATAGTATCTGCAAAGTTGCAGCGCTGTAAGATCAATGTAAGCAGAGATATCGTCTTTTAAAAATCTGGAAGTTTAATGCCTACAAAAACGATTCGAATGGGACTACAACGGGTTTTAGATGTCACTAACCCATACATTTACATCAACCCTCCCTCCGGAATATGCAAAAAAGGGCATGGCCATATTTCTGCGGCTCATCGTGTGTTATTTTCACCCAGCTGTCAGGTCTTCAGGCTTCCCACGGACGTTGTATTTCATCAAAAATGGATACAATTTATGTTTGATTATGTTCCTGAAAATTACAATCGTAATTTAGCTCTCTGTGCTGTGCATTTTACATGAGACAGCTTCCAGAATCTCCACAAATTCAACACCGGATTCAACAAGAAACTGTTACTAAAACATGAAACAGTTCCAACTTTAAAACCAGAGGCAGCAGCTGTTGGGCCACAACTTGTAAGTAGGCTAAGACTTAATCATTTTAAATGTATTTTTAGTTTTATTTATTTGATAGGGACAATGCACATTAATGAACTTCTGAATTGAGACAACAAAACAGACGTAAACATGCCGGATTATAGCCACAGGGCTAATTTACATCCGTAGTCCCTAGACAAATAACAAAAAATACAAAGATTACAACAAACAAAATAACAACAAAAACAAAATAAACAAAAAAAAATGAAATAAAAATTACAAGCAGAATCAACAACAAAAAACACAGAAAACACTTAGTGGTCACAAGTCTGGTTTTGAATATAGGAAATGTGGAACATTCCCTGACAGAGATAGGGATACTGTTCCATAACTTACAGGCCTTCACAGACAGAGAATTCTGTCCAAAGGCTGTTCTTCTGAACGGAACTTCACAGTCACCTCTAACAGAGGCCCGTGTCCTGGCACCACTATTAGTGTTTAGTTTAAAAAAGTCCAACAAGGGGGGTGGGGCTAATCCATTTAACACTTTGTAAACAAAACCGGCATATTTAAAAAAATTTAAATTCTCTATGCTTAATATGTTGTGTTTTTGTAAAATCTTACAAATATGGAAGGACATTGGCTTTTTATCAAGGACTTTTAAGGCATTTTTATAGAGTAATTCTATTGATTTAAATGTGTTCATACCGGTCAAAGTCCAGCTGGTACAGCAATATTCCATATGCGATAGAATCATCGAATGTAAAAACACTTTAGCAGCCCCAAATGGTATAAATTGACGAATTTGTTTAAAATTTCGTAAATTAAATTTTACTTATATTTTTTGACATGTTTTTTAAAACTTAATGTAGAATCAAGGGTCAAACCAAGGTACTTAAATTCCGAGACAATTTCTAATTCTTCTCCTTTTAGAAATACACCAGATTGTTTTATGTCACGAGACTGTTTAGTAAACATCATACAGACGGTTTTTTCAACATTAAGTAACAGACAGGATTTAAAGAGCCATCCATTTACAGGGACCAGAGCAGAGGTCAAAATGGCAGAAGCTTCTTGAACACTTTTTGCACTGCGTCATCAGCATACATTTGAAATTCAACATCAGCACAAGTGTTTGGAAGATCATTTATATATAAAGAAAATAGTAGAGGACCGAGTATTGACCCTTGAGGCACACCAACGGGGACATCCAAGAAAGACGATTTGACACTGTTAATATTAACACACTGTTTTCTTGATTCCAAGTAAGATTTAATCCATTGAATGGCATTTAAAGAAAAGTTAAAATATGTCAGTTTAGATAATAAAATGTCATGATTCACAGTGTCAAATGCCTTTTTTAAATCTAAAAACACCGCTCCGACACAGGCATTATTGTCCAATTTACTTTTTACTTTTTCTACAAACAAACTATTGGCAAATTCAGTCGAATGATTGGTGCGGAATCCAAATTGCATAGGATGCAAGGAGGAGTGGCCATTATTTAAGTATTCATTTATAATTTTAGCAACCCACCTCTCTGCAACCTTAGAGACAACCGGGAGGATACTGATGGGTCGGTAATTGATTACATTTAATTTATCACCTGATTTAAAGATTGGGGTGACAAAGGCCATTTTCCAGAAAGATGGAACAGTTTTCTGCTTGAATGATAAATTAATCATATATGTAATTGGAGCAATTAAGGAATCTTTACATAATTTTAGAGAATATGAATCTAGCCCATAAACAGCCTTTGCTTTTGGAATTCTTAAGTGACCCAATGATGTTATCTACCTCTAGCTCTGTTATTTCACGCAAATTGAACACAGGCTTGGCAAAATCAATGGGTCTAGATATTTTATCAGATGGCTCAAACTGTTCAGTTATCTCCCTAACAGATTTAGAAAAGTATTGGTTAAATTCTTTTGATAGAGAATTTGCGTCTTTAACTACAGTGTTGTTAATTCTGAGTTCAAAGGCTTCAATTGACTTTTCTTTTTGCCTACCAAGTAATTTATTGAGATTTTGCCAAATCTTTTTGCCATTTCCCTTGGCCTCAATGATAATATCCATTAAGAATTTTGCTTTTGCCTTCCGCATGTAGTTAATGACTTTATTTCGTAAGGATGTGAATTTTTGCCTATCTATTATAAGACCTGATTTTAATGATTTTTTCAGTTGGACATTGTAACAAAGTTCAGGGAAGAAGGAGGCAAGAACCGGATAGTAATAATAAAATAAAACTTTATTTAAATAAAATAAACAAACCAATTACCTGCCAGCAGCCCCTCGTGGACGACTGCTGGCTACCCAAAATAAAACATAAATACCGGCCAGCAGCCCCTCACGGACGACTGCTGGCTTACCAAATAAAATATAAAATACAAACAAAAGCAGGTCTGTTCCTCTCTCGATCATCCACTCCGTCGCTCCCCCTTTATGGCTCCGCTCCTTCGTGAGAGATGCGAGACCGGTGTGCTTCACAGGTGCTGCTCATTAGCAATCGCACCACCGGCCTCGCGACTTTCTCTCACGTCCCTCGGTCGTCCTGCTCACCACATACCCCCATCACCCCTCACAGGCCGGGGGGTACACCCGAGACTGTGCCTACTCCCCCCCCCGGCGGCGGCGATCCCTAGGGGGTATGGATCGACGAGCCGAGGGAGACGGAGACGGAAGCACGAGGAGCGACGGACACGAGAGAGGGGAGAGAGGAAAAAAAAAAAAATTGGTCCGGCTCCCACAACGCGCTGTCATCTTGTCCCTCACCAGCTGGGCGATCTCCTCCGCGGTGCCCGGCGGCGACGCTGGATGGCCCTCGGTGAACGCCTCGACGCTCCCCCGCCCCCGGTGGACGGCAACGGCTCCTCGGGTGCCTTGGGCAGACGGCAGGAGTCCCCCGCTCCCTGCTCCTCCCCTTCACTGGCGGATGGCAGCAGGCTCCGGCCCACGGCAAGCGGCGGTGACTCCTCCTCTCCCTCCCGAACGGCAGCCGCCCCTCCATTTTCCAGGCGGTCGGCGGCGAGCTCGGGCGTCCCACCGGCAACTCATCCCAGCGCCCTGCCTCGAGCGTCCATGGCCGCGAGTCCCCCGCTCCCTGCTCCTCCCCTTCTGCGGCGGACGGCAGCAGGCTCCGGCCCACGGCGAGCGGCGGCGACTCGCGCACCATGCTCGATGGCACCGCGGATTCCCCACAGCGGCGAGGACCCTCGGACAGCGCGTTCCTCCCTCTTCCCGGGTTTCGGCACCAGTGTAACAAGGTTCAGGGAAGAAGGAGGCAAGAACCGGATAATAATAATAAAATAAAACTTTATTTAAATAAAATAAACAAACCAATTACCTGCCAGCAGCCCCTCGCGGACGACTGCTGGCTACCCAAAATAAAACATAACCGGCGAGCAGCCCCTCACGGACGACTGCTGGCTTACCAAATAAAATATAAAATACAAACAAAAGCAGGCCTGTTCCTCTCTCGATCATCCACTCCGTCGCTCCCCCTTTATGGCTCCGCTCCTTTGTGAGAGATGCGAGACCGGTGTGCTTCACAGGTGCTGCTCATTAGCAATCGCACCACCGGCCTCGCGACTTTCTCTCACGTCCCTCGGCCGTCCTGCTCACCACAGACATCCCTGTCCTTCATTAATTTCCTACAATTATCATTTAGCCAAGGTAACAACTTTCCATTTCTCTTATTATGGCTCCCTCTTTTAATAAAGTTTAACATTACTTGATTGATTTTAAACTAAAAAAGATCACTACAATTCTCTATGTCCTCACTTTGATTTAATTCACTCCAATCAATTTCTTGTATAGAAGCCGCAAAATTTGCCAGTTGGTTTTTTGGAATAGCATTATACACAGTATGACTGTGTGAAACTTTAAAACGTTGTTTTGTAAGCTTTCTTGAAAAAAAGACAGCATTATGGTCTGATAAACCTGTCATAAAGTTAAATGTTTTAGCAATTCTTTCAGGTCGATTAACAAAGAGTAAATCTATCAATGTTTCAGAACGAAAAGTTATCCGGGTAGGCTGTTGAATTAATTGTTTAAAATTATAGCGGTCTGTTGTAGCTTTGAGATGTTTCCTAGCCTTCTTTTCATTCCAATTTACGTTAAAATCACCAATAATAATTGTTTCTTTGTTTAAAGTACAATATTTGAGAAGTTTTTCAAATTTTTCATAGAAATCCAACTTTGCAGATGGTTTACGATATACACATATTATGGTAAATGACATTGAAGATGAAAGGGATACATCTACTCCGACACATTTAAGTTGGATATCCTCTGGCCATACAATCTGTTTACTATTAAAAACGTCTCTTACGTACAATAAAACTCCTCCGCCCCTACCATTTTCCCTGTCGTTCCTGTACACATTATACCCAGGCATTTTTACAACAGAATCTGGAGAGCTATGTGTCAACCACGTTTCAGAGAGGCCAATAAAATCGATTTTGGAATTACATAGCAGATGTTCTAGCTCTTCGCGTTTAGGTGTCATACTCCTTATGTTTAAGTGTCCGCCCAATAAGCCTTTAGGTTTGGCTCGCGGGTCCCAAATTATTTTCGCCTGATTCAGAGTACGGAAAATATTCGATAATCTGTGTCTTTTGAACACGGGATTCCTAATTTTGGTCTGTATACGCCTTATTCACGGAAGCGCCATCTTTGATTTTTAATGAGAATGAAAGTGAGGCTGTGAGGGATAGACTTGAATCTCTTCAATGGGCTGTACTGTTATTTAATGTGTTTTCGGATTGTTCTGCTCATGAAACACTGGGAAAATATCTTTCCAAGAAATGTCAGTTGACAAAAAACTCCCAACAATGTAAGCTGTGGAAAATTGTAAGTAATCTAGCCGCTTTATTCAGCTTTTTACAGCGGATGCCATTGGAAACACGGTAAGTCTATCCCTCACAGCCTCACTTTCATACCTGTCATGGCGCTGCTCTGAATAAGGTCTATTATTACCTGGGAAATGGGTGGAAACTGCGGTCTGGAGCACTCACCGGCAGAGGTGACAGTATCTGACTGCACCACCGGAGACTGCCGCGGATCTTGACCAGTCCATGGATATGAGACGTCTGCAACGGATCTTTGCAGTCGACGATCTCGCGGTCCACACAACACGCAGCCCCCAGCCGGGTCTCCACCGGTTCTCGGGTCACACAGCGGGCAGAAACAAACAGACGCAGCCCCCAAACCAGCCGATGAACACGAAGACGCCGCGGCCAGCAGCGTGCCTCTCCCACCGGAAGCACAGCAATCCAAACGAACGTCAGGAAGTACTCCATCGCTCCACATCGGTATTCTCGGCACCACGATACTTCCTCCTGAAGATGGTAACCCCACGGTACCAGAGTGACCGTCCCAAGCCAAGCCACTCGAAGCCAGCACCACAGGGCAGGACACCCCCGCACCACCCACCGCAAGAGCGACAGGCCAGGCCGAACCAGGCCCCCACCACCAGAAGGGAGGAAGCCACATGAGCCCCACAGGTGGGCAAAGCTCCACAGGTGGCCAAATGCCAGCGTTCATTGACTGATGAATGGCCCAGGATGGAATCACTGATGTCACTGGATCACCGCTCTGTGTAGCATCCGATAGCAGGGGGCCAGGATTCAATTCAACATCACCAGCAAGCAAGAGAACCAAAGCGATCCGATATAGCACCGACGACCCACTATTCAAGTGGGTTTCTCTTTGTCTTTTTGAAGGTAGGGTTACTTGTCCGTCTTTCAGAAAAACTGAGAACAAGTCATGTTGACTCTTTCGGTTTGGTATATAGCCTCCATTTGTGATTTCTTTCATCAGGCAACATCTTAAATTCAGTAAGAATGTCACAATCACAATTGTTAAAACAAACCAGAATTGTGGTTTAGATGTCTTGAATAAATTAGTCAAATTTGCTGGGTGCCCAGCACCTGCTCGTCCGTGTGCCCACACAGCAGCCATCTTGTTCATCTTCATTTGCATGTATAATTTCAGACGTAATGTTTTAGTTTTATCAAATGCCAGCGCTGGCTTTAAAGCCACTTAATTATGCTATTTTGTGCCTACGACAAATACGTACAAACATTTTGGACCTGAATTTGTAAATGTACTAATTTTGTAAATGTATTTTTCATGTACTGTATATATACTTTATGACGTAATTTTTCGATTTGATCAAGAACGTAAACCAATGCCAGAGCTGTTTGTGTGTAGTAGCCAGTTAGTCCGATGCTATTTTGTGTAAGACAAACGTGTATAAAGTTAAAAAATATAGGCAAATTACCATTCAGAAATGTTTTGTAAGAGCTGTGTTTAAGGAGGTTCTGCTTGACTCTCTTCATCGCCGCTTTCTGGGTCTGATTCTGGCTCATACTAATACTGCAGTATCGACACCATTATTTACATTGACCGGTGCACATGAAACATTCGCAAAGGTAATGGGCGTGAAGATTCCAGACAACGTGCACTACACAGTTTAGCCAATCACAACACACCGGCCCAAACTAACCAATCTGAGCCCATTGCCTGTTTCTGAGGAAGTGGTTTCATAGAATCAGGATGTAAACCGGTCGTTCAAATGACAGAGGAGAAAGCGGCCTACAATAAAGGTGAAATTTATGAAAAATAAGACTTATAAAAAAAAGAAAAAAACACGAATACATGTTATATTGCACCTCATAAACACAATCATTCAAAAAAAACAGCAGTATACCACCCCTTTAAAAGTTTTCTGTTTCTGGTAGAACTAACAGTCCATTATACTGTGTTTATACTGGGCAACCTTCGCTTCTTATGTTGCACTAAACCGCAAATGGATCTGGTTACAAATAAAAGATGTAAAACAAACGTTTTCTCATGCAGAGAAATCAGTATGTGTGTGAGGAAATATCCTATATTGTGCAGATGAGAACTGTTTCTAGTCATCTATTAGATAAGGTATTACATCAAAGAACATTTTCTTGTCATTTACCGTCACTGTCAAGGACTATTATTTCTGAAAGGATGGAATTTAAAGATTTTTTTATTTTTAAAAAAGTAACATATTAACACATGTATTTTCGTCTTTAACATTTGTATTGTGGTAACCATTTTGTAAAAGCAACATGGTACTCTAGGCATGCTGCATTATGAATACAGTCACGCCTGAAGGGGCTGTGCTTCAAGAGCAAACCTCGAGTATGTTATATTGCTTACTTAAAACACTCCACGCACCAAGGACTGAGACGTTCCTACATCAAGATTATCATAAAGTGTGAGTGACAATATTTGTGGCAGTAGTAAGTACTCACTAGCAGCAATGCCTCCAGCTGATTAATATAGATTTCTTCACTGGCCAAGAAACCAGACAGAACCAGTTTCTTCATTTCCAGACCTTTTTCCATGTCTCCCTGAAACAGAAACACATACAATACAGATGAATCAGGCAAATCTAAAAAAGTATAACATGCACTGGGGCTATCAAAGCTTCAAAACTGATACAAAACCAAAGTGGTCCAAATGACTTATGCTATCGTATTTATAGCATAAATTGTAATTATATTTTCCATGTGAGTGGTGCTTAATAAATCGCTAAACTATTGAAAATAATGGACCTGTTTTTGAAGTAAAAATTTCCCATAGTTTTGCTAATGTAAGATTGTCAGTGAATAATTTAAATACAGCCTGTTATCATACAATGCTTCTAGCTTTAGAAGATTGGTAAAATAGTGTGGAAGTAATAAGAACATTTTGTCACTTTGGAACTTGGCAACAACAAGTCATTTTATGCTCCACGGTAGAAAGAAAGTAATACAAGTTTGGAACAACATTAAGGTAAGAAAATGATGAGAGAATTTTCATTTTAGGATTATCTAATTCCCTCTTGCACATTTTACGGCAGTTTCAAAATCAAGCTGCCTTGTTTCCCAGGACTTGTACCAAAGAGTTCTGCATCAAAAGAGCAATGCTGTACCAGGTGAGCTACGAAGCATGTTTACATACAGCAGAAAAGCAATAAAGATGGAGAAAGCTATGTGACACAAATGTCACAAATTTGCCCAGTGGCGTGTACATCATGGCCTCCTAATCAGGGATTGACATTAACACCCGCCAACCCGCCAAATGCGGGTGGATTTCACGCGTGGCGGGTAACACAGTCATTCTCACTAGCCACTTTGGCGTGTTGAAAAATTGTAGTCTTGTCAAAAGACATCTGACATAACAAACGAATTGCACGACATTAGACATGGGGAGATTAAACTCGTGGGCTGGCCGTCGTACTGAGGGCTGTTTTAGTCTGCCCTTAATTATCAACTTAATGTGATGATATAGTGATCTTTTTTTTTAACAGGCGCGTGGTCTGGATTCTCCTGCTATTAAAGAAGAGCGTCTCACGCTCTTCTGCAGTGCCGCTACGCGAGGGTGCGTGCGCCAAATATGACATCCAGACTTTTGTCAAACGATCATCACACGCGACTGGTTGCGTGCACACACACATCAACACAGCGTTCAGTCAGTTCGTCAGTGTGCGTGGCCGATATAAATTAAAAATAATCTTCATGATTAAGGGACACGGTGTAACTACTAGCAGGGCTGCCCTTATGTCACGTCATATCACAACTATCTTTACAGAGTTAATTCTATTTTTTAATAAAATGAATCATGCCATGAAAGAAAGCAGGAGATGCATTTGTGGGAATAATCTGGGAAATAAAGACCTGTAGGCCTATACTTGTTTCAGGTGGACTTATCTCCTCCAAGCTACTCAGAGCTACATGATGATAATTATTAAAGGGGGGGTTGACTGCCATTTCACTTTTTTCATTTTAAATAGTGTGTAATGTTGCTGTTGGCGCATGAACAGTATCTGCAAAGTTGCAGCGCTGAAAGTTCAATGTAAGCAGAGATATTGTCTTTTAAAAATCAGGAAGTATAATTGCCTACAAAAACGACTCGATTGGGACTACAGCTGGGTTTTAGACGTCACTAACCCATAGATTTGCATCAACCCTCCCTCCGGAATATGCAGCAAAGGGCATGATCATATTTCTGCGGGCTCGTCGAGTGTGTTGTGTATGTGTGTTCACCCAGCTGTCAGGTCTTCTGTGTTTTGGGCTTCGCACGGACGCTCTACTTCGTCAACAATGGATACAATTTATGTTTGATTATGTTCCTGAAAATGACGATCGTAATTTAGCTCTCTGTGCTGCGCATTTACGGAAGACAGCTTCCAGAATCTCCAGAAGGCTAAGACTTGATCATTTTAAATGTATTTGCATGTATAATTTCAGATGTGATGTTTTAGTTTTATCAAATACCAGCGCTGGCTTTATATCCACTTAGTTATGCTATTTTGTGTCTACGACAAACGCGTACAAACATTTTGGCCCTGAATTTGTATATGTACTCGTTTTATAAATGTATTTTTCATGTATATATACGTTATCATCACTTTGTGATATAAGAACAGGTTCGTTATGTGTGGGTGATGAAAGGAGACACAGGGTCGGCGAATACTGGGACTCGTGCACTTTTATTTGCTACACAACTCTTTTCACAGCGCGAGGTCACGCTCAAATAAAGTTAACTCAGAATGTCAAAGGCAAAAATAAATAATAGGTGATAATACTTCCTATTAGTATTACGGGATAAGACTCCCGTATAATGGAAATCATTATGAACATCAGCTATGCTAATTATCTCCCATCTGCCTTTCTGCTGTTATCTCGGGACGTTTGTCCCGAGAAAAATGGCGTTCGTCAGGTCCAGTTTTGTGTCCAGCCTCTCACGGGGATTTCGGATGCCCCAACGCCTGTGATAAGAGGACCAGCGCCTGTGAAGAGACGACTCAACACCGGCGATATGTTATGGCGCCGTTTTATATATAAACAATATTTATATTTAAAGGTTCTCTAAGCGATGTGGGGCCAAAACATTTTTTGTCACATTCATCAAACGTCTCCTCACTATCGGCTAGCTGCCTGTCCCCTAAACACACTGTAAAAAAACGCGGTCTCTGTAGACACCACAGGCTCCACAAACGGCAACAAAAACAATCATGTCTCACCCGAACCACGAAACCTAACAAACAGTGTTCCAGCCAATCACTGGCAAGAAGTATTTGAGGGTGGGTCTGGGGGGTTAGTGCGCGTGCACATGAAGGGGGTGTGTGTGTGAAGGAGATAGAAGCGTCAGAGGGAAGTTTGAAAAATGGCCGACACACGACCAAATAGACGTAGTTCTGAAGAACAAATTAAAAAGAAGAAGGAGTCGGATAAAGAACGCGCGAAGTTCCGAATTTACATCGGTAGCAAAGCTTTTGAACGATGGCGAGAACTCCGGCGGCAGAAGGGCTTCCAGTCCGACATTCAGGTTGCTCTGTTTTTGCTGGACAGGTGGGTAACCTTAAAGCAGGAGTTAACTCAAATTAACTGGGGGCCGCTGGAGATAGAGTCTGGGTCAGGCCGGGCCGCATCAAGTATTCCCCCCCCCCCCACCCCAAAAAAAATGTATTTAAGTATTCCAAAAATGGAGCACAACTGATCCAATCTTCTCAATCTTTATTATTAATGTTTCCTCTGAACTGTTCCTCTGAATTTGAACATTCCTTTCTGTACATGATTGGTTCTTCATGAGCTGTCCTTCGGACAGTTGGGAGTTAATTTTACAAACTTTCTTTGTCTTTTTCTTATACACAACATCTTTGTTGTGATGATAGTCATATTTGCTTTTTATTTTCTTTATACAACACTATTATATTGAATTTTTTCCCCCAAAAGGCACATTTCATTTTATTATACTTAGAAAAACAATTACTGCTTTTGAAATACAAATAATTCTTTCTACACAGGTATAGTGTCTCAGGCAAATTACTGACTTTGCACATATCAAAGCAAACCTTCTTATCAACCTGTTGGACCAAGTTCATTACATGAACTAGTTCAAAGTTCAATTCACAAATTTTAAAATGAACTAGTTCTTTTTTTCCATATGTTGCTGCGAGCTTCTTTTTTATTATTAAGCTATTATTATTGCCACAGCCCATATACAACCACAGATAACAATCATTTTGTCGACGGGCAGAGTTTGCACAGACATGTAAGATTTTCCCATCCTCGCCGACCTCATAAAACCCTTTTTTAAATGATCTTTCGACGCCTCCTCGCTCCTCGGTTCACAAACACTTGAATGAACGAGTTCACTGTAACGTTCATCAGGCAGTAATACAGTAGGTTACGTTCAGTTCACGTTCGCCCAAAATATGAACGAGTTTATGAACTATCGTCATTGAACGCGTTCAGACACATATTACAAGCTCAAAATGATTATTCTCACATTCATTGTTTTAGAGCAGGGATATCCAACACGTCGCTCGCGAGCTATCAGTAGCTGTGGCCTGATTTGGTGGTGGTAGCTCGCCTTATGCCTGTTCACATATCACGCTCACATATTTTGCACGCTCAAGTAGGTTTCAAATAGGCGCGCATCAAGCGCCGAGCGCGCTCATAATTGAAGCGACGCGCTCATTTTTTTCCAGGCGCAGTACTTCGTGGTTGTCTATGACAACTATTGACAACAAACCTACGGTAAGCTGTCACGAGACTACATATGGTAGCCCATAAGGGATAAAAATAATAATAATAAAAAAAACGCGGCAAACGCAACGGCGGGCCGCACTAACATTAAACTTTAATATCAAGTAGGGGGCCACAAAATATCATCCCGCGGGCCGCAAATGGCCCGCGGGCCGCGAGTTTGAGACCTCTGCCTTAAAGGGTTAGTTCACCCAAAAATGAAAATTAAGTCATTAATTACTCACCCCCATGCTGTACCAACCCCGTAAGACCTTCGTTCATCTTCGGAACAAAAATAAAGATATTTTTGATTGAATCTGAGGGCTGGATCACTCTTCCATAGACAGCCTGAGGGACTGCCTCTTGACGGCCCAGAAAGTCATTAAAAGAAAAGGTTTAAATATTCCATGTGCCTACAGTGGCTCAACTTAACTTTATCAAGCGACGAGACTACTTTTTGTGCGAAAAAAAACCGTAAATAACGACTTTATTCGACTTTCCATTACTTCCTTATGGGCGCATGCGCGAGAACTGAGACGAGACCGTTCTTCTTCGACTACTTGTTGTTACCGGCTGCTCACCGCTTAGGAGTTTTACCGCCCCCTACCGTATAAGATGACGTACTGATATAGCCGGAGGCGCAAAACGTTCTGTTTACAAGCAGTACGTCATCTTATACGGTAGGGGGCGGTAAAACTCCTAAGCGGTGAGCAGCCGGTAACAAAAAGTAGTCGAAGAAGAACGGTCTCGTCTCAGTTCTCGCGCATGCGCCCATAAGGAAGTATAGAATGTGCATATTCAGTTGGGGTTCCGGGTGTAGCCCTGGAAGTTGCTGGGGGTACACCAAGAAGAAAATGAGCAGGTAGGTGAGCTTCTCTGCCATGTGCCAAGAAGAAAGGTGTATGTTTGGTTGAGGAATGAACACTAGTATTGTAGGCAAATTCAACTTGTTTTAAGTGGTCATCCCATTCCCCACCTTTGGTATACAGATATTTTGCAAGTTGATCTTTTATGGACCTATTGGCACGTGCTACCATGCCATCTGACATTGCATGATATGGGGATGTCCGTGTTTTACGAATTCCAAGCAGAGAACACAGCTCTTTTACCAAATCCGAATCAAACTGTCGGCCTTGGTCAGTGTGAAAACTCTGGGGAAAACCATGTTGGCTCACATAGCAGGGCTCCAGACTGCGACCAAATTGAGAGTGTGCGACTGAATTTTACATCCAGTCGCACATGTGCGACCAGTAAATTTGCCACACGTTAAACGCATGGTAAAGCGTGGAAGAGGCGCGTCAATGAATCCGTGACAAGAATAGCGCGCGTAAACGTTTGTGGGAAGGAGACGGAAATCACAAACTGATGTGCGTCTGAGCAATCAGCGATCTATCGACTCTTTAGTCGTTACCTAGCAACGAATGCAAACAAAATGAAAGTGGAACGAAAATACGCCACTCATGTATGATTAGGACCGTAGAGCTGCAGCAGCGATCCGAACCATTGACAAAATAAAGCCCCGAACTTGCCAGTCGCGGGCCGATCTGGCTCACGCAACACTGTTACTAGGAGAGCCAGTGAAGAAATCCATTGAATTCGCCTCAGAATTAATAACATCAACACCACGAGATCCAGCGAGAAACACACCGGCGCAGAGTTCTGTTATAAACCATATCAGATCAAACAGCGCTGACGTGGAAACCAGGAAAAACACTTATAGAAGGCTTTCAGTCCACAAATCAGCCTAACAGAACCATGAATTTAGGCAAGTTAACTCTTACCATAAATATGATAATGTGTAAGTAGCCTACTACACATCCTTTCCCAGCACTTCAATAATATCATATATAAATGTTTTATTTTTTTGTATTTTTTATGTGATTACCATACCAACACATTTTTTGTTCATCCTTTAAAGATTGTCCTTAAACGAAAAATTTTAAGATGTTGGAAAACTCTTATTTAAACAATTAAAATAATAATATTAATACCATTGTAAACAGTAGGATGTTTATTGGCTATTTTCACTCCATAGGCTATACATATTTTCACTACTTTTAAGTATTATTAAGACATTATACATGATAAAAACTAAAGTTAATTTCATCTACACCCTAAATTAAGCTTAGTGATTTATTGTTAGCCCCAGTGCTACCAGAATTTTTTTTTTATTGAACTGTGAGTTCTCATTTGAGGTGATGCTGCCCTCAACTTTGGGTCTGGAGCCCTGTGAAGTTAAAATAAAACAGCATATCATAATGTCAAGTCTATTTATTATTAAAGAATTTGTCAGTATTACAGTTATTTTGGGGGAAATTTAAATAATTGCATTGCAAGCTTATTTAAGGTGTGCCCCTAAATTTTTTGCTTGCGCTCCTAAAATTTTCAGTCAGGGGCAACAGCGCTCCTAGTAAAAAAAGTTAGTCTGGAGCCCTGCATAGTCTTCAAACAAGCATTTGGCGACAGTCGTTGCACGTTGATCAGTAACTGCATAGAGATTGAGGCAATCCATTACTACAAGAACATACCGATTACCTTTCTGTGTAATGGGCAAATGGGTAATCAGCAGCAACTTTTTCAAAAGGCATGCTAGTGACTATGTTTTGCATTGGGGCCTGCTGATGAGGTGTTTGTGGTCTCCTTGATTCACAAGCTTGACATTGGGCACACCATTGTGTAATGTCCCTAGACATGTGGGGCCAGTAGCATCTCACTAGAGCACGTTGCAATGTCTTTTGTGCACTAATATGTCCAGAAAGTGAATGACCATACAAAGTCTCAAACATGTTACGCTGTAGTGCAGGTGGAACTACAACCTGCAGAATCTGTTCACCCGGTGGAGGTCGGACTCTTCGACAAAGGACAGAATCTACAAAGGTAAGTCTTGGGAACTCTTTCCAGAAATGCCTAAATCCAAACCCAGAACCTACACCAGAAGAAACAGGCTATGCAGAAGTAGGATGTGTTTCCGCTACCTCAGTCTGCACCGAAGTAGAAACGAAATAGACAGGCTTGACCTCCAAGTCAGTGGGACTGTTGCTCTCCCTGTCAGGTCGACGAGACATGGCATCAGCATTGGAGTGTTTGTGACCATGTCGGTACACAATAGTCCAGTCATACAGGTCGATCTCCAGAGCCCACCTTGCTCTGCGCCCCGTTGGATCAACATCCAAAATTATTTATCTCAGACTAAGCAAGGGCTTGTGGTCAGTAATGATTCGAAAAGAATGAATCATAAGATACTGACGGAAGTGACGAATGGACCAAGCAATAGCCCACAACTCCCTGTCATATGTTGACCATCGTTTCTCAGTAGGTGTCAGGATGTGACTGCTATAAGCGATGACACTTTCTTTGGCGTCAGCATTCATCTGGGAGAGACCACTTCCGATAGCTGTGTTGGAAGCGTCTGTGAAGAGCAAAAACTCCTTTGAAAAGTCTGGGTAGGAGAGAATTGGAGCATTGGTAAGTGCATGTCACAGAGAATTGAAAGCTTCCTGTTCTAACTCAGTCCAAACAAACAACTTTGCTTTCTGTGTTAGAGCATGCAGTGGCTGTGAAATGCCTGTAATATGAACACAGGCCTAAGAAGGCTCGAACTTCCGTAGGATTTCCAGGAGTAGGCCATTCTTTAACCTTCTGAATGTTTTTAACATCAGGCTGAAGACCAGCAGAAGACACAATATGGCCCAGGAATGTCACTTGCTGTTGGGCAAAAGAACATTTAGCTGGTTTCAGCTTCAAGTTTGCTGCTTTCAAACGCTGAAAAACCTCCCTCAAGTGTTGAATGTGCTCTGCAAAATTCTTGCTGTAGACGATGATATCATCTAAATACACAAGACATATCTTCCAAGACAGACCCTGCAACACTAGCTGCATCAAATGCTGAAAGGTGGGCAGAGCATTGACAAGACCCATTGGCATCACTGTAAACTGATATAAAGAACGACCAGTAGTGAAGGCTTTTGGTTTGTCTGCCTCGTTAAGCTGCACTTGCCAATATCCAGATGAAAGATCCATGGTACTGAATATAGAGGAACCTCTAAGTGCATCCAGGGTGTCATCTGTTCTGGGTAGAGGATGGGCATCCTTAATGGTGACAGAATTAAGGCCCCTATAATCTACGCAAAAGTGCCAGGTGCCATCTTTTTTCCTCACCATAACAACAGGTGCAGCCCAAGGGCTGTGACTGACTTCCACAATACCTTTTGCCAGCATGTCATCAACCTGTGACTGAATCACCTCTTGCATCAGAGGAGAAGTACGATAGGCACGTTTTTTAATGGGAATTGCATTGCCGGTATTGATTTTGTGTTTAACTATATTCGTGCTACCAAAATCTGTAGGGTTCTTACTAAACACATCACAATACTCATGCAACAGTGAGTGTAGTTCGTTCTCCTGAGGGTCAGAAAGATTCCCACTCTGAATCTCAAATGGCAGAGGCGGCACCTGTGTAGAAGGGGTGGACACATTACATACAGAATCTGAGTGCTGAACAACATCATCTTGGTTTATCGGAGTGAATTCCCCCAGCTGCATACCTGGTTGCAGTACAAAAGGGCTATTTGTTGGATTCATGACTCGCACTACAGTTTGACCATTTTCAGCTACTGTAAGGGTGCGTGCAACTACAATACCATCCAACTTAGAAGGATATGGCTCAAGCAACCCACTGTAACCATCTGCTAAACCTTCATTAACAGCAAACGGGATAAGCTGAGCTGTACAGTGCATCTCACATTGGGGAGGAATGGTAGTAGTCACAGTAATTTGAGCTGTGCAATGTACAGGGGAAAGTTGAGATGTGCTTTAACAATCGTAAAGTCTGATCATAAAGGCAACATAGCCCCTTACCAACATTCAAGATTACCTCATGCTTCTGGAGAAAATCCCAACCAAGTATGATACCCTGACTCACATTTCTAATGACCTGCATGTCATGCTGTAACGTCAGTGCACCAAATCTCAGGTTAACAGTCACAGTTCCCAGAGTATCTAGATTCTGACCAGTTACAGACTTAGACAGAATGAAATTACCCTTTAGTGGTCTTTTGGACAATGAAGGAATTGCCATACGGGTAGTTTCATTAATGAATGAAATACTAGAACCAGTGTCTATCATGATGTGCATGTCAGTACCTTCAACAATGCCATTGACGTGTGCTGCACAAATGTCCTTCATGTTTGTAGCAGGACAGTGTTCAGTCTCTGAATGGCTGGTGTCTGTGGTTGTTAACCGTACGGTGTCGTGTGGGGCTGGTAGTGAAACAGCGGATGTGTGCCCCGCCACATCAGCTAGTGGAAGTTTCCCTGATGATGGCTGTGATGATCTGGGTAGACATAATGTGGACCACTCTGAGGATCCAGGCTTGGATGGTCTGGGGGCTTTGTACTCCTCGAAGACGCGCTTGTGATGAGGGCTTGGACAGCGTCGTTGAAATGACGAGCGCTTGTAAGACATGGTGTCATTTAGTTGTCTCCGTCTGTCGTCCTCGTAGTAGTCAGCAGGGATGGAAATTAACTTTTTTGTCCACCGGCCACTGTGGCTGGTGGATTTCAAAATCTACCAGCCACTCAATGTTTTTACCAGCCACTTTCTCATTTTTAACCGACAATGCGTAACTGCATGTGAAAATTAATACTACAAGATCTACAATACTACTTAACCAGTTTATTTAATCTCAAGTCTCAATGAAATACTGACATTTTCAGTTTCTCTTGCTCTTCCACTCCTGTTCCCCTCCTCTGCTCTTCCATCTTCAAAAGACTTCAATGTTTTTTTGTTTTTTTTATAAAACACCATATACTTTTACCCACACTGAATAAAAACACGTTTAAATGGGTAATTTTCTTTTCTGATATAGCCTACTGCAGTTCTTGTTAAAACACACTAGATATGAAAAATCTGTGCATTTTGGGCACTTTCTGTGTGAAATCATGTTTATTTTTGTGTCTTAATCAAAGTGTGCTTTTAAGCATGAACAGTTATTTGCACGCATTTCAGGCGGCTTTTTATTTCTCATCTCCATAAATATATCTAGTAATAAAGCTAATGCATGGGCTAGGAATCAATGAATTCTTTGCTAATACTTCCTCATCATCGTGGAGAGCGCAGTTCGCACCGCTTTCTCCTTTCCACAAGCGCGTGCTCTCCCGTGGCGTCTGTCGTTGCTATGCAACAATGAACTTGCGCGCCTCAAAAACCATAGACAGTTAAAGCTAAAAACGAGCGCGCCGCGTCACTTTTACAAGCTATAGTAGATGCGGGAATAGCGCGCGGGTAGATGCTCACGCGGCTAGCTCTTTACCACACAAGACAAAGAGCTAACTTACTCCGCCCTAAAAATACACCATGCACTCGCGGCTAGCTCTCCCTTTGGACGGCAGACCGCCTCTTGTGTTCCCACGTTTTCTTCCCTTATCGAGCCTCGACAGAAGAAACGCGCGGGTGTTGAAGGTGTGCCTCCTTTAAAAAGTGTCCGCCGTACGGGTGAAACAGTATGCTATTTTTATTTACCCGCCATGGTGGCTGGTAGGTGAAGTGAACTTACCCGCCACAACACAAAATCACCCGCATTTGGCTGGTGGCGGGTGCTAATTTCCATCCCTGGTAGTCAGTGCAGTATTTTAGAGAATAGCAATCCTTGAACCGCTCCCTACGGTGAGGCGAAAAATCCACTCTGACATTATGCTGGTATGTGTCATTGCGTCGTCTTCAAAGGTCTATGCGACAGCTGGGAGATCTTCTGTAGCTGTCAGGTGAAGAAGAACGAGCATCTGAATGTCTGGTTGGTGAACGTCCATACAGTGCACTCCATGCCATAGCATATCTCGTTGGAATGTGCCGATGTGGTGATGGGGTTTGGTGAGATCGGCTGCGTTCATAATGCAACTGCAGTTTCAATGCTGATACATCCTTACTTAAAGAGCATATTGCAGGTAAAAAAATAAAATAAAATAATCGAAATTTACAGATAACCTTGTATGAAAATACCATATGAAAAGTTAATGCAGGATTTAAAATGTTTTAAAACAACATAAGGGCACTAATTTAGAAGATAAAGTGAGCGTTTCCTGGACTGCTAGTAAAAACGGCTTTTATTTCCAACATCGCGTCATTTGACGTCATATCAGGGAGCCTCAGCCTCGGCTCAGTGAAGAGCAGGCTGGTGTTCAGTGAGAGCGCTCGTCAGTCAGTGTGCTTTCGTTAGTTTTTGCATTTTAATTTATCATCGTCATGGTAAATTATTGTGTTTGTGGAGATTGCAAAAACTCCAGCCTGTCAGGACTTCAAGATCGAGTCCACAAGTTTCCATTACAATAAAAGGGACGGTGCTATATAGCCAATCTTTCGTTCCTGGTGCGGTTTGAGCAGGTGAAGAGACGGGATTTCTCTTCTGCATCGGCTCGGAAAACGCGGTCGTATGTAGCGTTCACTTCAGATCAAATGATTATCATCCCGGCGATATGATGGAGTTCAACATGGTATGCCGAAGCAAGAATATTGATCGTCATATACTATACCAATGGCATCAAATAGTGTTGTAAAGGGTAACTTAGTCATGTCATGCCCTAAATAGAACTTGTAATTGAAAAACAAAATTGGTTGTTTAAATACTCAAATCTTTAATTTTCTGTTTGTTATAACCTAGGTGAAAAATATGTATTAAAAATTTACCTGAGTAGCCTATGCTTTTAGTATAGAAATATACTCAAGTAAAGTTTTATACATTTAATAGTATATAAATCTACCCTAAACATACTAATGGCTGCTGGCCTGTTATAGGATCATAATAATCTGTACAATATTGGGAGCACAGTGTATATCGTTAGCGAACGTGTATAATATAAGCACGTCTCTCACCTAAAAGGCACCTGTCCTGTTCTCCACTGGTTCTCCTCACATCACAGCTCAATTTTTCTCTGACCGTTCTGTCTAACATTATCCTGGCCTGTCCCCGCTCTCTTTAGCATAGCAGGCTCATAACTTTATGGCTTGATCCGTCATACGAGTATTTCCTCAGCGTCCAAAATGTCAGTGGATCCATTATTTTCCTGTTGTTTGAATCGGCGGCTCTCCCGCTCATTGCGTCACACCCGCCACGCCCATTTTCAGACGCGGAAGTAAAATTTTCTCACAAAAATGACTTCAGAAGCTTCTTGATGTGTTGGCTTTACTTAACTTTTTACATGTAAACAGGTTCCACCGGTTCCACATAACTTTGTTTTGTTAAACAAACATAATTTGTTCATGTAACTTCAACATCATGGAAGTCATTTTAAGCCATCCAATCAAACTCTGAGCTGAGTGTTAAATGAACACTGAAGCAGTGTCAAAGTTAATGAGACAATTAAGTGAATAACTGAGTGATGATTGAGCATTATTGAAGACACCTGATGTTAACAAGCAGAATCACTGAAGGAGAAAACCGGGATTTTAAGTCACAATTATGGAGATCAGTGTTTGTTTTAGTTGGTCTCTTGACCCCTATATTATTAACTTTAGATTATGTTTGGCTGTACATGAGTTATAAAACCCAGATGATCACATAAAAAAGGTGTAACTGGGGATTGAACCACCAAACTTTTGACTACAAAGCGGTTTGTAGTCAAACTGCATGAACCACTGTTAAATTTACCTTATGGATCATACCAGCACTGCTGTTGTAGAACATACAATTTTAGCCTTTTCAATGAAATTCAAATGATCAAATCAATAAACAAAAAAAATTTTCTGGGTGCATTCTGGGTGCCACCAATCAAAATTCATTCATGGCTCCCATCATGCATTGCTGCATGAATAAATAATGAGCTTAAGACACCTAAAGCAGAATCACAAGGAAAAAAAATCTAAAATTTTAAGCCACCGTTATGGAGATCAGTGTTTGCTTTAGTTGGGCTCTTGACTAGGGGTCGACCGATTATCGGCCTGGCCGATTATCGGCGCCGATTTTAAGCATTTTTATGGTTATCGGTATCGGCCATTTTCAAATCCGATTTGCCGATAAAATAATTTTATTTTAAAATGCGCTATTTTTGGCTCTAACGCAGCCACCTCTGTCGGAACTCACCTCTCTGTAGACTAGACTTATGTCCCCGCACATCTGATTTGTTGATAGTCACGAGTCCGGCCAATCAGCGCGGCAAGCTGAAGGCACTGAAAGTTTTGCACTCACACCGAGACCGAGAGCACTCGCTGACTGGAGCTGCTTCACGGATCACGCATCAGTTGTCTCTCAAAGGCATCAGTTGTCTCTCAAAGTTAAGGCAGCAGCAGATTTTGCTGAAGAAGCATTGCAATACACTGAAGTTGCAAAATACTTCAATATAATACAGCCCTGTGATTTCCGCGATGCAGTAAACAGACGGAATCGCGGACTCCAGTCATAAAAACAGAATTTACTCTATAAAGCGGAATATCACGGAATTTGTCAACTTTGATGAATTAATAAAAAGCAGGTCAGTACAAATCAAACCGCAAAAAAATATTTAAATATTAATCCTGCGTGTCTCTAAATGAATGGCGCTGACGCGTGATTTCATTTACCACACACACACACATAACACACACTGGAGCACGCGTGACGCTTGCGCTGTTTTCAGCCTCATCCGGATCATTATATGAGGACATGATTGCATAAACAACATCTCCAGAGTCGCTCGCTTAGTCACTTCATGATTTTTTTAATGCTTCAACTGAGAAAAGTTATCATCACATCATAGACAAACGGAAACTCAAAGATCTCCACGGCTACCCGTCAAAATAAAAGTTTGTTTTTTCACAAAGCCCTAAAAATTTAATTTTTGTTAAACTGTAAATAAATTGAATAAGTTTAATGATTTTAATAAATTAGAAATGCTTTTTGATTACTAAAATTGTATTTAAACATTCAAATAGAGTCTTTAAGTTTTACAAAATGTTTACAGAATGCTGCTGGGTGCTCCCTGCACTTTATTATTATTATTATTAATAACAGTTCTCATATTCAAAGATATGTTTAAAATCATTTAAAGAAAGTATTTGTCAACTTAATTTTGACATTAATTTACAGTTTTACACCAGACATAGGCTAAAATATATATATATATATATATATATATATATATATATATATATATATATACATATCGGTTCAAAAAATCGGTTATCGGCCTATTTGATCTGTAATAATCGGTATCGGCATCGGCCCTGAAAATCACATATCGGTCGACCCCTACTCTTGACCCTTATATTATTAATGTTATTTTAATTTGCTGTTGCATCTGAGTTATACCTGCCAGATGAACAAAGATAAACAATTTTAAAATGATGTTGGACATATAATGACATTCATCATTTGAAATTTATGTCTGTGATTTATTCTGTTGCTTAGTGTATAACTGAAATTCTGCATAAATATCCAGAATGTTCTCAAAAGTTGTTTTTTTTTACTACAAAAAAATATTTCTTTAAGGCACACACAGACCTCAAGATTCAGTCAATGCTTCTCAACAACGGTGACGAGTAAAATATTCAATTAGGAAAAGTAAATTACATAGACAATTCAGATCATAATTTATTCATACCGCAATGCATGATGGGAGACATTAATGAGTTGTGATTGGTGGCAACAAGGACTATTAATGTCACCACGATTGAGATAGACAGGCTGATTATTGATCTCTGTTTCTACATAAAGATTAAAGTAGTTAGATCAGAATAGTTTTATTAAATATTTTCTGTTATAAGAAAATACAGATATGTTGTATAATCACTAAACTGTTGCTAGCAAATTAATCCTAACCATCAGAATTACGAATTTTTGGAATTTTCAGATCACAGCATGATTATGTCAAAACATAACCAACACCATCGGATCACAGTTTTCTTTGTTCATTTGACTGTTATAAATCAATAACAGCAGCCAAACAAAGTTTAAAGTAAAAGTATAAGGATCAAGAGCCCAACTAAAGCAGACACTGATCTCCATAACGGTGGCTTACAATTTGTGATTTTCTCCTTCAGTGATTCTGCTTGTTAACATCAGGTGTTTTCAATAATGCTCAATCATCACTAAATTAATCACTTAATTGTCTCATTATCTTTAACACTGCTTCAGTGTTCATTTAACACTCAGCTCAGAGTTTGATTGGATGGCTTAAAATGACTTCCATGATGTTGAAGTTACATGAACAAATTATGTTTGTTTAACAAAACAAAGTTATGTGGAACCAGTGGAACCTGTTTACATGAAAAAGTTAAGTAAAGCCAACACATCATTTTTTTGAGTGTATATTTCAAAGGGTACATATCATGCTTTTAAATCATTCATTTTTACATATAAATACCGTTGTGGTCTATATAAAACATAACTGCAATGCTTGGGTCTGAATTCCTCATTATTATAGCTCCACAGGCCCCTTTTCTACCCCTTTTCTGATGTGCGTCTTTGAGCGACCCGTTTTAATGCGACCCCTTTAAATAAAAAGGAGATGTGTCACACCCCGCCCGCTCTCCAGGTCGATGAGTTCACAGTCAGTTCAACTCCCCACATTCGGCCATTATTGTAGTTTGATTAGAGATATACGATTATATACGATACCTTCAAAGAACATTTTTATTCACACTTTAATAAAATGTCAACAACAGAAGACTTGTCCATCAAGCCTTACATATTCGAGCCAGAGCGAGCGAGTTGATAAAGATGACGACGAACCTGCAGAACAACCACTTCTTTGGTATGTGAGTGTGGTGAGCAGGACGGCCGAGGGACGTGAGAGAAAGTCGCGAGGCCGGTGTTGCGATTGCTAATGAGCAGCACCTGCGAAGCACACCGGTCTCGCATCTCTCACGAAGGAGCGGAGCCATAAAGGGGGAGCGACGGAGTGGATGATCGAGAGAGGAACAGGCCTGCTTTTGTTTGTGTTTTATATTTTATTTGGTAAGCCAGCAGTCGTCCGCGAGGGGCTGCTGGCCGGTATTTTATATTTTATTTTCGGTAGCCAGCAGTCGTCCGTGAGGGGCTGCTGGCAGGTATTTTGTTTGTTTATTTTGTTTAAATAAAGTTTTATTTTTCATTATTATCCGGTTCCTGCCTCCTTCTTCCCTGAACTTTGTTACAGTGAGTTAACTGTTTTGTGTTATTAGTGAAAGTCGACTATTTCTCTTGTTAAAACAAGCACACTGACAAGATAAATGACTACGGTCTAATCTTACCACAAAAAAAATCTGTATTGACAATATAATACGTTTAGAAAAGCATCAGAAAACAACGCAGCTAAATGACCATTGATGAAACTCAAGAACAATAATACTGCAGACATGTAACGTTACTTCAAAACAAAAACAAAGAAAGACAAAGGTACTGCTAAACCATGACCACAATGTGGTCGAAATGCTGTGTTCGTCGTCTCCAATGATAGAAGGAATTTACCTCTCATTCAGACAAAGTCAATCGGCAAACCCTTCTTTATACTGGCGGAGGTTGTTGAAGTGGGAATCCTTAAAGTGCTTCAGGTCACTAACAACCGAACATTTTGACTTGCCCTCTCGTAACTTCTGCATCATTGAGCTCGGACTACAAAATCTGAGCGAGAAATAATAATGGCGGATTGCTCGAAGTTTTGGACCGGTAGTCAATGTCCTTATTTGGCAGTTCTGCTGCAAATACGGTGACGCACTTCCTCAAAAAACGTCATAGACAACAGAAAAATCTGAACAGGTTGAAAAATATGACCAAAACAGAATATTAAGATATAAACGAATCACCTGAAGAGAATAATTTCGTCTTTTCTGTTCTTATAAACACTCCAAATATACAACAAAATGCATTTAAGGGCTAAAAAAGTGGATTTTGCATGATATGTCCCCTTTAAAGAAAATCTAGTTCCTACATTGTTTTTCTATGCATTGACTCATTGGGTCCTCTAACCTGCAATATGCCCTTTAAGTATTTAACTGTGTTAGTTAGATCAACAACCGCTTGCTTCAGAAAATGAGTGTCAGTGTCAGAAATAACATTCACTGTCTGTGCTGCCGAATTGCCTCTAACTGCAGATGGAACCGGCTGCACCAATCTGGCGGCCTGGCGCGCCCGTTCAGCTTGAGTAGCGACTTGGAAGGTGTCTTTAAACGCTTTCACGCCCCTCTCATGACATTTAATCTGGAGTTCTTGATCTAAACCAGACAGAAATCTCGACAGTTTCTTGTATTCAGAAGCATTCTGCTCAAAATCTGGAAAAGGCTTTTCATTAGGCAATTTGTGGCGTGAATTTGGAAATGTTTGAAAAGACGCAATTACATCCTTCTGACCAAAAGCATCTTGTAGTTGTTTTTTCACTGCAGCAAAAGAGTGCTGAATTTCGGATGGAAAATTGTCCCAAACAATAAACAGTTCAGGTGGCAATCTAGCTATCTTTATAGCGAGCCTCTTGAATTACCTCAAAACGACGGGCCCACATCTGAAAAGACTCAGAGCCATCGTTGCAAAATGGCGACGGTAAAGCAACCTTTGGGGTTTGTAAGTGGCGCGTCCGCGCATTGTTCTCCCGCGGCGGTTGTGCTTCCTCGTCTGATGACATCACTGAAGTTTATTCACGGCACATCAACGTTCGTAGCGTCTCGCTGAAATCGCAGTAATGTACAGACTGCGTTCGTGCGAAGTGTAACGTTAGGCGGAAAAAAAAAGAAACTCGAATATCCGACAAAAAACACCGCTGCCACCAGTGTAATATTTGATTGTGGGTGTTTTCGGGGCTTTAATCTTAAGATAACTTTAGGAATATATCAAATAAAACCTCGGACACGGACGAGCTCTTTTCTCACTTTTTATTAGTGATGGCCGGTTCGTGAACGAATCGTTCTTTTGAACCGGTTCTTTTTAGTGAACCGGTCGATGCAGTACACTAATGCCGGGCGTACACCAAAAGACTTTGAAAGATTTAGAAAAGACTTTATAAGATTATCAGCTCACATCTAAAGACTTTGGGTTCAGAGTTTTTAGTCTCAGACTAAAGATTTTACGAACACTGAATCTTGTAGTGACACTATTTACAAGACTACAACTAGATTATTTTAGCTTCCCACCAAATTCCTCCCATCATTCTAGTGCCGCGGTTGCGTGAATGTGAAAGCAACACGGATTAGGGCGCGCACTTGTTCAGTAAGTAATACTGCGCATCATGTGTCCTTATTGTGATGAATTCAGTTAAATAAAACACTTGTAAGGGATGATAGTGTTGATGATTTACCTTGGATACTAGCGAGAGTGAGCCTGAAGTGTATTCGTACATTGGAATCAGAGCAACACATTTGGAAATCCCTGTCTCCTCAGAAGAGTGCGTTTGCAAGCAACAGAAGTACATTTTATGTGACACGCACAGTAAACCTGTATTGTACACTCAACTGCGCATAATAGCAGCAAATGAATACTTAAAAGACTTTAATTTTCTCAAAAAACAACAGTGTGCCTTATAATCCGGAGCACCTTATATCAAGCGCCTTGGATAAATTGGTTGACAACGCTCCGCGTTATTAAATTCGCCCGTGAACTCGCGCTCGTGTCCATCTTATGCCCGCTTTGTCACACGGCCAGTTCAACCTCGTATAAATCAGGTTATGTGTGTCTCCCGCTCACTCTTAACAGACACACGAACAGACACTGTCCCCGGCGCTGAATGCTCATATGAGTCAGCCTGCGAATGTCGTGCCCGCCCGAGCACGCTCACTCTAATAAACGCCTCACCTCCGGCGCCGCGCACTCGCTACATTCCCAGCACATCTAGTGGATGCATAATGTAAACCCAGTCAAACATGTGACTGTAGTATCTTATGTGCCTTATAATCCAGTGCGCCCTCTATATATGAAAAATGTTCTAAAATAGGTCATTCATTGAAGGTGCGCCTTAAGTGCGGAAAATACGGCTATATATATATATACCCACGTTCTGCTTTCTATCATATATCGAGCTATAATTTTTTGCTCCATATCGCCCAGCCCTAGTAGATATAAAAAAAACTTCTCTGGTAAGGAAAAAAGTCAATATCAGGAAACAATGTGTAATCACCATCACATCCAGCCGGTTCCCTGAGACAGCTCCCATGAGTGGGTCTCGAACTTGTGTCTCTGGTGTGAGAGGCGGACACGCAAACCTCAATTTTATTGGTTGTTGATTGTTTTACATCACTAGGACTACGCTAGGACTTACGATAATATCAAACATGTTTGATATGAAAGACTAGAGAAAGACTGGCATAAATCGGGTCGTCGACTGCAGATTATCACCTCACATTTAAAGATCGAGACGACGGGAGCGCGCCGAGATTCCAGTGAGATTTCTAAAGACTGCCGGTCTTTAGTCTGGGACTGTGAAAATCCTTTGGTGTAAGCCCAGCATAAATCGGACTGAATTGTTAGAAACAGTTTGCGTCTTGCGTCAGCGCTAAACCACAAGTTACTAAAGTTACTCACTTTCAGACATGCCTGACAGTCCCTCCGAATCGAAATAAACCAATATCCAGAAGTACATTTTATTCCAGTAACTCAATAAGTTCACTGAACGGAGACATATGTTGGTGCTGAGAGAAGTGATGAGCACGAGCAGCTGATACTGAGCAGCTGATACTGCGCATGCGTGTACTACCGAACGTACAGGTACAGCGGTCGGATAACCAGTACAGAACCGAGAACTGTTTCTTTCGCACACGTTCGACATACAGAGAACTGATGAGTTAATGAGCTGAGCATGCGTGCAATTTTTTCTGAGGGACGAAATGTACGTTTCCTAAGTATTTAGTTGAAAATCAGTAACAAATAAAACATTTTGGAAACATGTTTATCGCATAATTACTGTATTATCACTGTATTATTTCAAAGTTTGGAAACAATGATTGGATTGTAAAACTGTCAAACTAAACATTTATTATTATACTAAAATAATATTTTCAGGAACACCTCATTTAATTTTTAAGTAACAATATAAATCTCTGATGTAAGCTCTTGCCAAGGTTTTAATGGTGCACTGCTTAGTAAATGTTTATAATGTGTTAACATAACGAATTAAACATATATGTTTAATTGGTTATGTTAACTCATTATAAACATGTATACTGTATAGGCTACAGTAGGTTATATTGGAGACAGACATGCATCGATTTTTTAGTTTTGTCGACTGTATATTCAGGTTTCAGCTCAGCACACACAGGCATATGCTATGGTTCTCGTGTTGTCGAGAACTGGTTGTTGCAGTTCTTGAATCACCAGTACAGAACCAAGTACTGTTTCTTTCGGACACGTTCGATACAGAGAACCGATGAGCTGGAGATACTGCGCATGTGTGATAGCACCCTCTCTGAACAGAACTTTCTTTCGGCCGGCTGATCCTGAGCTGATACATGAGCACGCAGTAGTACGGGTGAACCCAGGACTTAAATGAGAGGGCGAATTGGCGAAATGTACGTTTATTTAATAACAAATAAAATGATGAAGACCATTTATGCATTTTAGATATTTAAAAAATGTAAAACATCCGCATTAGCACATCGCCTAGGCTGCAGCAGGGTTCGTTTTCAAAATGTAAATGTAAGAAACTTATCCAAGATGATTATGACGATGTGTACTATTATTTACCTGAAGTTATGATTGCAAATGCCTTTAATTTAAAGTATTTTCATCCGCCGGGATTAGGGATGCACCGAATATTCGGCCGCCGAAAATTTTCGGCCGAAAATGGCCCAAAAGTGCATTTTCGGTTTTCGGCCGAAAGACTTTTATCACCGAAACAATACGGCCGAGATGTTGTGATGACGCAAACAGACACCGCGACCTGCACGTGCTTGTCTGAAGCAACATGTCTGTGGTGTGGACGTATTTCAGTGTATCTGAACCCGCGATGAGACGGAAACCTTGTTTATCCACCTATATCTGCTCTAAACAATGCGGGTCAAGAGCGGTGCGCGCGCTGTCTGTGGAGACTCGCACTGCGGAGGCAGGCGAAAGTATAAACAAGGCAGCGCGAGTCTCCACAGACAGCGCGCGCACCGCTCTTGACCCGCTCGCAACCGGAGTCGTTGTCATGGCGGCACGCATTGTTTAGAGCAGATATAGGTGGATGAAACAATTAAAAATTATAAATAAGACTCGCGCTGCGGAGGCAGGCGAAAGTAAACAAGGCAGCGCGAGTTTCCACAAACAGCGCGTGCACCACTCCAAATGGTCGAGGCGTTTATACTTGACGCGCTCTCCGTTGTACCATTCCTTGAAACGACAGGGGACGACTCAGTAACTGTCCTCTAACCATCAGGAATCGGTGAGAAGAAGACAGATAAATACATGACAATGTTTATTTTTTAGTATTCCACCACCAATACAAAAATAATCATATAAAACCCAGTAAACCCTGAGATTATTACTTGTGACATTACAAAAAAATAATGTATATGAGAACGTATGTATAGAACTAAATTAATGCTCTCTTAAATATTTTCTACGTTCACTAAACATGTTTCATTAAGTTTCATGTACATTTGTATTAAACATGGACCATTGTTCATTTAAAAAGGCTTTTTATGCTATTGTATGCTAAATTTTTAAAATGTAACTAATTTAGACCTGCAAACTGGGTGCTAGTGTGATGAGAAGTTTGCGCTCGGCTTTGTTTTTGAGAGAACATTTCATTTTAAAACCTTTCTGCAGGCCAGTAGATTATTATTTAGTGCACACATGAGTGGGGTCAAGTTAAACATTTTAGTTTGAATTTCATTTTATACTGTACATTGTGCTAAATAAATATTTGCATAATTTGTAATTGATTTATTCTTTGAAAATGTTATATTAATTTATGCAATTGCAATGTCTTGATTTTAGTAAAGTTTGTACACAGTCATAGGCATAAATGCAATGATACTAATAATTGGCATAATTTCTTTCGGTGTTTCGGTTTTCGGCCTTGGTTTCCTTTTTTTCGGTTTTCGGTTTCGGCCAAGAATTTTTATTTCGGTGCATCCCTAGCCGGGATGATAGAATTGACGTCTTTACGTGATGACGTAAAAGAACTGGTGAACCGTTTTTTTTGAACCGGTTCATTAAAACGAACTGTCCGAAAGAACCGGTTCGCGGAAAAGAACCGGACTTCCCATCACTACTTTTTATTAACTCCTTTTACTTCCGCTCTCCTCTCTCTCTCCCGCTCTCCTCTCTCTGTACCCCCGTCATAATAAAAGTCCCTCCAACAACATCCACTTTAACACAATATACTGATGAATTAACAGTGAAATATTCAAATATAACATCAGGATTATTTTTTTTTAATATAATGTGCTACATTTAAGTCTTACATTAACCTTCCGGACAACGTGAGTAACAGTTTAGCCAATCACCACACACCGGCCCAAACTAACCAATCTGAGCCCACTACGTGTTTATAAGGGAGTGGTTTCATAGAATCAGGAAGTAAACCGGCCGTTCGAGGACAGAGGAGAACGCGGCTTACAATAAAGGTGAAGTTTATGAAAAATAAGACTTTTTAAAAAAGAAAAACCATGAATACATGTTATATTGCACCCCATAAACACAATCATGCAAATAAAAAAAGCAGTCAACCCCCCTTTAAGTCAGAGCTCTGAGGAAATGCTGATGCAAAACAAACAATTCAAAGTCCTCAAAACTGCCATATAGGCCTAGCCTAGAAATCTAGACGCACCCTAGCGGCAGCAAAAATTATTTTGCAGCCAAGTGTGGTCTAGCAACTCTCCGTTGACTTTCGAAGTGGAAAAATTGAACTCTGGTAGGGCCAATCACATCGTGTATAGAGTCGGTATGCGGGCTTAACATAATGACGACAGAGTTGAGACGGTCAGAGCAAGCTCGGACATACTCGGTTTTAAGTCATTCATCCTCGGATGCGACCGGCACCGCGTGCGCTGTTACAAAAAGCTGTGGCGAAAAAATCAACTAGTCATTTTTGCCGCACTCGTGCTGTGGCGTCGAGGATAAAGGCTTTACTCCGTGTCAGCGCGCGCTCTGATCGGTATAGCCGCATGGACCTCTCCCGAAACATCTCAAGCAAGCACACTTACTACCAAAAACACTTATTGCTTGGAAATATTGACAGTTCTTTGGTCATAATGATAACGTAAAATAAGACGATTAAAGAGACAAGACAAGGCTCACTTACATACTTTAAAATACATTTCAGCATTTTGTTAATCGACGTCCTAACGTTACCCTTTACTAAGTAACTTAACCCAATCCGATCGCGGCTCTCCCGGTATTAGTGTTATTCCACAAGATTTATTGATAAGCTGTTTGATTTATAATTATTAAGATTATTTTTACATACCCTGCTGTGTATAGCTGTTCCTCAATTTGTGTTTCCCATTTGCGTCCCATAACGTTAGGCTTCAACTTCAATTTTTAAGAAATTATTCTCTAATCGGTTGCATATAATGTCGTGAATATATCCCTCGAATGCATACTGTAGTCCAGTGGTGTAGTCTACGTGATACGCAGGTATACGCCGTATACCCACTAGAAAATGTCAAGGATTTGCGTATGCCCACTAGGAAATGTCAAAGATCTCCGTATGCCCACTTTAAAAAGCGTGAGGATTCGTAACAACATCGTTTTGTGAAATACATTTCCTACGACATCAGCCCGCCTAAATGTTGGCGACAGAATTCCGTGTTCCCGAAGTAAGTTCTGTTATCAGATTCAGCGCGCGAGCAGAGAGCACGTCAAAAACAGAGGACAGGGTGTGTGTGTGTGTTCGTGTTGTTCATCTGAGCCTCATTGGTCTGTCACTGCTCGTCAATGTCAGAATATTTGAGATGACAAATCAAATCAAAGTAGGCGGGCCGGGCTTTATATTCACAGACGCAGAGCGCGAATTTCAGCAGAGCAACTCGACACTCAGTTTACCGGCAAGTGCGAGATAAGATGTAAGTGGCTAAACTTCATATTTTACATTTTTTTAGGTCATAAATGTTAAACGAATGAAAAAAAAAAACAAAAAAACAGGCAAACTAATATAGTTTTGTCTAATTTCGCCATTTTGAACTGAAATAAATAGGCCTGTAACGTGACTCATGCAATTTAATAGTTTACTGTCATTGCGAGGGGACAAGAAACATTAACAAAGCCGTTTTCATCATTTTAGCCACAAGAGTAATATGTGTATATTGAGAATATAATAAAAATTTTAGCCTTTAGTACATTAAAAAAGCTCAGCGGGGAATGTACTGCCCACTGACATGGTTTTACAGCTATTTCTTATTCTTTTTTTGGTCTTCAAACGTCTTGAAATGCACATCAGAGAAATAAAAAAAAATTTGAAGCCCCAACCTCAAATTTAGGACCTCTTTGATTATAAAGCCCTGTCTATGGCCCTGTAAAATGAATGTGTAGCCTATATGTTTTGAATGCATTTAATAAACTTAATTACCTAGCTTTAGTAGCTTTCAGTGAATAAACGTGTCAGAGAAAAATTATTCATAGGGAAAATCCACCTATCAGTTGACCCCATGTTTACTGTCTTCACTGACTGATAAAAATGAAAAGCCTATATCAGTCAAAGCTCATCTTTAGGAGGGGAAGAGACAGGGCAAGATAAAAACAAAGAGAAAAAGAGGGTGATGCTGATGAGGAGAGAGAAATAATCAGCTACCCAGTGCCCACTGACATGGTTTTAAAGCTGTTATCTATTTTTAATTTTTTTTTTGGCCTTCAAAACATCCTAAAATGCACATATGTAGATCAAAGAAATAAAAATTTTCTCAGGGAAACCCTGAATCCCCATGACTAACCTACCTCACATTTGGGACAACAGTGATTATAAAACCCTGCCTTTGCATGTAATGAAACTGGTTAATAGTGAGCATTAGATCCTAAACTAAAGTGTTACCTTTTTTTTAGAACAAATCCTAAGTAATGATCAAAATCCTATGACGCCCCTGCTTCATGCAACCTGTCAAAATCAACGTTTTGTATCACTTGAAGAAAATATAAAAGAAATATATTACTATTGCACAGTAGAGTATTTCAAGAAGGCCTAATAATACTAATAATAGTTTATTAAAACACACCGAAGCTCAAATTTACAACAGTTTATAGAGATAAATAAAGTAACTCGATGGAATTATGAAAGAAATTGCATATAGTAAAATGTAATTTTTAAAATAATAATCAAATCTATTAAAACAGAATTCTAAAGGAATATCACACAAGTTTTGAAAATTTTTCGCAAATGGGTGGCGGGGCGGGGCGGGGGGGGGGGGAGTATGCTGGTATATCACAGTATACTCACTACAAAAAAGTAGACTACACCACTGCTGTAGTCCCTTTTGTCTTGCTCTCTCAGATATTTCACTTGTTCGCCGAAAATTACTAATTATCTCATTGAAATGTCTGACACCGGGTGCATCCACACTATAATAGATGGGCCAGCCGCGAAAGCTTGACAGGCGTAGCAACAGTAACTAGGCAGGGCGGGGCTTAGCGAAGGGTCAATTGGTTTGAACATGACAATGAGTTCACTGTACTAAAATGGCCCCCACAGTCACCAGATCTCAACCCAATAAGCTATATGCACCAAGTTCAGCATTTGACGCAAGGATGCTCTTCAGTTTCCGGTTGGGGAGATTAAAGCGGAGGAAAATGGGATTATGGCAGAGTCTTCAAAATTTACTGTCCTCCCGTCTTTGAAACGAAACTTTCATACGTTTAGATGTAATTTTATATATAGTTATGTTTATTTAATATAATTTTAAAAAGAAGCATAAACACAACGAGGGGTGTCTGTTTTGTCTGTTTTTGTGACTAACGTTTCTTTAGTATAACCATGGAGTATAAAATTCAATATAAATTCTCGGTATTGCATTGGACTCTACGATCAGCGGAAGTTATCGAGCATCCTTAGACATTCACCGGAAATACCGCCGTGCATAGAGCCGATAGAGCATCTTTGGGATGTGGTGGAACAGGAGCTTCATGCCTTGGATGTGCATCCCACAAATCTCCATCAACTGCAAGATGCTAACCTATCAACATTTCTAACAACATTTCTAAAGAATGTTCAGCACCTTGTTGAATCAATGCCACGTAGAATTAAGGCAGTTCTGAAGGTGAAAGGGGGTCAAACACAGTATTAGTATGGTGTTGCTAATAATCCTTTAGGTGAGTGTATGTACAGTACACTGTCCTTGTCCAGAAAGGAAATTCAAAGGACATCTTCAAAGTAGTCCATGTGACATCAGTGGATTAGTTAGAATTTTTGATGCATCAAAATGACAATTTGGTCCAAAATTCCAAAAACTACGACTTTATTCGGCATTGTATTCTCTTCCGGTTCTGTTGTCAAGCCACGTTCATGAGTCTGCAGTGACGCTGATGACGTAAGACGCTGCTGACGTGTATCTGGTGCGTTCGTGTGTTCAGTTTCAAATAAATATGGCTGGGCAAAAAAAATGTAAGTCTTCCTCTGTGTTGAAATCCATAGACATGTTTGTGTAGATTGTTTTGTTTACAGCGTGCGTCTCCCTCAGACTGTGAACGAAGCTCTTTCGCACCAGATAACACAGCGTCTTACGTCATCAGTCACTGAACACGGCTTGACAACAGAACCGGAAGAGAATACATTGCAGAATAAAGTCGTAGATTTTGTTATTTTTGGACCAAAATGTATTTTTGATGCTTCAAAAAATTCGAACTAACCCACTGATTTCTCATGAACTACTTTGATGATGTCTCTATTTCCTATTTCCTTTCTGGATAAGGACAGTACACCATGTATACATTTTCAATGGAGGACAGAAAACTCTCTGACTAAATCTAAAATATCTTGAACTGTTTTCCGAAGATGAACGGAGGCCTTATAGGCTTGGAACGACATGGGGTGAGTCATTAATGACATAAATTTCATTTTTGGGTGAACTAACCCTTTAATACTAATCTTCTTTTGTTTTTGGACTAAATGATGTACAGTATTTTGAAAAGCGCAAAATTAGCGAGCATAATTCACACTTTATTTCTGTTTTTTAATCATTATGCAAGTGTCTTTCGCAGATAAATGTCAGAAAAGCTTGCCTTCAATGAAAACTGACTAATGTGAAAGATCTTTATAAAAATAAATAAAAATGATACAAAAAATAAATCAATTAATTGACAATCTGAGTCTGTAATCCTAATTTGTGTGAAAATGAATAAAAGTTGTTTGTGTTTTACTGCCTTTAGTGTTCATTTCAGCTGGAATCATATGCAAAGGTACATTTTTGTAGTGATATTCAAGAAATGTGCACCACCTGTAGCTAATCAAACCACGTGTTCAGCTTTTCCTACTACTAGTCTGTTCTGATTTTATTTCTCTCTCTGGCACAAAATTTCTCAGGCAGAGACGCACCCTGAAAAATCACCCATCCAGTTACAAAGTTCAAACTGTTTCTGTGTTTGTGTGTTCAAACAAAGACACGCTATCTAAACACAGCCATTTGAACAAACACCTGTGAATATGAGTGAAAGAGGAAAACTTAAGGAGCCTTCAAGTGTAATCCAACTTTCAAATGTCTGCTTCCATGTTTTTGCTCCAAATAAGCCTTTAAACCAAACCCCCCTTTGAACTTTCCATTTACAACAGCTCTTGCTTATGAGTTTATAAAAAATTTTGGGAACAATTACTGTATGAGTAAATTCTCCCACCATGTCTGTCCATCAAAACCACCACAAATATATGAGGATAAAACAAAACATGACTGGGTCTGCTTGAACCCCATGAAATTTTATTACATAAAGGAATAAAAAGCAGTTCTATCTGAAAAGAAAGGAAGTACCACCCTTATGACTAACTACATAAAGAAAGCGGCCAATATCCCCACCATTGCCCTTATAATTCACTCACACAAACCCTCCTTTGTCCAGAGCACTATTTATTCTGTGACTCTTAAAGGGGAAACGACTAAATTTCAGACTAAAGTGAGGCCAGGACACGTTATGACAGTTATGAATATCCTGTGTGAAGATGAAAAAGAATTTTAAAAAAGGAATCCTTTTGGAACAGATTATGAAAACCATGAAGAACCCTTTAAAGACCCTCAAAGGGATAGTTCACCCAAAAATGTATATTCTGTTATCATTTATTCACTCACGTTGTTACAAATCTGCACGGCTTTCTTTCTTCTATGGAACATAAAAGATATTTTAAAATAATGTTGTTACCAAATTATGGGGACCATTACATTTAATTTCAGGGAGACCAAAAAACAAAAACAAACAAAACAAAAAACCTTAAAGAAAATAAATCTTTTTTTGAATTACATTTGAACTTAATGCAATGACATTCATTTTATGTGAGAGCGATTTGAATTCATTTTATGTGATTTGAATTCATGTGTTGAGGTTCAGAATTTAAGTATTGCAACAGTAGCTTTTACTAAATGAATAGCAGTGACAATGGTGCCCAATGCTGATAGCGATAAGATATTGATAAGGAATGACGTCACAGGAAGAATTCCTGAATTATTTATAAACACAGATAGAGTCATTAGTGAAAGACAGAGAATGGGCAAACATGACAGAAGAGGAAGTTACAGAGACTGAGAAGTTCCAAGACTGTCTAAACAGACAATGTAGGCTACAGCTAGACCAAGAAATGCATTTGTCTACCAGAATATATATATATATATATATATATATATAGTGTGTTATATTTTATTTATATTATAGTATATCATTAGGGCCCGAGCACTAACAGTGCGAGGACCCTATTGAAACTGTTAGGATTATTTTTAGGGCCCGAGCACTAACAGTGCGAGGACCCTCTTGAAACTTTTAAGGTTATTTTTAGGGCCCGAGCACTAACAGTGCGAGGACCCTATTGAAACTGTTAGGGTTATTTTTTTTTTTCTTTTTTAGGGCCCGAGCACTAACAGTGCGAGGACCCTATTGAAACTGTTAGGGTTTTTTTTTTTTTCTTTTTTCTTTTTTCTTTTTTCTGCAAAGTAAGCGCCATTTTCGGGGTCGCAACATGCTCAAAAAGTCACCGTTGACGATGTAAAGTTGTGCTATCTGCGAGTTTTCATCGATGGGCGTGTCCGTGGCGTCGATGATTCGCCATGAAACAGGAAGTTGTAGTAACTTGGCTGTAAATGCCCAGATCTGCACGAAATTCGACACATTTGACAAGAGTCCCGCCCTGAACAAATCTACATGCCGACATTCACCCACAGTCATAGCGCCACCTCGTGGAAGCAGGAAGTGACTTTTAACGAAGCAGTCCCCGTCGCATGTTTGACCGACATGTACGAAATTTCTGTGGCACATCTACCATGTCCAGACGCACAGAAAAGTCTCTTGAAGCGATGCCCTAAACTCAACAGGAAGTCGGCCATTTTGAATTTTACCGCCATTTTTGGATGATTTACTCATTTCGTACTTTAACTAACTCCTCCTAGGGCTTTAGTCGGATCGACTTCACATTTCTGCTGTGCCTTCTAAAGGCATTGACGATGTAAAGTTGTAATATCTGCGCGTTTTCGTCAATGGGCGTGTCCGTGGCGTCGATGATTCGCCATGAAACAGGAAGTTGTAGTAACTTGGCTGTAAATGCCCAGATCTGCACAAAATTTTACACATTTGACAAGAGTCCCGCCCTGAACAAATCTACATGCCGACATTCACCCACAGTCATAGGGCCACCTAGTGACAGCAGGAAGTGACCTTTAACGAAGCAGTACCCGTCGCATGTTTGACCGACATGTACGAAATTTCTGTGGTACATGTACCATGTCCAGACGCACAGAAAAGTCTCTTGGAGCGTTGCGCTAAACTCAACAGGAAGTCAGCCATTTCTAATTTTACCGCCATTTTGGGATGATTTACTCATTACGTACTTTAACAAACTCCACCTAGGGATTTAGTTGGATCGACTTCAAATTTCTGCTGTGCCTTCTAAAGGCATTGACGATGTAAAGTTGTGCTATCTGCGCGTTTTCGTCGATGGGCGTGTCCGTGGCGTCGATGATTCGCCATTAAACAGGAAATTGTAGTAACTTGGCTGTAAATGCCCAGATCTGCATGAAATTTTACACATTTGACAAGAGTCCCGCTCTGAAAAAATCTACATGCCGACATTCACCCATGGTCATAGCGCCACCTGCTGGCAACAGGAAGTGACCTTTAACGAAGCAGCGTAGCAAATGCACAGCCGAACTGGCTGAGCTGCAGAATATGCAACAGGAACAGGAAGTGACCTTTAACGAAGCAGACCCCGCCGCTTGTTTGACCGACATGTACGAAATTTCTGTGGTACATCTTCCATGACCAGACGGACAAAAAAGCCTCAAGAACCCATACCCTAAACTCGACAGGAAGTCCGCCATTTTGAATTTGGCGACCGATTTGGAACGATTTACACACTCCGTACTTTAACGAACTCCTCCTAGGGATTTAGTCGGATCAACTTCAAATTTCTGCTGTACCTTCTAAAGGCATTGACGATGTAAAGTTGTGCTATCTGCGTGAAATTTTACACATTTGACAAGAGTCCCGCCCTGAACAAATCTACATGCCGACATTCACCCACAGTCATAGCGCCACCTAGTGGCAACAGGAAGTGTCCTTTAACGAAGCAGCCCCCGTCGCATGTTTGAGCGACATGTACGAAATTTCTGTGGTACATCTTCCATGTCCAGACGCACAAAAAAGTCTCTTGGAGCAATGCCCTAAACTCAACAGGAAGTAGGCCATTTCAAATTTTACCGCCATTTTTGGATGATTTACTCATTACGTACTTTAACGAACTCCTCCTAGCGATTTAGTCGGATCGACTAAAATTTCTGTTGTGCCTTCTAAAGGCATTGACGATGTAAAGTTGTGCTATCTGCATGTTTTCGTCGATGGGCGTGTCCGTGGCGTCGATGATTCGCCATGAAAGAGGAAGTTGTAGTAACTTGGCTGTAATTGCCCAGATCTGCACCAAATTTTACACATTTGACAAGAGTCCCGCTCTGAACAAATCTACATGCCGACATTCACCCTAAGTCATAGCGCCACCAGCTGGCAACAGGAAGTGACCTTTAACGAAGCAGCGAAAAATTTCACAGCCACACCGGCTGAGCCGCAGAATATGCAACGCGGCCGCCTCACACCCCAACGTGCTACAGGTGCGAGGGCCCGCCCATCGCTGCTTGCAGCTTTAATATTTATATAGTTTTTTTAATATTATTATTATTAAAGAATGTCAATGTTAGACATGAGTCTGGGAAAGTTCTTCTAAGTGTCACTTATTTTCCTATTTAAAATGGAAAATTGTTGGGAAAAAGTATTTGCAACCCTCATTTTCATCTATGAGAAAATAATCAGATTTTGACAGAACACATCAAAACATCTGTAACTGGTGAGAGCTGTGACACAATGTATATTGCACATGCTCTTCACGCGTTGAACTTTGGTGCTCACATAGCTGATGCAGGTTTGAGTCTGCAAGATATCCTGAAACTAGAAACAAACAAGCTAAAGTCAGTCTTTGAATTTAGGGATTTTATTAGTAATGATCCACTGACATTTTGGTCCACCATATATTACACTAATAGAATGCTAATAGAGGGTTAATTTAAAATTAGCAGTTGTGATTCGTTTTCATTAAGGTGAAATACTATTTATTAGTGGTGCTTGCTTTTTCACAAAAAAAAGAAAAAAAAACTTGCTTTTTTTTTATAGACAAGTGTTAAATCTCAGCAAACTTCCCACATATTTTGTGTTATGGACATGAACAATATCTCAAATTTGGGTGGAGGAAAGGTGTGCCATAATTTGGTGGATGATAAGATTGATAAGATGGGGGAAATAAAATATTGACTTCCGCTGAAAGGGAAGTATAATACATCTATTTTATACAATAGCGTTCAAAAGTTTGGGTTCAGTAAGATTTTTTAAAGCAATTAATACTTGTATTCAGCAAGGACACATTAAATTGACCAAAAGTTACAAGAAAGACAGTGTTACAGAATTTCTATTTTAAATAAATGATGTTCTTTTGAACAATCCATTCATCAAAGAAGCTATATACACTCACCTAAAGGATTATTAGGAACACCATACTAATACTGTGTTTGACCCCCTTTCGCCTTAATTCTATGTGGCATTGAATCAACAAGGTGCTGAAAGCATTCTTTAGAAATGTTGGCCCATATTGATAGGATAGCATCTTGCAGTTGATGGAGATTTGTGGTATGCACATCCAGGGCACGAAGCTCACGTTCCATCACATCCAAGATGCTCTATTGGGTTGAGATCTGGTGACTGGGGGCCATTTTAGTACAGTGAACTCATCGTCATGTTCAAGAAGCCAATTTGAAATGATTCGAGCTTTGTGACATGGTGCATTATCCTGCTGGAAGTAGCCATCAGAGGATGGGTACATGGTGGCCATAAAGGGATGGACATGGTCAGAAACAATGCTCAGGCCGTGGCATTTAAACGATGCCCAATTGGCACTAAGGGGCCTAAAGTGTGCCAAGAAAACAAACCCCACACCATTACACCACCACGACCAGCCTGCACAGTGGTAACAAGGCATGATGGATCCATGTTCTCATTCTGTTTACGCCATATTCTGACTCTACCATCTGAATGTCTCAACAGAAATCGATACTCATCAGACCAGGCAACATTTTTCCAGTCTTCAACTGTCCAATTTTGGTGAGCTCTTGCAAATTGTAGCCTCTTTTTCTTATTTGTAGTGGAGATGAGTGGTACCCGGTGGAGTCTTCTGCTGTTGTAGCCCATCAACCTCAAGGTTGTGCGTGTTGTGGCTTCACAAATGCTTTGCTGCATACCTCGGTTGTAACGAGTGGTTATTTCAGTCAAAGTTGCTCTTCTATCAGCTTGAATCAGTCAGCCCATTCTCCTCTGACCTCTAGCATCGACAAGGCATTTTCCCCAATACTGGATGTTTATACTGGATGTTTTTCCCTGTTCACACCATTCTTTGTAAACCCTAGAAATAGGTGTGTGTGAAAATCCAACCATGCCACACTGTAAATTGCTTAAATCACCTTTCTTTCCCATTCTGGCATTCAGTTTGGAGTTCATGAGATTGTCTTGACCAGGACCACACCCCTAAATGCATTGAAGCAACTGCCATGTGATTGGTTGATTAGATAATTGCATTAATGAGAAATCGAACAGGTGTTTCTAATAATCCTTTAGGGCAGTGTATATATTATATTAAGCAGAAAACTATTTTCAACATTGATTATAATAAAAAAAGAAAAATCTTGAGGACCAAATCAGCATATTAGAATAATTTCTGAAGGATCATGCGACACTGATGACAAAGCTGAAATTTCAAAGGAATAGATTACATTTAAAATTCAGATATTTTAAACTGTGGTTTACTCTATTACTTTTTTTTATTAGCTGCGTTTCCACTGCCGGGCTAGGGCCGGGCCAGAGCTAACAGCGAGCCGAGCCGAGCTAGTGGCCTCGGGCCTCAAGCACCGGACTTGCGTTTCCACTGCCGGGTCAGTAGCCCCACAGCGTTGCCTTAAACCCCGCCCCTAACACGCCTTTCTGGATCAAACGTCATACAACCTAACCCATTTCAGCGGGTATTATGAATTAATTTATTTTTTAAATTAGGAAGATAGCATAACTCACTTGCCGTGGCTGCAATTGTGTCCGGATTGTCTCGCGAGTCGCCACTAATAATAACAGAGGGGGACGGGTGAGGGACTGTTTCTTCACACGGCGTCAAATTGACGTCGTAACGTTACCCTTTCTTCTGCCCAAATGCTCAGAAGAGCTTTGGTATCCTCGACAGACCAGTACAGGCGATTCTCCATTTCAAGCAGCGATTTTTTTTTTTTTTGCGCGATATAAAAAGTAGGGCTGCACGTTTTCGAGTTTTTCATTAACCGTTCACCGAGGCCCTTTTCATTTTTAACACCTTTAATAACTGGTTGGATCCCATTTGAAACGAAATTAATTATAGAAATAAAACCCAGTAAGTACGGAGCAGTTAAAGCCGCATTTACATCACCCTTCAAACTGAAATTGGCAATTGAAAATAAGCACATTGGAAACACGTCCATTTCTCAAAAACTCTGTCCTCAAATAATAATAATAATCATTATTGTAACATTTTATTAGTCTGCATATGTAGAAGACGCCTTTATCCAATAACAAAGCACAAATAAACACAATATTTTTGACGCATATCCAGTGTGTGTTTAACTGCAGTTCTTTCAGTGGAAACAACTTAAAATACTCTTTCATTTCTGGTCATACAGAAAATAATAATACATTATTCGCAAATACATTTATTTGCGTAAACCCACAATAACAAGAAAACGTTGTGCTTTAACAATCAGGCTCATCTCCGTGAACTGAAGCGCGAGAACTGAAACAGCCACCGCATTCGAATTTGTTCGTTTTAAATTGGACATTAAAGCTTTAGTCTGCAGCCTTTGTAGACTAAAGCTTTAAATGTCCAAAATGTCCAATTTAAAACGAACAAATTCTAATCGAAAGCCAATATCTTCTGACTATGTAATTATGTAGCTAATTAATTTCTCTCTAAATGTGCATCCGGAGATGGAGATATGTTTTTAGTCGAAAATGATTTAGAAAACAATAGTTTATTAATAAACAATTAATGCCTCATTATTTTATATTATTTTATTATCAGGCACATTTAGCCTATTATAGCCTATAAATCACCTATAAATCCCATTTCTGTAGGCTGTGGTTACGGCTCTTCTCATTCAGCACTGCGGGGAAAATGTCATTTCCAGGTTCTAATTTGGCCTCAGAAAACCAGTAAAATATATATATTTTTCATATTAATTTGTCAAATATTTTAAATGTTTAAAGGGGCAAAAAAATCTAACAAATATCTGAAAATTCGTCGATATGTAGCCTATATATAGCCTATATATTTTTGCGCAGCATAGACCTACAGTTCAAATGAACATTTTGGTGTTCAACTTTGCGTTTTACAAAAGACAACAACCGTTAATTTTTCATTTTGCAATACAACAATTCACCATGACGTCACAACAATAATAGACGTTCTTCCGGGTGGCAAACCCGAAGCGTCCCTATGGCAACACTAGTAAATTGCATGGAGGGAGACACACCGCCGGCAGAAGCTTAATCTACATTTCAACAGTTGATTCAAGAACAGACGTGGTGGAAATTCAGACATAGTTAACATGATCATTAAAGCTTAGATTCTTTGATCTAGAGACGTGCACTCCCAACGCACTAGACCGCGGCGCGGGACTAGATCTGATGGCTGAGTGCGGGCGGTAATGAACTCTGTGTGTGCGGATTGCAGGAAAATAAAATGATTCGCGGGACTCCCGCAAACTAGAAATATCTATGAATAAAACAAATAAAAACTAATACATTTGTATTCATCTGTTGCAGAAAAGCAACAAGAACAACTAAAACAAAATAGAAATGACTTACATGGCAGAGTTTCTTTTTATAACGTGACTGCAGCGATGGGCGATGTAGCCAATCACAGACATATGTGTTGATTTATTGAACGCATTGGCCAATCAGAAGCATTTACGATGAAGAAGCATTTACTCACCGCTCAAAAGAAAGTAACATAGAAAGCAGAGCCATGTGGCTCTGATAGAAAGTAATAGAAATAACTAAGTTAGTTGAGAACGTCAGTTATATAACGACCCACGTATTAAAATGGTTGGGTTTAATTTGGGCTCAGGCTCATAATTAGAAGACGACATGCACTTTTACTCGCTTTAACCTCCTCACCCACAGGTTCTGCTGGATAGATTTACTTTTTTCTGAAGGAAATCGATAAAAAAACCTACACCTTTTGCTGTATATCTGGTGGCGCAACCCCAAACACAACATATTTTCGCCATAGATTCAACTTTGATCAACAACAATGATTTTAACTGTGTAATTGTTCAGTTGCCGGCTGGATCTCTTCAGTTAGTCAATGGAAGCCGCTCGCGTTCTGCCACCCGGAAGTATCGCGGTGCCTATTGTTTACAAACATTCTGAAATGCCCTATTAGGCCAACGGATTAAATGGGGAAACGAATAAACACAAAAAGTAGACCGTTTGGACATAATACGAGGCAGAGTTCTTTTTTAAAATTCATAAAAGATACAAGGAATAGCCTACTAGACAAAACCTCAAAGAAATGCCACAATCAAGACCTCGGAGCAGAAATGAGGGAGTCTCTTTCCCTGCCATTAATGCTTGGATAACACGCACGTCCATAAATAGGCTAATAATAATGTCTAGTGCGGTGGCTGATAGACTACCAACGTCCGTTGCCATTATTTTTGGAATGACTTATCGCGAAAGGAAAAAAAGATGTTTTAGTCGCATAACATCGTTAATGGAAACGCTGTCATTTCACAATATTTTTTTATTGACATTCACAAAAAAAAAAAAAAAAGTTTTGTGCAAATATGTATTGACGCCACTTAACCGAGCAAAAAGGTTTCACTCGGTTATGCACTTTTAAACATGGACAACCCTAATAAAAAGTGAAATGTGCATCTTGCTTCAGATCATAACGTTCCATCACCGATAAACTCCGCCTTTTACCTTGAGCACGCTTCTAGCACGAGCTGGCCTGCTCTGGCCCAAGGTATTCGACGGGCCAGAAATCCTGGCCGTTGGCCCTGAGGAAGCCCCGATCAAGCCCCGGAAGTGACAGTGGAAACGCGACTGGCCCTGGCACGCACTAGCACGGCCCGGCCCTGGCCCGGCAGTGGAAACGCGGCTATTGATACTGTATAACTGTATTTTTGATACGTGGTGAGCATTACCGAGAACACGTCCCGTAAATCTAGATGTACTTGGTACATCATAAGAAGGATGGCGTCTACGCTAAAATTAGTCTCTCTGTTTATCCCAAGGGACCCTCTATGGTGGACCTGCGCCTGGACCCATCCCAACTCATCCTTAAGTGCCGGCCTCATCGACACGACAGCCATCGGCACTGATCCTCAATAACTCGTGGTTCTTTTGGTTCCTTGCCACTGTTGCCTTGGCTTTTGGCGTGCTTAGTTGGGAACATTTAATATTTAACAATATTATTGATCTGTGTTGTATTATTTTCATGTTTTTACTGTGAAGCTGCTTTGATACAATCTGTATTGTAAAAAACGCTATATAAATAAAGGTGACTTGTCATTAAAAAAAATCAACAAATAACAATTTATTTTAAGGTGACAGTTACACTTTACTACATGTACTTGCTATAGTAATAACAGTAAATTATGCATAATTACAAGTAACTAATTATGTTATTATGCCCTAAATCAACCCGTAACCGTAATTGAATTAATATAACTCAGTACTTACTTGGGACTTGGGTACAATTCAACTATGTCACCTTAAAATAAAATGTAACCAAAACAATCTTACTGACCTCAAACTTTTAAACATTGATGTAAGAGAGACAAAGAGAGAGAGATAGATACGGGCAGAGATCTATGGATATACCAAAATATATAAGATATTCTGACCACTTCAGGTCAGTCTAAAACTAAACACGTTTAGAAGCACAGACTTACACAATTTTTTTTTTTTTTTTTACAGTGCACCAAATGTATTGTGATAGAAATGTTATAAAGGGATAGTTGACCCAAACGAATAAAAATTCTATCAAAATGCACTCTTACACACTCTCGTATCTAAAAATGAAAAAGAAAAAATCAGACAGGTTTGGAATGACATGAGGGTAAGAAAATATTAACAGAAATTGTATTATAGGGTAACTGTCCCTTAATGGTACATTTATGGCCTGTGATCTCTGAATGTGAGTGTCCAAATATAGAGAATATGAAAAGATTGTGCTAATGATAGCCACAAAGTGAAGTAACTGCTGGTGAGGAGTGTGAGGAAGCATGGATGCTCTTATTGAAACACTAAACATCCCAAATCAAACTATAGAAAATGTGATGCCAAAGAGTCAAAATCATAGCAACAGTTGGTGAGTAAACATCTGTATTTGTGCAAAAACTGGCCCAGTTTCTGCCTTTACCTGAGGGATATCTGTCTCGACAATTGTGTTAGAACAGGGTAAAGATCATTAAAACCATACAGACTCACCGTTGCTACATATGACTGGTACAAACTAAGCAAAATGGAACTGAACAAACACTAACGCCACGTCGTGAAATGTTTTCATACTTTTCCACCTTCCTATTTTTAGCCATTGAGACAGAGCAAAAGCCATCAGAGGAAGAGAGAAGTGTTGTCTTGTCTCTTTACCTCTCAGCCGGTCTCTCTCTCACCTTAAACGTCATGAGTTCCATTGGGGTGAATGGACAGTCCAAGTCCATCTCATTGTCAAACAAATCTTCATCCTCCAGAACTTTGTCCAAAAGACCTAGCACCTCATCCTCAACCTCCTCCATGCTGGCGGCTGGTCCCCCTCTCTCCTCTCCCTGCGTTTCAATTACTGCCTTCCTTCCTTTCAAGTTTTGACAAGCCGCTTGTGACAGTTCAATGCCTACACTGGAATTCTATCTCTTCTGCCAACTGAGGGGTTTTTTTTCTCTCTCTCACTGGAACGGTAACATGTCCTCCCTCTCACACAAACACAGAAAGAGCTACTTGCTTCCTCTCTCTCGTATACACACACACACATCGAATGGCCCGCCTCTGCACTCTCTCTCCCTCTCTCTCACACACACACACACACACACACACAGACTTGAGCTAAACACGTCCCTCCCCCTGACCGCAGTTCTGTCTTCCTGGTGTGTGTCAATTCCGGGTGCCACGGGTTAAGAGACTGTCCACCATTTTCCTTTCTGGCCTTAAAGGGTCTCAACAAAGAGAGTATTTTTAACTCTCTTTGTTGTTCCCACTTTATTTTAAGTGTCTTTAACTACTATGTACAAACATTTAAAAGAATAATTGAATACAATGCATTTATTGTGTACATACATGTATTTAAAAAATAACTGCATGTGATTACAGATGCAATTCATTTCTGTAGGTATCTATAATTACACTGTTAACCAGGGCTGTGCAAAGACATATCCACTTGTGGCACCTTTAAACCTAACCATACACCCAAACCTGTCCCTAACCTTACCACCAAACCTGTCCCTAACCTTACCTGTATCCCACCACAATAACAACAAAACTGTTTTGCAATACAACACGTAAGTACATTGTACCTAACATTCATTCATTCATTCATTCATTCATTTTTATGTAAGTACATAGTGGCTAAGACACCTTATATAAAATGTGAACTTTTTGGGTTACACTTTATTTTATGGTGTCCGTGTTACAGTGTAATTAAGCATAATTTATTGTAACTACACTAACGCAGTGCAAATAAAGTTTTACCACTTTTTTTGGTTGTTCCTGTTTAATTCAAGCATTATAAAATGACTTAAAGGGATAGTTCACTTTGAAATGAATTTTTGATAAGTTTTAGCTTACCTCAAGGGCATCCAAGATGTAGGTGTCTTTGTTTCCACAGTATTTTCAATTTTGACATTTTTCAGTCAAACCGGTGTTGTCTATCAGTCACTGGAGGCTAAGGGGGCCCACCAAAAAGCACAGAGAAGTCAAAATTAAACATGACTGGTAAATGTAAGTACACATTGATGGCCTAAGACACGAAACGAGCGTTTTTTGTGGGAAAATGAACAGTATTTATATCGTTTTTACCTTGTGTAATCCAAGTGATCTGAATCAGTTGTGCAATGTCCAACTGAACCGAACTGAATCAGTTCAATGTTACGCCGGAAGTGAACGCTTGCGTATGACATCACTCAATATTTACACAGAGATTTCGGAAGTTTTACCTTTTACTGAACATATTTAGATACCGAAATTGTCTTCCATTGCGGTTTCCCGTATATCTAAATATGTTTAGTGAAAGGTAAAACTTACGAAATCTCTGTATAAACAAAGAGTGACGTAGGCGCGCAAGCGATCACTTCCAGCGCATGCGCAGACCGAAGCGCCCGTGCTGTCAGATCATTTTGTCATGGCTATGATTACAAGAGGTAAAACGACATAAATACTGTTCGTTTTCTCACACAAATCGCTCGTTTCGTGTCTTAGGCCATCAATGTGTACTTACATGTACGAGTCATTAAATCATGTTTAATTTTGACTTCTCTGTGCATGCTCTTTGAGGTGAACCGATTGAGGACCCCCTTCACCTCCAGTGTATGACTGACAGACAACAACGGTTTGACCAAAAAATGTCAAAATTGAAAATGCTGTGGAAACAAAGACACCTACATCTTGGATCCTCTTGAGGTAAGCTAAAACATATCAAAAATTAATTTCAAAGTGAACTATCCCTTTAAACCTGAAAGAGTTTAATAGCAGGTTTAATCACTGATTCATCTCAAGACTGTAGGGTCAACCTATACTCTTAAAAATAAAGGTTCCAAAACTGGGTTTTCACAGTGATGCCAAAGAACCATTTTTGGTTCTCCAAACAGGGCTCCATGCAGACTGCGACCAAATGGTCGCATTTTTTTACCATTTTTCCAGCCGATGACGATGTGATTAAATTTAGTTAGAGGTCACACTGGTGACACCACCACGTTGCCCAATTGATAAGAACCGCTATTTCTGTTGCATATGAGAAACATAAAATAGCATATAACAAGAAAATGAAACAAAACCACGCTACTTGTTTAAGCTGCATTGCACAGACCATGTATATGCTCTGACTAATATTAGACAGCACAGCGCAAGCTCAGAACAGGTACTCTTGGGCCAATCTCGAGTATGTGACACCATTACTACAAAGCACTGGGAGAATGAATATTAAAATAAAATATAGAATAATTTATATTATTCGCATGTATTTATATGCATTACTATTCGTACAACCTTTAGAGAGTAAAATTCAAGCACTTTTTAAGGGCTTTAGAGTGCTTCACACTTTTTCGGGCACTTCAAAGGTCTAAATATTATCCAATTTTAATGTTATTTTAATGATGATTTGTCATTTGTCGTGATTTGTCAACTTTTGAAACTAAAAATTCATAGATGTAGGAAAACTAACACTTATTTAAAAAGCCATAAAATTACAACTAACCAGTAGATGGACTGAGGAGCACTTATTGACTTATTAGTCATTTCAACCAGTGGTTGAACGACTTCACATAAATGTAGACTTAAAAAAAAATCCTAAATCGAGCCGACGTCTACTAGTCGCTGATTATGTCAACATGCCTATCAACATGTCAAACAATTTATCATTCCTGACAAACTCAGTTAACGTTGCGTGATTATTAGAATCATTTAAAATTCCATGATGATGATGCCACTAATTGGCATCATCATCATGGAATTGCATTTGAAAAATTGATGGTAATCCTTGAACAAAAGTCATTAGGGGAATCCCTGATAATTTATCTAGAGTTCAAAAGAGGAACTAGAACCGAGCAAGACGACAAATGATTGCATAATACTTCGGCTTCTCTTTTTCTCACAGAACCTGTATACGCTGGTTGACAAAACATTACCATCAATGGGAACTGATATAAATGAATGGTACACTTAATCTATCATTCCTTTAATGTTGTAAGACGAGTCTGTAGAAACAGGCCTCTGATGATGTCTCTGATGGTTATATAAGGCTCTCAGAGCTCCTCACAACACTGCCCACAATATCAGACCCTCTGAGAGGCTCTAATGAAAGCGAGGGAGGAAGCAGAGAAAACACAGCACATTTTTAATAAGCCATTTGCCTATGTCCTTCTCCACGCTTGACTTCACCTGCAGTCAAGCTCACAGGGGCATGTGATTGCTTTGTTTTCTATATCATGTATAGATAGTTACCAAGGCATGCTAGAGTTAATTTAAGGCTAAAGAGATGAGAGGTTTTGATTTATTTATTTATCAAATCCAGCTTGTTTGCTGGATTTGGAAAAAAAAACAAAAAAACTGTCAAACAGATCAAATAGAATAAGTGGGAACACCAGCTGGAGTGCCCCTGAGAGTCACCAGAGGGCACTCCACACCAGACTGATCACTTCACAAAACTACAATTCCCATAATGCTTCTTACCTGGGACTGATTAAACAAACACCTGCAGCTCATCCACACTCACCCATATAAACCCTGTTCACTCTCAAGTTCATTGCGAACTATTACATTGCAACTGCTTGTAATCTCTGAGCATTTTCTACAATTCCTCTGATCTGTTTATTGACCTCGGATTGTTTTCTCGTTTCTGCCTGTTTGCTGCCTGTCCTGAACTTCTGCCTGTTCTGACGTTCTTTCATTAAAAACTGCAATTGGATCTCACTGAGTCTTCCAGTTCGTAACAATAAGTCTTCTTTGTGATAATTTTATTTGCGGTACATAACAGTGACTAACGTTTCGATGTAAAGTTACATCTTCATTCCATCAGGACTCTGATGAAGATGTAACTTTACATCGAAATGTTAGTCACTCTTATGTACCGCAAATAAATTTATTACAAAGAAGACGTATAAATTTATTACAAAGAAGACAAATAAATGTATTACAAAGAAGTGTTGCACCAGTGCGGTTCTCCTTTTCTGCCTCGTCTTGTCCTGCCCTGGTTGCACCGGATTGTTTGGGGATTACAGAAGCGCAGCGAGCCTTCCTTTTCATTTGGAGATAAAATAGTATAGTTTACTTTATTTACTTGTATTAATAGCAAAATAATTTATTTTATCTATTATTTATTGTATACTTTATTTTATAATCATGTTTTCATCATGCAATACATTTGTTTTATTGCAATGTAGAATAAACTTTCAAATATGTGATATTCCTATATCAGGTTTCACAGCCTATATTTGTTCAGTATGAACAGAACTATAAAAAGGCACAAACACTGTAAGGCAGCACTTAATCTGCTCTACCACTAGATGGAGATGCTGTCGTAAAAGCTTGAGCCTGGTCAAACACATCACTATCAATTCCAACACTGTAACACTGATTATCTGTCACACAATGGTAATAGTCATGCATGTTCAAAATGAGCATAAATACATGTGACAAACACATACACCTCAATGTCAATTTAATCTCTGAACTGCACATTATAAATGGCCAAACACATTCATCGCCTATTGAAATAGCCAATCCATGTCCATCTGATTGGAATATTTTTGAATATTTAACCCTTGGATTAGAAATAGTGTTTGTGTTATCATTGTGTTAAATAAATGACAATTGGTTTGGTATTTTTTATCTTTAATATATAAACTTACTTTTCTATCAGCCAAATACCTTTGATGTAAAATATTTACATGAATTATTCCCTAAGATTTTAAATGAATATTTCAATGATTAAATAAAGCATTCACATTTCCACGGATCTCTTATGTTACGCATGCAGGCAAATTAATAAAACATTTAAAATATTTTTTTTGTATGTTTTATTTGGAATTTTATTTTAAAATTATTTATTTTAATTTTACATTTTATAATTGAAAACTTAGCTAGGGTTACACTTAGCTAGAAAACAAACTAGGGTTCTTGAGATAACTGCAGCGAGTTGATGAAATATATTTTGAAAAACACTCAACTAACGCAACACAATTTTAAAGTGAGACTTCATAGTAATATTAATTCTGTATTCTTGTAGTTTCATTCAGTTTTTTTTGGATATGTTCCATTAACTATGGCTTCTATGGATTGTTTTAGGCATTAAGACACTGCATTATATCAGTATGTTATGCTGAGATACACCAGGTAAGAATGGCAAAGCATTTATTTCATTGCCTGAAGCTATGAAAGTGATATGGAAAAACCACCACAACATTATTTGTCATGTCAATAAGCCCACCCAAGTGAAAGTGAAAGACATTTACAACAAAGGCTGTTCAGTTTAAACACTGTTCTATTTTAATGCACTGCTTTCATTAAAGCACTTGCTCACAGATTAAACCGATCAGAGATCGCACTGCAATATAATTGTGATTCAATATTATTATTGTAATGTGCATTGATACAATATATTTCCAATATTTTTATCAAATAAGCACAGCCTTGGTAGCCATGGAATCTTCCATCAAAAACATTAAAAAAAACTTAAAGACCTCAAACTTTTTAAAGGTAGAGTACATTTTTGGATGAACTATCACATTAAGCGCTTCAATAAAAACTATTCATTACAGCTGAACACGAAAACATAAAAAGCTCCATATTTCATAAGGATTTTGTATGATTTTCGTAAGAAAACTTAGTTTTAAAAAAGTAAGCATGAACACACCTAAACATAACCATCACTGGGATGTAAGCAGATCATATGGATATGTATGAATGAGATTGCACAATCAGCCAAAATATGAAAAAGTTACGAATTGCCTTGAAAGTGTGTTGAACAGACAGATTTACACGACTCCCTCTTGTTTTTAATCCAATATATAAATAGAAATAACATAGATTTCACTAATTAGCATTATGTTTGTTTACAATAACACCAGTAAGCCAGTTATTACAAAAAAACTGCTTAAGGGCCTGTTCACATATCGCGTCTTTTGCGTGCTCATCCACAGGGAGGTATCCACAGGTGTGGCGCATGCGCGAGCGGCGACACGGTCTCTTGCGCGTCTGTTAGCAGCGTTTTGTTTGTCTGTTTTTAGTAATTGTTTTCACAATCCATCAAAATCGACGACTAAAGTACATTTTCCTTAGACAGATGAATGTTAAGGGCTCAGAATGAAGCCGAATTTAGTTATTTTGTTGGTGATTCTGATTACTTACGCCGCCGGTTACAATCACTACAGGCATAGTGGACAGGAAGCCCGAATCACCTACACACGAGACTTTCTGATCAATTTTAAATCCCCTGCAATACTTTATCCCTACGACACGTCGCTGTTACCACTGGAATGTGTCAGGGGTAATAACAATGTCAAAGCAAGGAAACGTGGCAGGAAAGGAGGAATCAGGGAACGGTTGAAAAGACAGCCCTACAGACAATCACTTCCATCTGTTATGTTCGGCAACGTCCAAAGCCTAAGGAATAAAGCAGATGAGTTGCGGGCCTGTTCACAGTACCTCACCGAATACCGGCAATCCTGTCTCATCTGTCTGACTGAAAGCTGGCTCACGGAGGCGGACCCTGACTCATCGGTCGATTTAGAGGGCTACACGCTGGTGAGGATGGACCGTAACCAGAACTCCGGGAAAAGGAAAGGTGGAGGTGTGTGCGTTTTTATTAACAATGCATACTGTAACCCTGGTCATATTACAATGAAGTATAATATTTGTACGAAGGATATTGAACTGTTAGCGCTTTCCCTAAGGCCTTACCACCTGCCTCGGGAGATACACCAAATTAGACTGTTTGTTGTGTATATTGCACCCTCCGCTGATACACTGGCCGCTGCCACCCTGATTCATGACCTTGTAACTAAAGCGGAGGAAGATACCCCTGACGCAGCTAATTTTGTGTTGGGTGATTTCAACTCATGCAGTTTAAAGGAATATTTACCCTCGTACCAACAATATGTCACCTGTCCTACGCGAAATAAAGCTTGCCTCGACCATTGTTATGGAAACATCCAGGACGCGTTTTATTCTAAGGCATTGCCCGGTTTGGGGAACTCGGACCATAACATGATTAAACTGATGCCTGCATATGTGTCCCGACTACGGCGTGAGAGAACAAAAAAGGTGGAGGTTAAATGCTGGACTGCTGCTGCGACTGAGGCACTTCAGGATTGCCTGGAGTGCACCGATTGGAATGTAGTGACAGATGGGACTGATAACGTCAATGACGCAGTGTTTGCTATCTCTGGTTATGTACAATTCTGTGAGGACACAATCATCCCCACAAAGACTATTAAGATCTTCCCAAACAACAAGCCCTGGGTTACCCCAGAGTTAAAGCAACTCCTTAATGAGAAAAAGCGTGTGTTTAAATTAGGTGGAAGTAGAGAAGAAAAAAAAGATAGTACAGAAAAAGATTAAAAGTAAGATCTATGAATGTAAAGCAGCATATAAACACAAGTTAGAAACTTTTTTTAAAAATGATGCTAGGAGAGCTTGGCAGGGAGTCCAATCTATCACAGGATATAAGCCCAAGAAGCACCCGATGGTAGTAGAGAACAATTTTAATATGGCAAATCAATTGAATGATTTTTATTGTAGATTTGATAAATATGATTTTAAAGTTGAACAGAGTGAGGCCATCACAGCAGTGAAAGAGATGAAGGGTACGGGCATTCACATCTCTATTAATGAGGTTAAATCACATTTTAGATGTATAAACTCCCGTAAAGCCTGTGGTCCTGATGGTATCAGCTGCAGGACACTAAAGGTGTGTGCTGACCAGTTGGCACAGCCCTTCCAAAGGCTGTTCCGGCTGTCAATAGATACAGGTGTCATTCCCAGCCTATGGAAACAATCCCTAATAGTGCCTGTGCCCAAAAACAATAGACCTAAAGAACTTAATGATTTGCGCCCTGTTGCTCTTACCTCTGCAGTTATGAAATGTTTTGAGAAAATAATTTTAAAACAACTTATTCATGAGGTTTCACCTCTTTTAGATCCGAATCAATTTGCCTATCGTGCAGAGAGAGGTGTTGAGGATGCACTGCTATCTTTGATTAACAGCACTCATGAGCATCTTGAGCATACTCAGAGCCTGGTCAAGATTGTGTTCATTGACTTCAGTAGTGCTTTTAATACGATCCAACCCCACCTGTTGGTGAGAAAATTAGTGCACCTAGGAGTAAATCCACAATTGATTTTATGGATCTATGACTTCTTGACTGAGCGTAGTCAGCAAGTCAGATTCAATTCATGTATATCTTCCTTAAAAACGACAAACACAGGTGCACCACAAGGGTGCGTTCTGTCGCCTATTTTATACTCACTATACACCAATGATTGTCAAGCTACCTCTTCATCCTACACTTATTTTAAATATGCTGATGACATAGCATTGGTTGGCTTTTTAAAATCAGACAATTCTTCTGTGAGCGGATTTCAGAGGGAATTGCAGGGCTTCACTCATTGGTGTTCTGAGAACTTCCTCGAAATCAATGTGAAGAAAACAAAAGAGATGGTCATAAATTTTAGTAAAAACAAAATAACAGTTCCCTCCTCTGAGATCAATGGTGAATTGGTGGAGAGAGTCGCAACATATAAATACTTGGGAGTTGAAATTGATTCGAAATTAACTTTTAATGAATGTGCACTGAAAAAAACTAAGAAAATGCACCAAAGGATGTATTTCCTAAGAAAAATATATAATTTTAGACTAGAAAGACACATTCTTGTTATGTTTTATAAAAGTTTCCTCCAGAGTGTTCTGTCCTTTGGCCTTATCTGTGTGTTTGGTAACATGCATGTTAAAGATCAAGGGAAACTGCAGCGCATGATTAAGATGGCCAGCAGGATCATTGGAATTGACCAGGTGTCGGTAGCTCAACTGTATAATGAACTTATCTTAAAAAAAACTGATCAGATCCTCAAGGATCCTGCTCACCCTCTTCATTATAAATTTATGAGAAGTAATAGGTCAACTGGTAGAATTATACAACAGAGAATTAGAACAGAGAGGTACAATAAATCATTTGTACCTACATCAATCAGATTGTATAATGATCAAGTACATCGCAAGTTGTTATAGTTTTAGCTTTAAATGTTGGATTGTGATTGTCAAATCCACAGTATTGTTATTCTTTTTGTGTTTCTCTTTTAATGTTTTGTTTTTAGAAGGTTTGTTGTGATAACAGCGCGTAATGACTACATGAATTTCCCCTTGTGGGATAATAAAGTTTACCTTGACCTTGACCTTGTCAAGTTCGTTATTTCAAATGTAGGCGCGTGGTATGCGCGCTCAAAATGGAAGCGATGCGGTCGTGGTTCCACACGCGTCCACATCGCATCGAGATAAAATCATCTCAACTTTTCAGAATGCCGCAAGCACACCATAAGCGCACAGTAGGTCACGTGACAAGAACCAACCGGAGCACAACCGCCCTAGCGCTTTGGAAAAAGGAGAATGCGGCGCGCCCAGCATTTTCTACATGTTCTTAGGCGCTATATGTGAATCCTGCCTAAGAGGTTAAAAAGAGGTTTTTGGCAGCATGTTAGTGGCATCCTTTTAACCAACTGTTTAGCGGCTGTTTCTTTTAATCCTAAACACACACACACACACACAGACACACACTGTCAAACATACGGTCATACCCCAGGCAGTAGCCCTTCAGGTGGTGTGGGTGAGATGGCCTCTCTGTCCTGTCCCCGTGCACAGAGATGAGGGGACATGGTGGGAGACTCGTCTATAAAGGGCATGGTCTCTGAGCCATCCTGAGATTTCCTGTCCTCTGCAGTATCTCCCTCATAGCCATCAGTGTTGTAGTTGAAGTCTGTAGGGAAAAACAGAAGAGGTGTAAAGTAGAGCAACAGAAACTTAATATGGGTAAAGTCACAATGAAATGGAAGTAGCGACAGATCATTTCTTCCATATTGTGACGTAAATCTGAGAATAACAGATTATTGAAAATGAGAAAATTTAGGGTGAGGACATGGTTCTATGCATCAGTTGTTGATTGGATTTTGACATGGAATTTGTACTCAAAAGTGGATGCAAGATGAATGTGAGTTTGCAAGGGTTAAATGATTGGAGACATCCTACATAAGTCACCAGAGAGAAGAAGTTTCACTGGAAGTTCTTATTATGACATTTTTTGTTATTTTGATATTTTTGATTAAACATTACGAGGGCAAAACATTTTTTCTGCCGGAAAACAGGTTGCCCCACCTTAAACTCACACCACTGGTTAATGCTGCCATGTTGGGCTGCTCAAACAAACCGATGTTAAAAGTGTGTCACTTTTCTTTTTACTTCAACTTCACTTTTTAAATGACAATATCCTGGCCGGACTACTGTTGTCAGTGATAAGTATTTGAAATGAACATGATTTCTTAATGGCTAAAGAGAACGGTCGACTAGGTGCCAATGTGTTATTAGACCAAAGGTTCATTTTGCGCCGGAGTTCTCCTTTAAAGTGTTTATGAGTTCAGTAGTATTCACAGTAGACTTATCTTCATTAAAATGGAAAATGACACCTACTCCCACATGGCCTGACACTGGCACATAAACAAAAGACCTGCTTGACAACTCAACCCCCGAGGGACGGGGCCAGCCCGTCTGTCACCATGGCATTCCCTAAGGTTGTTATTGTGATGACCAATCATAACTAAATGAGGAACAGACCAATTGTAACACAACTTGGTCACAATGGCATGCTCCTTTCACTTGAAAACACACACATTGTGCGTCACATCAAAGTGACAGTTTGTCTTTCAATAACTCAAACTAGTAACAAAGCAAATACCGCAAGGCAACACACAATTTATGTTTGTTTTATTTATTTCACCTCATCTTTAAAATTAACACTACAAAACAAAGCTTTAGTTGGTTATACATTCTAATTCTTTTATGTCTATGCATGTGAGATTTTTTTAGACATCAATAGTGTTCAATAGAGGGGCTGGTATTAAGACAGCAGAGGAAATAACTGCTCGGTTTAACTGTTGAGCAGGAAATGGGTTGAACAGGCTCTCACATCCGCTTTGCCTACAAAACATTCACACAAAATGACCAGCGCTGCATAGCCTATCACTCCACCAATCACTGCTGGTGCAGCAGGTCACAATCACCTTGTGTGAGGTGCATGCACAGCCCCAATGTAACTGCAATCTTGCTTGCTTCAAATTAGTTATGATTCATATTTAGGTACCCTAAAATATTTTTCAATGATATTTCATTAAATTGAATGCTGATCATGAGACTTTACCAGTTACAGTTACCAGTTATGCTACAGGAACATGTATGAAATTTCTTTAGCTCACCCTGTAACACTGGTTGCCGTGGAAGAGGTATTGCATCAATCTTTAAAAAGAAATTTGACTGTCGAAACATGAAGACAAACATCTTCTCAAGTTTCGAAGTTCAACTGATGCAAATTGACTTACTAAATCCGGTGCTATGTGTGCTGGTGTATCGACCACCTAAATCAAGTAAGAACTTTATCTCACCGAGTTCACCGAGTTCTTAGGGGGACTCATGACGAAGCATGATAGACTCTTGATGATCGGGGATTTTAATATTCATGTGTGTTGTCCCTCAGGTGTGTTGGCAAGAGATTTTTTAAATCTTATTAATTCTTTTAATCTTGTCCAGTCTGTGACAGGCCCGACTCATAAACAGGGTCACACCCTGGATCTTGTTTTATCTTATGGTGTATCAGTATGTGATCTTGAAATTACAGATACTGGTTTCTCTGATCATAAGTCTGTTTCTTTTAAAATTTCTCTATCATACCCTGTGGGGAAATCCTGCGTGCCCCCTCTCAGGGCTCGTATTATGAACTCTGAAACCACTGAAGTTTTTTGTAGTATGTTTAATGAGGTTGCCACCTCAAATGTGCATGAAAGCTCACCATCGCACTTGTGTGCGGATGAGCTATTATCTTCTTTTATGCTTACATCCACCAATATTTTAGACTCTATTGAGAATGAGGAGTTGACATCATTTTACAGAGCCCCTCCCCTCTCCGCCATGTTGGTAGGATTCCCACGGCAAAACAGTATTGTTTACGCGTGTTTTTAGCTCGGTAGTAAAGGAGTTTCTCGCAATACCGCACTGTTTTACCATGCCTGGAAGTAATTGCTGCGTTAAAAACTCCTCCAGGAACTCACACGATACATATGGAAAACATAGGAACAATGGAATACAGTTTTTGGGGTTACCGAAATTGACAGCAGGGAGAGTTTGATCTAATGAGGAGACGCTGGATTGCTAGGTTTGCTGATGCCTTTAGTATACGATTTTCACTGTTTGCTGTGCCTTAACGAACATATGCAAAAGTGTTGTTTGAGTGCCTTGTTCATTACTTTTTTATTTCATTGAAATAAATGTTTGAAACAACTTGATATGGCTTAACAATATTTATTGAGAACTGAAATATATAGGCTATTTGGACAACGCAAGTTTCATGGACAACATAACTAATAATAATAAAATATACTGTTATTAGTGCAAAACAACAAATATATTGATGGTGCTTCTCCAAATACAGCTGTTTTGCACTTTGTGTGCGTTTGTTCCTGTAAGGTCCCTTTTCTTTCACCTTATCTTTTAGCATTGCTTTACTTTCTTCCTTTTTTTCTCGTATTCTGAGATCCGTCTCTGTCCTGCCAAAATAATAAATGCGCAAAAATTAAAGAGCTCTGGAATGTTTAGTCGCGTCTATGGGTTCTAAAGGCGTTGCCCCTGGTAACCGATAGCGTCTCCTACCATCATGGCCAACCGACTCAGACCCGGCCCAAATCGGCACGTAACTCATTCTCAATTGCACCGATTAAGGCTAGACGTATCAAACCAAAATTAGAACCATGGTTAAATGATGCCACTCGTGCTCTTCGTAGGTTGTGTAGACCTGCAGAGCGAAAATGGAAGAAAAATAAGCTTCAAGTTTTTTCATGACATTTACAGGGACCTGTTATCAAAATATCAGAAAAATGGTTAAAACTGTGCGGGACAAATATTTTTCTGATCTTATTGAAAAAAATGTCCATAACTCTAGGGTTTTATTTAGTACACTAAATGCTGTGATACATCCTCCAGCCTCAGATGGTATTGATGTCTCTGTACAAACCTGTGAAACCTTTCGCACACATTTTATGGAGAAGATTGCTCGTATTAAATCTTCTATTCAGCCCTCTGATCATGATCCTTCAATTCCACCGGCGACTGTCTCTGCTGTTTTTCATCGGTTTGAGCCTTGTGTCTATACCTACACTGGAGAGGTTAGTCAAACATTTGAAGCCTTCTACTAGTCCTCAAGATGTTATTCCGACCCATATTTTTAAACAGACTTTCAATGTCATTGGCCCTAGTATTTTGACCCAAATAAATTGCTGTCTGGCCATGGGTTCCGTGCCAGCCTATTTAAAACACGCTATAGTGCAACCTTTAATTAAAAAAATCGAACTTAGATCCGACAGATTTATCTAACTTTAGACCAATCTCAAAATTACCGTTTCTCTCAAAGGTTTTAGAAAAAGTTGTTTTTAGTCAATTACAATCTTTTTTAGAGAAGAATTCTGTGTTTGAAACCTTTCAATCCGGTTTCAGGAAAAAACACAGCACAGAATCTGCTCTTTTAAAGGTGCATAATGATATTCTACTTAGTGCTGACTCAGGATCCTCAACGGTTTTGGTGTTATTAGATCTTAGTGCAGCATTTGATACTGTGGATCATAAAATCTTGGTCTCTCGTTTGAAACACCATGTTGGAGTGCGAGGAATGCCCCTTCAGTGGTTTAAGTCCTATCTAACAAATCGTAGTTTTGCAGTCAAATTTGGTGAATGTTTGTCAACGCTAGCTCCACTTACATGTGGTGTACCGCAGAGGTCCATTCTTGCTCCTCTTTTGTTTTTGTTATATATGCTTCCTTTGGGTTCTATTTTTATTAAACATGGTGTTTCGTTTCACTGTTATGCCGATGACACGCAGATTTATTTGCCTTTCAACAATAATACTTTAAATCTGCTTCTGGACTGTCTAAATGACGTGAAAAGCTGGATGGCTTTAAATTTTCTGAAACTAAATGATGATAAGACAAATAAGAAATTATTTTATTTGGACCAAATGAAAAAACAGTTGCTCTAAGTAACAATCTTGGATCCCTGGCTATGTACAATAAGCCCCCTAGGCGTATTATTTGATAAAGACCTCAAATTCGATAAGCAAATAAATAATGTAGTTAAATCCTGCTTTTTTCATCTTAGACTTTTATCCAAAGTAAAGAGCTTTCTTTCTTTTAATGACCTTGAGAAAGTGATTCATGCTTTTATTTTTTCGAGACTCGATTATTGCAACACTCTCTACACGGGAATTAGCCAGAAAGCGTTGGCACGCCTACAGACAGTCCAAAATGCGGCCGCTAGGCTACTGACTGGTACAAAAAAGCGGGAGCATATTACTCCAATCTTGCACTCTCTTCAGTGGCTGCCAATCCGTTTTCGTATAGAATATAAACTGTTATTGTTTGTTTTTTTTCAAATCCTTAAAGGGTTAGTTCACCCAAAAATGAAAATTCTGTCAGTATTTACTCACCCTCATGTTTTTCCAACCCCGTAAGACCTTCGTTCATCTTCGGAACACAAATTAAGATATTTAAGATATTAAGATTGCTCCTGCATACAGTCCATAGGCTTCTTGAGGGACTGACTCTTGCTGTCCCCGAAAAGTCATTAAAGACATCGTTAAAATAGTCCAAGTGACTACAGGGGCTCAATCTTAAGTTTGTCAAACGACGAGAACACTTTTGTGCGCAAAAAAACAACAAAAATAACGACTTTATTTCAACTATTCACTTCCTTCTCCATGAGCCTGTAAGTCAGTTAACGTAGTGTGATTGCGTAGAGCTACGTCACACGTAGGCTCACTATTGGCCGACGCTGGTCATGTGTGTGTGATGCGTGTGACGTACAATAACGGAAGCTTACGCTATTAAACTAGTAACCTGACTCGCGCAGAGGGAGAAATAAACGAATAGTTGAAATAAAGTCGTTATTTTTGTTGTTTTTTTTGCGCACAAAAGTGTTCTCGTCGTTTGATAAACTTAAGATTGAGCCCCTGTAGTCACTTGGACTATTTTAACGATGTCTTTAATGACTTTTCGAGGACAGCAAGAGCCAGTCCCTCAAGAAGCCTATGGACTGTATGCAGGAGCGATCTTAATATCTTAAATATCTTAATTTGTGTTCCAAAGATGAACGAAGGTCTTACGGGGTTAGAACAGCATGAGGGTGAGTAAATACTGACAGAATTTTCATTTTTGGGTGAACTAACCCTTTAAATGGTCTGGCACCTACATACTTTGATTCCTTAGTGAAACATCATACATCGAATAGACTCTTACGGTCCTCTGATCAGTTTCTCTTAATGATCCCTAGATCCAGACTTAAATATAGGGGGAGATCGTGCTTTCTCGATCGCTGCCCCGAAACTTTGGAATCTATTACCCATTCACAATAGATTGGCTCAGACTATTATTAAAAACCCACCTATTAACTCAGGCTTTTAATTCTTCTGGGCTGTAGAGAATCGAGGCGAATCAAACACAACTTAATCAAATTAATCTCTCATGGGATTAATTCACATGGCTTCAACACTCCAAAAGTTCTGGAGCCCACATTCCAGAGTCACGGAACGGCGCCAAGGGTTTGCTTTAAGGGATAATCTTCCCCCACTCAGAGAAGAAATTTATTGCCCCACAGGCCCAAGAGATGGGCACTAAACAGGACGAACGTGTCAATATGGTAACGTTTTACTAAGACAAATCGGCTCCAAAATGGTGGAACGAGAGGCTCACAACAAAGACCCCTTTGATTCCCTGACAGAGATGTTCAACAGAACACCTCTCCTCGTCCCCTACGAGTTGAACTCTCAGCGACCTCACTGTTGAGATCTCTCAGAGATCTCACGCATAAAATCATATAAACTCACCACAGAACAATTCTTGGACCTATAACCAATCATAATTCTTGTTGTTCCTACACTTCATGTGTTATTATGCTTAGATCACATAATAATCGTGTAATTGTTGTTAACTATTAACTCTCGTAATTGTTATACAACCATTAGAAGTGTGAATGCCTCGTTTACGCTTAAACGAACCGTATTCTCCTAATTCAAAAGATGGCTTGACTGAAATCTGTCTAAAATGCTTTGTTGTATGATTATAATATATAATCTTAAACTGTGTTCTTTTGTTCTCTGCTAAGTGCTGGAGACCAGCTCACAGACCATGCATAAATTATGATAATCAAGAAGTAGATCCACCTCCTGAGATCATGCCATTACCCATTGGCCTGAAGTTTCTTGGAGGTTGGACTAGAGTTTAAGTTAAAGATCCGAACAAAGGACCTCATGTTTAGATTAAGGAGAGATTTTTGTGGAGATGTTGTTCCGTTCAATGTTCCGTGCCTGTTAGATTTTTGTTCGTGTTTGTAACTGTTAAGTCCGTGCCTCTCTCTAAAACCAGCAAGAGAGTGTTCTGTTCGTGCTTATCTCTGAAACAAAGAACGTGTTCGCATGCTTCTACATCGACTAGACCAAATTCGACCAGCAGACGAATAACCCATCAAGATCAGGGTTACAATTCATCTCAGTCAAGCCATCCGACTCGCCTTACTTTCATTTCTTTCCTTTATTTCCTTTTTCGTAAAAGTCTCGTTTCAAAGTTAAGTTTGCAACGCGCTTCGAATTGGAAAAGACTCTCATTCGCTTGCTAATCACACGTGACCAGCGGCGAAACTTCCATTCCTGCACTTCAAAGACAACCAACCACGCAACGGACCCGGCCGGGAAACTCCCCTTCGACGCAACGCAGACAAAGGAAATTCCCTCAGCCACTACAAAGTGCAAGTACTCCAGGCTCTAACTGAACTGGTGCTAATGTTAATTGAATAACCTCTCTAAGAAATGAAGGTTCAAATTAATGCTTGGTGGTCCCTTCAGGTCATGTCTTACGTGCATATAGAAAGTTGAAACTTTCTCTCACTCTTTCCAACTCACTCTTTCCCTTTCGCGACTGTATGAATGTGTGTGTGTGTGTGCGTGATTATGTTTAGACCTTAGTTGTGTTTAGAATAGCTAATAAAGTCTTCCATATATTTGAAAAGATAAATCTTCTTGTGTCGTGTTTGCACATTTAATGTCTTGTACTGTTCGATCTAAAGTTACCTTGCTAAGTCATAGTGTTTCACTATAGATTTGGTTATAATTACGGCCCGTTCAAATGAATTCTAAGCGAGTCATTTGCTCGGTTCAGTGATTCGGTTCCATAGATTCATTGCAAATCAATGAATCATTTCCCTTTGAGCTAAATTGGCCTTCGGCCCCCTTAAATACATTTTATGTATATTATTAAATGTTGCATTTGCTACAGGGCATTGAGCCGTGATTTCTCTGTTGCTGTTCGTTGTTTTTCTGTTGTGTTGTCTATGTATTTATTGTTTATTTGTTATCGCTGGAAAGCACATTGGTGCAACTGTAGTTGCAATAAATTGTGCTATATAAATACAATAAAGAAAGAAAGAAAGAAATATGTCAAAAATATGGCTCAGGAGCAAAATTTCACCCCAAACTTAAAAATTAAGAAAAAAGTATCTTAAAGCAAATAAAGTCTAACATTTTCTACATTGTGAGATTGTTTTCATGACAATTAAACACAGTTTTCACTGTTGTTCTCATTAGTATAAATAATGGCAGTGACTTCCGGTTGGGCAGTGAAGCACGATGGCAGGTTAAGCTGTGAGCTCCCTTATGTCAGTTTAAAAACTTCGCTAAACTTGATATATATTTGTTGATAATTTTCGTGTGCTTAGAGATGAGTGGAGGTAACAAATCTAAAGCTAAAATAAACCCTGAAAAGCAAGGTAAAGACCCCAAACGAACAGAGACAGACAGCATGCAAGAAAAAGAAGAAAATGGCGACCGACAAACTTCAGACGCTCTGGGCGCGGGCTTAAATGCTATAAGTAAGCAGATACAGGAATTTCGCAGCGAGCTGAAAGTGGAGCTCGGGTCACTTAAAGATGAACTCAAAACCCAGATGAAACGCGAGCTAGAGGAGTTTAAAGAGGACATAAATAAAAATCGTGGCAACAACACAAGAAATAAAGGAACAAAATGCAAAAGCTGAGGCCACCTTGTTGCGTGTTGAAGAAATGGAATGCTGGAGCACCGAGACTGATGACCTACTACACATACTTCATACTTCATACAAGAACACAAAAAGATGATGGAAAAATTGATGGACCTCGAGTCGCGGTCCAGAAGAAATAACCTGCGGATTTTCGGAGTGCCAGAAGAGGCCGAGAAGGGGTCTGTTACTCAGTTCGTCAAAGAAATTATCCTACATCAAGTCGTATGTTAAAGGCAAGAAAATTTTGAAAGAAGCGGGGATTCGATTTCAGACTCCATTTACAAAGATGAGAGTTCACTGGGATATGGAGTAAAAACATACAACGAAGCGGGAGAAATACTTGCGTGATAGAGGATATAAAGTGACGGATTCCGAAGATTCAGCCGGCCCAACAACGTTACTGGAACGACTCGAGGCACAGAAAAGTTTAGCATGGCAACGGGTCGGCAGAGAACGGAGAGCAGAGGCATTTCGGAGGACAAACACGGTGAATTTGTAAGAAACCCTCTATATGACGACGTGAACAAGGGATTAATACATAAGGGGTTAAGGGGAAACAATGTTGCGCGATGACCGTATTTAGAACAATTCACAATTCAATAATACAGTGAGAGGCGTTTGTGAACATGCACTGACTTAGGGGAGACATGCACAATGAAGAAAATATATGGGTGCAAAAACATCTTACAGACTGCATCTCATATCTAGAAGGGGGCCCTCAGTTCAGCTGAGGCTTTCCATCTCTACGGAGACAGTGACTCAAAACCCTAAGTTCTGGGTAAACATTCCCATCTGGAGGTCAATTGATATCCTTTCAGTTAATCGAATATGTTTTGGTTTATGTAAAAGTTGTTTAGTAGTTTGTACTTGTTCAAATGTTTGCCAGTGGGGTTATCATTATACAATAATAATTATTATAGAGATAGGTGAATGCAGGAGAGACATTGAGATAATGTCTTTGAATATTAATGGATTAGGGAACCCAGCCAAAAGAGCTAAAGATTCAAGCCTGGTGCCGTTCAATGGCGACTCGGTACTACTCTCTGTTTTGTTTGTTTGTTTGGTGTTGTCCTGCACGTTTTTAGAACCCAGCTTTGGTATTGTTCGGTATGACAGATCTGCATTACTTCACGTTCGGGACAGCATGCCTGTTCTTCTGCCCGATCTACCGCCGGATTTCCAAATACACAAGGAGGGGCTTAAATAATGCTGGAAGACTCGGAAGCGGGGTGGGAGGGGTGGCGCTCTTGTTCGGCTGAGGCATCGCGTCCATCGCCCAGCTCTACCAAGCCTGATTCTTCCCAATGTCCGCTCCCTGGTGAATAAAATGGATGAACTTTCTATGCTCATACAAACACAGACTTCAGGGATGCCACTGCTATCTGCCTGTCTGAGACCTGGTTAGTTGAAAGTTTCCCGGACTCCATGTTACAGCTAGCCGGCTTTTCTCTACACCGTGCTGACCGCACTGCGTGTTCACTAAAACTACGTGGAGGTGGGGTTGGCTGCTACATTAATAGCAACTGGTGCACGGACTGCAAAAACTTGTCACAAACCTGTTCTCCAGAGTTGGAGTCTCTCACGGTGATGTGTAAGCCTTTTTATTTGCCTCGTGAGTTTTCTTCTGTTGTTTTGATGGTTATTTACATTCCCCCGGAAGCTTCTGCTCCGGCGGCACTGCAGCAACTTGTGCATAATATCACGGAAGTAGAAAACAATAATCCTGACGCTGCCATGTTTGTGCTAGGAGACTTCAATCACGTCTTCTTGAGAAAGGCACTCCCCAGATACAAACCCCAAATCCAGATTGCTACTAGGAAGGATAAAACTCTGGATCAATGCTACTCTCCTATTTCTGAGGCATATCATGCTGTGGCCAGGGCCCCTCTGGGTGAGTCCAACCACAACACTATCTTTCTCATTCCGAAATATCGCCAGAGACTTAAAGTGGCAAAACCAACTGACAAACTTTTTAGGATATGGTCCCCACAAGCTATAGACACATTACAGGACTGTTTAGACTCCACAGTATGGATCAACTTTTGGGCTGATGGTCAGGATATTAACATCTTTACTGATACCGTTACATCCTATATTCTGTGAAGGTGTTTGTATTCCTACTAGAGCTGTTTATGTCTTTAATAACAGTAAGCCCTGGTTTAATAATGAACTGAGAGTGCTATGTAAGGCAAAACGGGCTGCTTTTAAGACTGGTAATATGGGTCGATACAAATTACTGAAATATGAATTCCAGCGAGCTGTGTTGAAATCCAAGGCTTCCTATAAAGCTAAGCTTGAAAATAAATTACATGCAAATGACATCAAAGGTGTTTGGCGTGGGCCGCAGGACATTACTGATTATAAGATCAAACTCCATGTTCTTGTCAGTGACCCCTTCTCTTCCTGGGAGGCTTAAATGACTTCTACTGTCGTTGACAGTGGTGGTCACCTTCCTCCCCCCTGCTATAGAGAGCAGGAGGAATCTCTGAGCATGATGTTAGAATCTTGCTCCGTCAGCAGAACACCAGGAAGGCGGCGGGGCCTGATGGCGTAATGACTTCTACTTTAAGACACTGTGCTGATCAATTAACATCTGTCATCACTTTTATCTTTAACTGGTCTCTTCAAATTGGTATTGTGCCTGCTTGTTTTAAATCTGCTGTGATCATCCCAGTTCCAAAGAAGGATAGAATCTCGTGTCTTAATGATTATAGGCCTGTGGCTTTAACTTCTGTCATTATGAAAGTGTTTGAGTGTCTGATATGTAAACATCTGTCTAGTATTTCACTTGACCCCCACCAATTTGATTATAGAGCAAATAGGAGTGTTTATGACGCAGTTTCACTATGTTTGCACTCTATTCTTCAACATCTGGAGTTTAAATCTACATATGCACGTGTCATCTTTGTGGATTTTAGTTCTGCATTCAACACAATTGTTCCTGTGAAGTTGATTAACACTTTACAGGAGCTAGGTGTTAGAACATCACTCTGCAAGTGGATTTTTAACTTTTTATGTGATAGGAAGCAAGTGGTTAAAATGGGTGATTACGTCTCGCAGTAAAAATCCCTGAACATTGGTGCCCCACAAGGCTGCATCCTATCTCCACTTCTGTATTCTTTATACACACAATTCTGTCAGTCACACAGTAGTTCTGTTCTGTTATTTAAGTTTGCTGATGACACTTCTGTAGTTGGTCTTATTACTAATGGGGATGAGTCTGACTACCGCAGAGAAGTGGAGGGGCTGGTGAAATGGTGCGAAAGTTTTAACTTGTCAATTAACATCTCAAAAACCAAGGAACTGGTAGTGGATTTTAGAAAGACCTCAAGTCCCCTCCGTATGCTCTCCATAAATGGGGTAGAGGTGGAGAGGGTCACTTCCTTCCAGTTTCTTGGGACTACAATCCAGGAATCCCTATCATGGGAGCTCAACGCTAATATTAAGATCAGTAAAGCACATCAGCGACTCCACTTCTTGCGGCAGCTCAAAAAGTTTGGTGTCAGCCGAGTTGCCATGACCCACTTTTATAGGTCTACAATTGAAAGCGTCCTCACTTTCTCCATGCTTGTCTGGTTCGGTCAGGACAAAACTAGGATGGAGACAGTAGTACGCAGGGCTTCAAAAATCATAGGCTGTAGCCTCCCTTCACTTTCTTCACTCTTCACTAGAATAATCTTCTTCTTCAAAGAATAAAGGCTAAAAACATCATAGCGGACCACTCTCACCCTGCTAACCATCTCTTTAATCTCCTTCCATCAGGAAGAAGATATAGGAGCATTAAAACTTCTACATCACGCTTCAGAGACAGCACCTTCCCTCTGGCTATTATCTTAATGATTTATGACATAAAGTATCTTCTTATTAAACGGTCTGTACACTTACAAAGTTCTCAATGCTTCGTTTTGCATGTATGGAGCCTCATTATGTTACTGCGTTAGTGTGGGGTAGGGCTGCAAAAACGTCAACGAATGTCATTATCGATTAGTTGGTCTGATTACGTCACAGGGATTGTTTACATGCTACATGCGCTTCTTACATGCGCGCTTCATGAGGCACACAAGCAGTCTCTCTCCCTCGCCGCTCCACCCTGCCTCGCGCGCGCAACACGGACGGTTTGGAGCACATTATCAATATCTTCTGTCTCGCATGCGCGCTCTTGATTCCGTGAGTTTGAACTAATTTGCGGGCATCAGGAAACCGCTATCAATATGCAGCATACACGAAAATCATTCACCTTTCGGTATATTCGCCGTTTTGAAACCAAAATAGGTGACCTACATTAATTGTGTATACTTTATGAAGCCATACTATAGTATAATGTGAGATAGAAATGTATATTTAAGTCATTAAATTCAAGTTAACCTAAGCTTTTCCCTCCACTGCAGTCATTCTCTATTCGGTGTTCAAACAGCGCGTCACGTTACAACAGTTAACATGATGAAACTCGTTCCAAGATGATTTAATGTTATTATTATAATTAATCCATAGATAAAGGTCTATGATGGTTTCTATCTTGCTAGACTTTTATTGCTGTAACTTAATCACTTTCTACGAGTGTCTGTTAGCTCACAACACTTGAGCAGTGTCTGCGCACTATAATTGTTCTTCACGTGCACAGTAGCCTAACTGAAATTTAAAACTGTTAAAAGAAAAGGCTTAATAAAATATTGCATAGATACTGTATAATACACAGTCTTGGTGTTTTTAACTTTAATAAGGCGGACACTGAAGAGCTGCGCGCCGCCCTGTGACTCCGTGTTGCTTCAAGCGCATCATTCAGCGCTCGCGATGCGCATAAGCACTTTGTGCAGCTCTTTCATGATCATGTCATAATACTTTTGCGCAATGAAAGCTTATTAATTGCCTTTCTTGTTCGGCCCTATCTATTATATTTTGCTTCCTCACTAAACAGCTGTGCTTTACATTTAAAACAGATGTGAATCTGATTTTTAAGATGTTTTTCATGAATGTATAAGAACAATACAAAGAGCAATGTGTAACGTTTTACCAGAGTTAGTGCTACACTTATTGTCTCTTATTTGTTCCCCACTAAGGAATGTTTTTTTCACTAAATGTTCAAATTTTATAAAATTATTGTGCACTTGTGATATTTCTAGGCTAAGTTTTGCTGAGTTACCCACTAATCTAGTTTACAATAGCATTTTTGTCATAGGTTATGGTCGTATATATTTTTTTATTTATTCTTTATAAGTTGTCTGCAATGCATTAAGTCGATTGTTTAACACACAAAATAGTGTTTTTAGGGTTTTATTTAGTTAAAATAAACAAAAAAATGAAATGTATTTTTTATCCGATTAATCGAAAAAATAATCGTCCGATTAATCGATTATCAAAATAATCGTTAGTTGCAGCCCTAGTGTGGGGCTATTTTGAGCCTTGTTAGTGGTATAAACTAGCGATTTCTTTTTACTTAGTCAATGCCCCCATTACTAGCATTATACACTAAACAGTTTTTAGAGATAAAAGTCTTTACATTCGATTATCATGAAAACAAATCTCAGAGAACGGTTGACTATGTACCGACGTTTTATTAGACCAAAGGTTCATTGTTCGCCGGAGTTCTCCTTTAAGGGCGGGCTTCTTTCTGCCAGTAATTATCAACCTAGCAACCAAAATATAACATAACACAATAAATAACATTTTCGCATTCAATAGAGAGCGAGAGAGAGAGAGAGAGAGAGAGAGAGAGAGAGAGAGAGAGAGAGAGAAAGAAAGTGTGTGTGTTGAATCTGACACAAAACAGGACTTTAAAAAGAGATGCAGATTTACAAGAAGTGACAAGAGGAGGGATCATCTCACTAAGAGAGAATAATCCCACAAGGCACATGTTCTACCAGTCGAATTCAGTCAAAACAAAGAGAGTTTGACCACAGCTGCTGGATCTGAACACTTCACATAAATGTCTGACAAAGTTTACTGCCTCTCAACCACTCTGAAAAGAGGAAACCATGACAACAGAGCAGTAAAGTAGGCAGGAGATAATATCAGCGAGGCAACTGGAGAAAATGCTGTGAGGAGGTGGAAGACAGATCCATAGAGATGAACTGAATATATGGCTTTAATAACCATATTGCATGCATTTACATTCCAGAAACTGAAATAAATAGATAAACAAACTGATGACGAGAGTTTTATGTTTTCAGAAGACAAAAAATTCTGGCAAAGTGAATCCTCCATTGGCATGTTATGAAAACATCAAATACAATATATACCGTTGTTAATGTACTCTCATTAATATTGATATTAGCCCCTAAGGAAAGATCACGTCATTTGAAATGTACATGTTTTATTAAACAAAATGCTTTTTAATGTTTAATAACACCCATAAATTATTTATTGGCTGTACTTATTTAACAAGATCGTACCTTCAGCACTGAACAAAGGAACAATGAAAACAGTATCAGTCAAAGCTAACCCAGAAACACTGTTATTGTTATAGAAGCGGTTAATGTGGCTTGTTACTTTAATACTTTGTTAATGAGTTGTTGGATAATTTGTTAGAGACTAAACAGAAAATATCTACATATCAGGGTCTGAAATGTCTCAGTCCTCTCTTGCTCTTTTGTAATTTGAATTAGGTGAAGTGTGCATCAAGCATGACCAGAAAAATGAATTTGTTCTACCAAAGTAAAGTGAAATAGTGTCAAATAACAAATCTGATGCAAATGGAATAAACAGAATTTGTTTTATATTCACAAGAGGAAAAAAAACAATAGCATTAAATCAAACAAAACAGATCAAGATATAAAACAAAATCAAATGATATTTATTAAAAGATAATTTAAAAAGAAATTAGTGCACGGCAACTATTAATCGCGATTAATCGCATCCAAAATAAAAGTTTGTGTTTGCATAATATATGTGTGTATATATCTGTGTATAATTATTTTGTATTGTCTTGTATTGTTATTTAAATATAAAAAAATTATATTTAATATAAATTATGTATAAATAAATATATAGTATATACATGTAAATATTTCTTAAATATATACATGCATATGTGTATTTAAATATACAAAATAATTATACACAGTATAGACAAAAGTGCAGTGTAAAGTAGAGTCTGAAATTTTCGTGTGTTTTTTCAAGACACCTCTCAAAATGCTTGCTATGGATGCGAAAAACGCAGAAAATCGAACCCGATCCGAATGTTTTTATGACGGACAAAAGTTTTGGAGGCAGTGTGTAAATGTAATTGACAAAACGTGAGGTTGCATTTATTTTTTAACCTGCGAAAATTTCAGATGATATTTTCGGACTCAGTGTGCAAGGACCTTAAATCAAAAGTAATAAAGATTTTTTTTTTTTTTTTTCAATTAAAAAGGTCAATAATTGTAATAATCGATTTAGTATAATTGGTTAATCAGTGTTTACTTCTACTATAGTTTTCAAAACATGCAGATACCTAATTTTATATAACAAATCATTCATGGCAAGTAAAAGTTCCCACAGTCCTGAAGCATATGAGCACTGACATTGTAATACCGAGTTGCCCAAACACCACACAAACACACATGCATACATATACATACACGCGTGCGCACACACACACACACACACACACAAACACACACACAAGGGTGTAAATAGGGGAGAATGAGGGGTGAACCTAATAGCATACTGTGGGGTGATTGACAATTAAAAGAATTATCACACAGAACAACACTTTTCCTGGTTAACTGCTCAATGTATTCTCCTTAGTGAATGAAACAAGCTTTCCCTCACAAGCCACCCCCTCCCTCCCCTCTCTAATGTGATCTGCGCGTTTCTGCCAGTCTTTCCTACATTTAACGTTCTCTGAAAGCCCTTTATGTAACTCAACCTTACAGCCGGAGTAAATGAACGGCAGACTAAACAACCACAACAAGTGCATCTCCTCAGCCTAGCATTACCCACAAACCCCTGCTGACAGCTTCTGCCCACATGACTTCCACCCAGAGATAAAGAGCCCATCAACACAACATTTAAATATTCATGAGAACAGCATATACTCTGGTTCTCACACAAACAAATTTGGAATAAAATCAGTTCACCATGAAAATGTTGTATATTTTTAATAAGTGCATGGAAATGGTACCTTGAGAAAGATGAGAGTGAGGAAAGAAGGAAAAGATAAGCTAGAAAAAGTGAAAGAAGAAAGAGGAATAAAAAAGGGAAAAAAGGAAATGAAAAAAGAGAAGGAGAAGAGAAGGAAGATGGAGATGAAAATAGGAAGAAAGGGAAAATAGAAGATATAGAAAGATAAGACATAAGACAAGGATGAGAAAAGAAAAGGTAGAAAATAAGAGAAAACATGGATGACAAGGGAAAAAGATTCACTTAAAATAAAAGTACATAAGTGCCATTATACCACAGTGACCTATTAAGATAAGAATAACACTGAACAGTACTTTGATACCATTGTACTATTTAACTACCATATTCATGTATCATTGACTTGTTTAAAAAGGGCCGACAATCGTCACTGAACAAACAGTTACTATACAACAAACAACATGCTCAAGAGGCTAATTCACATACAGCAAAAGATAACATTATTAGCACAGGCAAATTCAGCACAATTCTCACGCGAGCAGAGATGCTGGAACGAAGAGGAAAGAGGATTACGTACTGCTGTAGAGAGTGTTTATCCAGGAGAGCCTGGGCAGCTCACGAGTGCTCAGGTGCTCCATCCCCCCGCCTGCCGTCTCCTCCAGTGCTGCGTCTCCTCCGATCTCTTCCCTTACACGATCTCTCTCTTTACTCGCCCACAACTCGTCCGATCTACTTAGTGATTATGGAGGTAAATGGACATATGAGTTTGAGATTCAGAGCCGCTATGTGTTGCTGAGGAAAGCTTGACGTGTACTACAGCTCCTCACATGTAATGCGCTCGCTACCAACCGTTGCTATGGGAAGGAGAGGCACTCCTCCCCCCTCCCCCCCCCCTCCCTCTCTCTCACTCATTCACTCTCGTTCAATCCCCTTTTCTTCAGTTCACTGCCTCAATTTTGGGGGCCAAGCTCTGAAAATGTGTAGGCACCTCTTGAAACCGTTGGCGTTCTTCTTCTTGTTATTCTTCCGTTTCTTCTTCTTCCGTATGGAAGTCTATTGCAGCCCACAGAAATGCTTGCGGGAAAGTAATGCAATTTGGCACACTGATAGAGGAACAGAACAGACACCATAGCAAATTTGGTGTATCTAACTCAATCCCCTAGTCCACCAACTGTCCAACGTTGTGCTCATGTTTATGCTAATAACTTTTTAACCTTAATGGCTAGAAATAAAATATTTTTTCCTCTGATCGCTTGGCTCAAGACGTTTCGATTGCACGCTATAATGTAATTTTCCGTCATGAAAATTTTTCTAGCATTTTTAATTTTTTGAAAAACCTATTTTTTCGAATTCGTCACATCCACACGAAGCCAGAGCTTTCCCTATCCAACTTTTTTTTTCCTCGTTCTAAAAAAGTCTGTAAACACGGCAGCGTCTCGAAAAATATCTGCGTACACACAAAACCACTGAAACTGACTCAAAACGATCTAGTATACATCCCAAACAAGTATGTGGCGCTGTAATTCTGCCACAGAGATACACTAAAAATGCAAGAAGAAGACTTAGAGCATGCGCATAAAACCTTGCATGCTGTAGGCTACTATATAGACAGTAAAATGAATGCTAGGCTATACAATAATATTAGGCACAGTCGCTTCTTTTCTTTTTTTTCTTTTTTACCAAGAACTTTATTGAACAACTATAAATAGCCTGGTACAAAAAAGGGAGTCACGATATTCGATTAGTTAACGGACCCTTGCCACAAAGAACCGGTAAAAGTAACGAATGTGTCAAATATAGACATTTTAATTGTTTATTAATAAACTAGTGTTTTCTGTGTCATTCTTGACTGAAAAGATGTTGACGATGCTCACTCGCCACTTCGCAGTATTGTGAACGCGCCTATGGAGTAGGCTAATGCACTTCATACAGATTAGGATATAAGAGAGAGTTATCTGTTTCTTTTCATCTTAAATTGTTGCTCGATGTTGTTTAAACATAGACATTTCAAGCTTTCTATATATTTCTGAGTTTCGGTTCACAAATACCTAGCAAACACCAAGAACTTCCTATAGCAACCACAGATGACACCGTTCATTCAAACTCCTTGTTCCCCGCAAACTCCTCCACAGGGATTTGGTTTGATGTGGTAACAACCCCCTGCTCTCCAGAAAACACTGGGTGTGTGTTAGGGTTGGGCAATTTAACAATTACACCATTTATTTATTTATTTGCCTTTGGATTAGGGATGTTAACCGATGACCGTCTGACCGATGGTTGACCGTATCAACGTTAACCGATCAAAGTTGACGGTAGTCGGTTAAAAAAAAAAATTGGCGCGACGTCACAGCGTTTGGGTTTGCGCGCTCACAAGATTTGCGAAAAGTAAAGGCTTCAGTCTAAAACACTCGAGGTTAGAGGGCAGACGACAGGATGAAGCGTGCAAAGAAAATAGTGTGTGAGACCATTTCACCTAAAAGAATGACACAGATGTAAGTTGCTGGGCTTAGATTTGGAAATACATTACATTTACATTTCAGTGGTAACAGATAAGGTGATGATAATGATCATCATCATCATCTTTCTTTATTATTGTTAGCACTAACGTTAACGTCACCTCAAACTAAAGCAGCGTCTCTTCGGAGCTATCATTTTCTTAAATGAGCCACGGCAATGTTTGAGCTTCTAACGCTAGACTAACGCCTCTATTTTCAACGCGATCACATTGTACCCAAACCATTTCGAAACTAAAAAGGAGTCTCCGATTACATACAAGTTCCTTGGCGCCGCATTTGCGGGAATTGGGGGGGGACTCATGATGACGTGTCAGTATATATTTTTGAGGGCGCTTTTAACCCTTAAACTCAGAATGGTAAATTAAAGCTTGGCTGGACTGAATTGATCCCTTTTGACACCTTTGTTACCAAGAGACACTTAACAAGAGAACATCTCAGAGCTCGATGATGGCTTCAAAGAGATGTCTTATCAGGTCCCACCACAGACACACATACGAACATTCCTCTGCATGTAATCCTGAATTATGTGATCAAAAATATGTTGGGAAAATATGAAAATATGCATGTTTGATTAGTTATGTTATGCTATATTGCGTGATTATCTTGTGTGTAGTTTGAATCCTAAGTGTGTATTTTTGTTTTAAGAATGATCTACAATATTGTCCTACAAATCGACATCCGAACTAGGTCGTAAAAGTTTTATGACCTCCTCCTCCAAACAGGAACCCACATTCCTGCTCTCACACACTCACACAATCTCACCCAAAGAATCGCCAGAAAGGGGAAATCTTCCAACAAAGTGCCTAATGTTTCAAATGTATTCATTTTGTGCATCAATGTCTTCACGATGCTATACAGGAACTACTGACAATTCTATTGTGTGTTCATCAAACTTTAAAATGCTTATAATTCTGCATATGATTGTAAGGTTAGGTTTCTTTTACTTGGTATTGCCATATTTGGTATGCACGGAAAGCTCTCTTGATACTGAAACTGAATATATGCATCATATTATAGTAAAATGTAAGATACTATGTTTACCACATGTCTGGGTAGAAATGACAAAGTTTGGCACCATGATAAACTATGCAGATGAGGTCTCCGGACAGGACAAAGGAGAATTTTCCCGCTCAAGGATACTCTAACATGATTGGTTCACGTATGCAAAGTAGGCTTATGGTAATCGATCCCATAAAGTAGGCCAATCTAGAGTTGTCCGCGAGGCACTTCCAATTCCAGAGAGAAGACCCATGACTCCCGCTTAGGGAGTGTGAGCTCTCATCTCCGTTTTCTAGTCTTTTACTAAGTTTCGTTTCATTTCCCCCGTCTCTTTCCGAGGGTAGACGAACTCTAAATCATATCCTTTGCAACTCCAAGTTAGGTGAGCCTTTGAAGCTTCACGCGCGTCGGCAGCCTGGAAGACACGAGAGAACACGCCTATCGCCCAAACGAACGGGATCCACTCACCACAGCGTTCCTCCTCAGTCACAAAAGAGAACCATAGGCAAGTTTTGGTTACTGATTTTGATCTGATGTGTTTTTCTTGTTGGCTCTCAAAGGACTACACTGTCTGTGAATTTGCCATGCTGAAATCATTCTGGTTTCATCTCCCTCTCCCTCTCTCTCTCTAGTTAAACTCGTTAGCATTAGTAATGTCTTTTATGTTTTGTTTGTTTCTGTAAATACATATTTACTCTGTATCTAAATCATAGTTCAATGTATTATTAGTTTTCATTTATTAAAACTCATTATACTCTTGATTGTTTCTGTTTTGCTCACGAAACAAAGCCTCTTAAATGTGTTCGATCTTATAGCTACAAGCTCGACAAACTTGTGAATACAGTGAATAATCTTGTGAACAAGACTCGAATTTAACAAGAGTTATTCTCGGTGGCCACGAGAATAATTCTTCTTGAAAGTTTACCATCTTTGATAGTTGATAAGCACATCACATGATCCGTTTGCTGGACAGACGCATCATCTGATGTGATAATTTGATCTGGTGGGTACTCACAAGCTTTGTTAAAGCCTGTGTATTCATAATTAATTATAATTCGTTGTGATTAATTATTCATATACGGAAATACAGCCAAATGGGCTGTGTATCACCTTTTGGGTGAGTTTAAATTGTGTTACACTATAGCCAATATGATAGTTATTGATTATTAATAATTCATAACCGAATATTGGTAATCAATAACCGGACATTCCCCACGCTTGGGCTATTGTTGTTACACGCACTTTCTAAAAGCTCTTAAATGTACAGTAAGGTTTGAAGAGACTCATGTGAAATCAAACAGGAGAAAAGACAGTCAATAAAAACCTTTTACAGTGCTTGTATATTGTTTTCTTTCAATGCATTTGACAATTCATACCCATAAAGTAGACCTGAAATGACATGCATTAGAAGATTATTAGTTAAAAGATTGAAAAAATGCACCTGCATACTATTTTTCCAATCATGATTATTGTCATTGAGGATTACTGAAAAATTGTGCAAAAATCTCGTCTCGTCTCATTCTTGTGAACCCAATGTCGTGTCTCGTCTTATGAGATAAGCGTCTCGTCACACCCCTATTTAATACAGTACATACTAAAAAACTTGTTCATTTTGTTTATATGTGTCAATATGACAATACAAACATCAACATTAACCATGTATATTTGTACTAAAGGATTTTAATATATCCACACAGAGACCTTGTGTAGAATCTTGAGTGATGACAAACAAATCGCTGCATCAGAGATTTGAATAAATTCAATGAAACAGCCAGTTTGAATTGAGGCATGGAAATTAAATAAACCAACTCGTTGTAACAACTCTAATTCCACTTTTTCATAGATCTATAAACATGTCTTGAATTTTATGCTTAAGCAAGAATGAAAGTATATATTGTCTAGCTCAAATTTCAACTCAATATTCAGACAATGTGTACTTGTCTCATGCTGTAATTTGCAAGGGTATCATACATGTTTCTCATTACTCGAAAAGAAAGTAAGTTAAACAAAAAAAGTACACCTCACCTCTATATGTAAAAGTACAAATCTGGTCTAATGTTTTACTAAGAGATAAGATAAGATAAGATAAGATAAGATAAGATAAGATAAGATAAGATAAGATAAGATAAGATAAGATAAGGAGTACTTTATTGTCCGTGTACACGGAAATTTGTCTTGCAATCCAAGCTCCAACAATTATAACACACACAAACTAAAAACAAAAACATACAGTCATCAATAAAAAGTATACAAAGGTACTTAAATAATATTATGGGTACTCCGCCCTGCAAGAGTGTTCTTCAATAGCCATAAATGTATACATATATTAACATAGATATATTTTATACTCTATATGAAAACAAGTTCATTATCCAAGTTCATTCTCTCATTCTCTCTCCCTCTCTCCCTCTCTCTCTCTCTCTCTCGACAGAGAATGAACTTAATACATCATGCCTTGGGCAACAAGGAACCCCCATAACAAACCCCTAAAAAGACACCCCTGTTCCCCCCCAAACCCCACATACATACACACACACACACACACACACACACACACACACACACACACACACACACACACACACACACACACAGAAGCAATGGTTGTGATAAGCCAGACTGAACAACTTCAATTAGGACACAAAGGCGTCCTGGGAGGATTCCCCCCAACCTCTCACAGCAAGCTGCCAGCGTTAAACCCAAGACAAAGAACACAAGCCACACATACATGCACAGTATACTCGCTTAATACAGTCAGTGCATCTCAGAGTAGCCACTTAAACACTAAAGATCTATATGTGCACAAACTCATAAACACTAATGTCTCGCCAGAGATCGTTAGAAATCAGACTTTTAGAAAGGCCCCCAAAGACCCCAAATTAAAGTGTTGTCTCTTGCCAAGTGTGTCTGTGTGTGTGTGAGACCACCGGTGGCAGAGATAAGCAGCAGTTTATTAAAGGGTTACTTCACCCAAAAATGAAAATTATGTCATTAATTACTAGGGATGCACCGAAATGAAAATTCTTGGCCGAAACCGAAAAAGAGGAAACCAAGGCCGAAAACCGAAAACCGAAACACCGAAAGAAATTATGCCAATTATTAGTATCATTGCATTTATGGCTATGACTGTGTACAAACTTTACTAAAATCAAGGCATTGCAATTGCATAAATTAATATAACATTTTCAAAGAATAAATCAATTACAAATTATGCAAATATTTATTTAGCAGCACAATGCACAGTATAAAATAAAATTCAAACTAAAATGTTTAACTTGACCCCACTCATGTGTACACTAAATAATAATAGGTTTTAAAGAAAGGTTTTAAAATGAAATGTTCTCTCAAAAACAAAGCCAAGCGCAAACTTCTCATCACACTAGCACCCAGTTTGCATGTCTAAATTAGTTACATTTTAAAAATTTATAGCAGCATACAATAGCATAAAAAGCCTTTTTAAATGAACAATGGTCCATGTTTAATACAAATGTACATGAAACTTAATGAAACATGTTTAGTGAATGTAGAAAATATTTAAGAGAGCATTAATTTAGTTCTATACATACATGTTCCCATATACATATTTTTTTGTAATGTCAGAAGTAATAATCTCAGGGTTTACTGGGTTTTACATGATTATTTTTGTATTGGTGGTGGAATACTAAAAAATAAACATTGTCATGTATTTATCTGTCTTTTTCTCACCGATTCCTGATGGTTAGAGGACAGTTACTTGAGTCTGTCATTTCAAGGAATAGTACAACGGAGAGCGCGTCAAGTATAAACGCCTCGACCGTTTGGAGTGGTGCACGCGCTGTTTGTGGAGACTCGCGCTGCCTTGTTTACTTTCGCCTGCCTCCGCAGCGCGAGTCTTATTTATAATTTTTAATTGTTTCATCCACCTATATCTGCTCTAAACAATGCGTGCCGCCATGACGACCACTCCGGTTGCGAGCGGGTCAAGAGCGGTGCGTGCGCTGTGTGGAGACTCGCGCTGCCTTGTTTATACTTTCGCCTGCCTCCGCAGCGCGAGTCTCCACAGACACCGCGCGCACCGCTCTTGACCCGCTCGCAACTGGAGTCGTCGTCATGGCGGCGCGCATTGTTTAGAGCAGATATAGGTGGATAAACAAGGTTTCCGTCTCATCGCGGGTTCAGATACACTGAAATACGTCCACACCACAGACATGTTGCTTCAGACAAGCACGTGCAGGTCGCGGTTTCTGTTTGCGTCATCACAACATTTCGGCCGTATTGTTTCGGTGATAAAAGTCTTTTCGGTGAGAAAATTTTCGGCGGCCGAATATTCGGTGCATCCCTATTAATTACTCACCCCCATGCTGTACCAACCCCGTAAGACTTTCGTTCATCTTCGGAACACAAATGAAGATATTTTTGATTAAATTTGAGAGCTGTATAACTACCACATAGGCTCCTAAGGGAATGACACTTGACGGCCCAGAAAGTCAATGAAGAAAATGTTTAAATATTCCATGTGACTACAGTGGCTCAACTATAAGTTTATCAAGTGACGAGAATACTTTTTGTGCGAAAAAACAAACAAAAATAACGACTTTATTCGACTATTCCTTAGGGATGCACCGATACCGATACCGGTATCTGGTATCGGCCTCGATACCACATTTTCTAAAGTACTCGTACTCGTTAAAAGTCCCCCGATACCGGGGACCGATACCATGTTCTGAGAAATGGGTTAATCACAGGCGCCGAGTGCCCACCCTAGGGCTGTCGCGGTTATGGAATTTCCCTTGCGGTAATGTTGAGTGGCTCAATAGCGCGATATGCGGTATTACCGCCATTTATTTATTTATTTATTTAATTAATTATATGTTTTTGTTGCTATATAAATAATGTTTACGATGTGGACAAAAACGAGGACATTTTCAGTAACCAATGTAACCGAATCTAAACAGCGTCTACAGTATATGCGCATTGAAAGACTTTCACTCAGCGCGCATATTGTTATGACAACGGACTTTGAGCGAGTCATTGAACCGTTCATTCAACGAACACGTTTAAAAAAAGCTGATTCAACAAGATGTTATTTATTTTTAACTTTGAGATTTAACTTTTCAAGGCTCAGCGGAGCAGCAATGCGTCGCATAGGCAATGCTGAAGCTGATGCTTCACTTATTAGAGACCCATTGATTCAATGCGTGACTCACTGATTTTATTTCGGCTTCCTTGTGTTGTGGGATGCTGACCAGAGCTGCTGCTGACGCGGATTTATGGGAAAATACCCGTGAAGAGAACGTTAAAATGATGATTCGACAAATTTTTCGCTTCCCTTTGACACGACAAGCTTTTCACGACTTCAAAGACAGACGCAGGTAATTGCACGCGCAGCGCGTGACGCGCTCTGCCGATCTCTTTCATTCACTGTCTATGTGAAGCCTGTAGGCTACACATCACCATGATAAACAGTCTTGTTATCGTTATGAACTTGTTTAACATTCAATACACATGCATTAAGTTCAAAACAAGAAGGGTATAGCCTTATAAAAAAAAAAACGTGAATATCGCGGTTGCTGCGGTTACGTGCTATCCTCTGCGGTTGACTTGTCAGAAGCGCGGTACTACAATATTGCGGTTACCGCGACAGCCCTAGCCCACCCCCAAGCTCCGGCTGCAGCTCAGAGCGGGGAGATGGGGAGACATGTCAGCCGTGTGGAACAGTGATGCGCGGGTCAATGTATAAACAACCTGCACACTACCAACGTTTTCAACTACCCGCCCGCTACTCGGACCGCAAAAAAAGTAAGAAAATTTTGTACCCGACCCTCTTCCTGACCGTATTTTTTAAAAGTAGTACATTCTCATCGTAGCGTCATTGGGCCATAAACGTGTAACAACACAGCATCGCAAGAAGACGTAGCCTACATATAACAAAGGCAGCACTTTGGTCATCATCTTTCATTATTTCGGTAAATGTCTCCCACACTTACTCTTTCTGTTTGTGTATTTGCGGAGCTTCCACTCCCCAGTCTTCACCTTTTCTCTTGCCGCCTCCATCTCTCTGCAGACTAGTGATCATAGACATGGCCGGTTCGTGAACGAATCGGTTCTTTTTAATGAACCGGTCGAACCAGTACGCTAACTGAATCATTCGCAACAGTTCACGTCTTGCGTCAGTGCTGATCCACAAGTTACTAAAGTTACTCACTTTCAGACATGCCTGACAGTCCCTCCGAGTTGAAATAAACCAATATCCCGAATTATATCTTACTCCAGTAACTCTAACAGTTCACTGAACTGAGACATGTTGTTGCCACAGCTGAGAGAAGTGATGAGCACGAGCAGCTGATACTGCGCATCCGCGTAGTAACGAACGCAGAGGTACAGCAGTTCTCGGATCACACCAGTACAGAACTGAGAACTGTTTAGACTGAGCTTGTGTGTCATCTTCGTGCCAGTTATTCAGCCAATAAATAAATTCGGCCTATATATTTCATAGAAAATTGTATCTAGTACTATATAAATACAAAGGTTTAATTGGCATCTTTTTCCAAAAGACCTGACCGACCGCGACCCGAATATCATTAAAAATATTTTTGGATGACCCGTAACTGCGGGTAACCACGGGTGACCGCGGCGCAGGCACCCGCTCATTTTGGATCAAGCCGTGCATCACTGGTGTGGAACAATTTCAAAGTGAATGGCTTTGGGTTAGGAGAATAAGTTTACTTGTAGTCGCCAAGTTACTTATAGTCAGTTGAATGTCTGTTGGGGGACCAAATAAATAAAGTGTTATCGGATATTAAGCTGATCGTACTAATACTCTAGTCTACTAATACTCTAATGACAGTTAGTTGACATGTAATTGAAAAGTTACTTATAGTTAGTAAAGTGGACTATCGAAATAAAGTGTTACCCAAGTAATTTAATCAAGGACCTAAAAACCCGTATATAAAAATATTTAAATCATGGTTTTTTTTTTTTTTATTAAGTACTCGGTATTGGTCTCGGCGAGTACTGAAATGCAAGTACTCGTACTCATTTTCCAAAAAAGTGGTATCGGTGCATCCCTACTATTCCTTTTCTTCCTTGTTGGCCTGAAACGAGACTTCTATAGATTTTCACGACGCATGCGTGAGAACTGAACTGAAGTAGTTGAAGGAGATCGCAATTCTCGCGCATGCATCGTGGAAATCTATGGAAATCTCGTTTCAGGCCAACAAGGAAGAAAAGGAATAGTCGAATAAAGTTGTTATTTTTGTTTGTTTTTTCGCACAAAAAGTATTCTCGTCGCTTGATAAACTTATAGTTGAGCCACTGTAGTCACATGGAATATTTAAACATTTTCTTCATTGACTTTCTGGGCCGTCAAGTGTCATTCCCTTAGGAGCCTATGTGGTAGTTATACAGCTCTCAAATTTAATCAAAAATATCTTCATTTGTGTTCCGAAGATGAACGAAGGTCTTACGGGGTTGGTACAGCATGGGGGTGAGTAATTAATGACTTAATTTTCATTTTTGGGTGAACTAACCCTTTAAATATGGATCTGACATAACACACATACAGCTCTTTGTTTCTAAGTGAAGGCCACCAAGACATCAACACAACGGGGGCTTGTGATAGAGATGAGCTTACTTCACATAGAACAATGTAAGACTGGAAAAACTGGAAGAGAGGGCTACTCTCTGAGAAAACAAAGGAAATTAACAATTGAACTCTCTTGCAATATTACCATACCCATTCAAGACACTAGGGCTGGGCGATATGACGATATATATCGTTACCGCGGTAGAAAACGTCAGTCGTAACAGATTTTTTTATTCCGTGTATACCGCGGAATGTAAATAAGTGGGCATGGTTAACTCCCATGCAACGCGCGTGAGACTGATGCTGAGATTTGTCAAAGAAACATGGAGAAAGCAGATCCAGAGGATCCACAAAGGAATTACGTTTTCTAAAGGGTTGTTGTTAACGTGATATGTTCGGGGGGAAAGGTAGCCGTCAACTTGAGCAGAGCAGCAGCACCCAGGCTACAGTTTAGAGGAGTGCACGTTCACAACGGGGAAAGCATGAAGTTACTTGATAACAACATTTCATAGGCTATATGAATATCATTACGAATAGAAATAACCTTAAAGGAACACTCCGACTTTTTGGGACTTTAGCCTATTCACCTTACCCCCCAGAGTTAGATAAGTCCATACATACCTTTTTCATCTCCGTGCGTGCTATAAGTCTGTTTGACGCACCCACCGCTAGCCTAGCTTAGCACAAAGACTGGATGTGAATGGTTGCAGCTTTCATAATAATCCAAATGAGTGGCAAAATAACGCAAACGTTTTCCTATTTACATGTTGTGATTTGTATAGTCACAGAATGTACAAATAACAAAGTCAAATGAGACACAGACATCTTTTAACCGTATAAAACCTGGGAACTATTCTCTGAAGGCGAAGCACTGCTACTTTGACGGAGTAATAACCGCATCACCTGAGACACGCCGTGGTGAGGAGCGGAGAGTTCGCTCAGTGTTTGGGTAACAGAGTCAGCAATTTATAAATAGTAAAATAGTTTACAGTCATGGGTTTTCGCTCTATTGTAAATAGCTGCGACAGTAAACAGGGGAGGTAATACCATGTTTCACAGAATTCCAACTAAAAACGCTGACTGGATGAAGAAATGGCTAACTTACTCTGGATATTTATCCAAACACACCTAAATAGATTATCAAGGGACATTATGTTAGCTCGGTACATTTCAATGGACGACTATTTTGAAAAAATGGAATTTGCCACACGGACCATAATGTGCTGAAGGATACGGCCATCCCATCTATAGCACAGACAGGACAAGTGGATCACCCTGCGGCTGAGGTAAGTGTTCCGTTATGTTTTTAGATGACCTACTGTAACAGTGCCATTAGCCAGAGCTAATGTAACGTTAGTGACACTATTATATGATTAGGGTATGATTATGTTTTTATCTTGATGCGGTGCGGACGCGCTTGGAAAAAAAACGAGCGCGTTCACCGCGTTGAACTTGCACCCTGCGCGCGGCGCGCCTACTAGCCTAAATTTGAAATAACCATGGAAATAACGAACTTGAGCGTGCAAAAGGGTACGATAGGCTGTGAGTTCATTGTGCAAAAACAATTTGTGCTATTACTTTCCCCGTATTCTATCCTATAGTAATGCAATTATACTGTATATTATATACTGTTGAATACATTTGGTTCAGCTAATAAATTGCATTTAAAATATATTGATTCCTGTAATAATAATAATTTATTCATGTGATATTTATAAATCTGGGTGCGTTTTTGGTTGGAAATCAATGAAACATGGTACCTGGTCTTCCCTTGTTTATTGTCACAGCTCATACAATAAAGCAAACACCCATGATAAACTATGCTTTTCTATCTAACGTTAGTAATTGCTGACTCTGTTACCCAAACACTGAGCAAACTCTCTGCTCCTCGTCACGGTGCGTCTCAGGTGATGGTTATCACTCTGCCCAAGTAGCAGTGCTTCGCCTTCAGAATTATTTATACGGTTAAAAGATGTCTGTGTCTCATATGGCCTTGATATTTGCACACTCTGTGACTATACAAACCACAACATGTAAATAGGAAAACGTTTGCATTATTTAGTCACTCATTTGGATTAGTATGAAAGCTGCAACCATTCACATCCAGTCTTTGTGCTAAGCTAGGCTAGCGGTGGGTGCGTCAAACAGACTTGTAGCACGCACGGAGATGAAAAGGGTATGTATGGACTTATCTAACTCTGGGGGGTAAGGTGAATAGGCTAAAGTCCCAAAAAGTCGGAGTGTTCCTTTAAAGGGCACCTATTATGCCCCTTTTTACAAGATGTAATATTGGTCTCGGGTGTCCCCAGAATGTATTTGTGAAGTTTCAGCTCAAAATACCCCACAGTTAATTTATTATAACCATTTGAAAATGTCATTTTGAAATGTCAAAATGACCTGCTTAAAGCTGTTTCGGGGACTATACCACCTTAAATGCAAATGAGCTGCATGTCCCCGCCCTGCCTTTGGATGAGGGCGTAACTTGATACCTATGGCAGTCGGTACTGAGCAGGAAACTACACTGCGACCAAAATGGTCGCATATGCGACCTTTTGAAATCCCATTGCGACCCTAATTTTTAATGGGTCGCAAATGTATCACTGACTATTTTGACGGGTCTGTTTTTTTTAGTTTCTTTCGGGTTGTATATAATCTTCTAAAACCTGTCGGATCGTCCGCTTTTTTTCCCGTCAAAGCCTTTTTTGATCGCGGTGAGTGTTGTAGAGTAGAATGACTGATGCGTTTGACAGGGCGCAAACGAGCTGAGAGAGAGAGAGCGAGAGAGAGAGCGTGCCCTGGCCGCGCGCGCACTATCACGTCTTCACACAACACAAGCGCTGTCTTGATCTCTCTCTCTCTATCGCGTGCATATTATTCAAATGACATGATAGTAAAAGGTTTGTGTCTTTATAATAGGCATGCTAATCATAATCATATAGGCTACCATCTGAGCCTGCATGGCGGCAGGAAAAAGACGCAGAGATGTAAGACACCGTCTCTTCCTTACACCAAAGGTAGATTTGCGGTCTGGAGTTCGGCTGATAAACTGCCATCATGCCATGAGTTAACTAATTATATTGCTAGCGCTGATATTGACATCGACTAACGTTATATTATCACTAGCAGTTTTTTAGACTAACGTTAGTTTTTTCATAATCATAATCGCGTGATTCGCGTCAAGACACCTGATTGGCTAATAATAAACACTGAAGATAAATTAAATGTTTTATTAAATAATTACTGAAAATATCCCTCTCTTCATCCCACACCCCAAACATGACGTACAAAACGTTGTGGAACAGAAACAACCAAAGATATGTTTATAAGCTATCGTTTTAGTCATCACAGCTTTCCAACAGTCCTGCATATGATTCTACATTGATTAAAAAAGAAAATCAAATGTGTTTTAATGGTAATTATTTCATACGGAAATCATGTATTTATAATTCAGATGAGAATAAAGTTAGGGTTAGTTAAAATTAAGGAAAACAAATATATTGATCTGAAATATTGCAAATTAATTTTACATTCATTCAAGTACAATTACCAAACATATATCAAGGTCATTTTGTCTTTTTATTAATTTAATTAATAAACAAATTATATAAAACTATTGTCAGTGCACTACAAATAAACTGGTTCTATGCCTTTATTAATAAAACTTAAACAACTTAAAAAATACGAGGCTTAAGACATTTATAAAAATGCCTTCTGCATTTTTGTTTTGCTTTTCACTCCATTGTACCGAAATCGTACCGAACCGTCTGAATGTCTGAACCAAGGTATGAACCCGACCCAACCGTGACTTCTGTACCGTTCCACCCCTAATGCAGTTTCATTATTATTCATTACTATCCAGAGTGCGGCTTACTATAAATAATTTGTGCGACCAAATCATGTTTTGCGCCAGTAACTGAAAAAGTTAGTAGCGCAAGTGCCACCAGTGGAAAAGGTTAGTGTAGTTCCCTGCTGAGAGAGTGAGAGAAAACGCTGTTTAGAATGTCATTCAGCGTACGTTTGAATCGGAATATATAAATAGTACGAAGAGACTCCGGCAGAATAAACATAAATGAGAATGGACCAGTACGTCTCGGTATGGTTATTTGATACATTTATGTACTTATAGAGTTGTAATCACGTCCGGATGTGCAACACACACACACAGACACACACACACACTGAAGCTGGCACAATATTTTGAAACTACATACACATTCTGTGATAAAGTTTGCTACATACAAGCGAAATTTATGCGAGGGACCTGTTGCGTCATGTTTACTTGTCATACAGGTGCTTCTGTGGCAAATGTGAGAAGATGGCTAACTTACAGAACAACAACATATATGCAGTTTTTAATACAATATCTTTAAAAATATACATACTTATAAACGTGTGGTTACACACTATACAAACAAGGTTTAAATTATATAGCCTACACAGACATCCTACGACGACAACAACTTTAGACGCATTTGTTGTTGAATTGGCTGACATTGACTGAAAAGACTATTTGCTCAAAAATCATAAAATACACTTACTGTTACTGGAGGTGACGGTGGATCGCAAACAGTAGATGACGATCCACAGTTGAGGATTAACTTTTAAGCCACAACAACAGGATTAACCCACGACAGAATGTTTACGTTTCCAAGAGACATTACCGGCTGTCGTTGAAACATTGGAGGATGATGTGTACAGATCACCGAGGGCGGGGTCTATGCCACAACCACACTGTCAATCAAACCCCTTGCTCAATTCTACGTCACAAAGAGCTGAATCTTAGAACAGCTTGTTCTGACACAGTGCATATGATTTATTGAGATTGTAAAAAAAAACATTGGGTGGATTTTTATCATTCTAGGGTGGTTTTGCTCACACACTGCCAACACACATTTATGTTCAAACACCATGTAAAAGTGAACTTTCCATAATAGGTGCCCTTTAAATAATGTATAGTTATCCACATCTTTCCTTCTCTTATGTATAGTTACTTTTTAAACATGAAAATCGCATTCAGCTTGAATGAACATCCTGCTTGTTAAAACGAATATATAATCCTGTTTCTGTGGCAAAATTACTAAATATGCAGCGTGAGTTATATATTTTTTAACTCCAAACAATTGCCCACTGAACCAGTTGATAAAATCTTCTTTTGGTTCAATCCGTGATTACAACTTGACTTTCAAATTAATCGATCGCATTTTGCTGATGCAAAAGACGGGCGCGTGCACATGCACTGAGAGGGAGTGCGTGGCGTTCACTGGGCAATGGTCTAATAATGACGCATAAGGTGTGTATAATTTAAACTACTTAGTCAACACTAACAGTAGCTGCTGTTTGGTTTTCATATTGCTGCTCGCCTTCTAGTCACTTCTGAACTTGATGAACTTGACACTTCTGAACTACTCTTGATTAAAGCTCAGGGTGACGGGTTGCCAGATATCACAAAAAGAGCAAACAAGCCCCTTAAAAATGCATATATATACTGTATATATATTATAAACTGATTGAAGACTGATTGCAATGCATGAGATTGAAAAATTGTTTAAAGTTGAAATGCACCTATGAGTTGCATTTAATATTAATCTGTTGTGGGAAGTTCATCTAAAAGTTGATGAGTGTTTTTTGTTTACTATATTTTGCTATAAAAATAGTTTACCAAATAAATAATTTACCAAATAAAATAAAAATAAAACAAGGTGACATACTTTTCATTTCTAAAGTATTTGGGTTTATTTATTATACAAAGCCCTTTTTGTCTTTGTACCATGAAATAAAATTAGTCATATCGTGAAACACAATTTTTCATATCGCTCACCCCTACAAGACACCATCACAGTTGAGTTGATCACCTCCCAATTTACATTCCCTTCACCCTTCCATACCTGAATTCTCCCAAAAATCTATATGGTTTAATATGAACAATTATCATACAGTATTATACATGTTTGGTATCATTTAAAATGTCTCACTGTAACTGGTACAAATGTCTCATTCCCAAAGACGTAAACCATTTGGTAATAAAATTCTTAAGAGATAACTTGCACATAGAGGAGGGGTGGGTCCTCCAGGCAAATGGCATTTTGCTCCCAAAAGGTGTCCACTCAGAATGCAAATTCCCATTGTTAGCAAATGTTTCAGTGTGAAAGAAGTTTCTGTCTTGGTCTGGGTATATAATTGAATTGCAACAAGAGGCTTGGGGCGATTTGTAGCTCAAATTATTTTCTAATATCAGGTTTGCATTTTTCTCTTTATTCCAGAGCATTTGATGTTTTGTATTTATTATCTTTTTTTTCCATTTTGTTTTATATTAACTTATTATGAAATTGGCATGATACATTTACCTGACATAATAAATTGTAACATTGGATTTTATTCTGACTTGCTCTTAAATTGTTTTCCCAAGTAGATTAAATGGATTCGTATGGTACTTCAAATCTGCGTCACGTTACATTTGATTTTATTCTGACTTGCTCTGAAATTGTTTTCCCAAGTAGATTAAATTTAGGGCTAAGTCAACCAAAAATGTTATTAGTCAGTTAGTCGGTGGAAAAAAAAATAAACTATTAGCACGCATACTGAATCCGATGTTCGTGGCTGTCTTTACGAGCCGCAGTATAGTGAAGAGCAGCTGAGGCTGATGAAGGAGCAGGAGGCGGCTGCCTGTCGGTCGAGAAGCTGGGTCGAGCTGGGCGGATTGCTGTGCCCGTGCTCTCGCTGCGTGCTACGGCCTACAGAGTCTGTCTGCTCTAGAGAATTTCAACGATGGCAATTTCTCCTGGAGGAAATCTCTGAATCAGACGAGCACAGGGACGTTTGTTGTGATAGTTTCGCCTGACAGAACATCCAGGTATCATGCAGTAATTCATCATACAGAAATAAATACAAACGAGGAGTAATTCACTAATGAGTTTGCCAATGTAACATGAACAGGGTTTGTTGTTGTGGGAAGGAGGCGGGAACCGGCGAACATTTAAACATTTTAATAGTAAAATGAACAAAAACAAAAGTATAAGCCAGCAGCCCCTCATTGACGACTGCTGTAACGTTACACATAACAGAAACAAAACATCATAAAATCAGACCTGTTTCTCTCTCGATCTGCCGTCGTCGATGCTCATTTTATGCTTTCGCTCCTCCGTGAGAGATGAGAGACCTACGCGCGCCTCACAGGTGTCTTTCATTATCATTCACGCCACCGGCCTCGCCGTCCTCTTACATCCCTCGCCCTCGATCGTCCTGCTCGCCACAGCCAACTAGACATTTTGTGTGAAATGAATTTCAAGCTCTGGTGATAGCTAAAGTTAGCCGTGTAAACGGAAGAGTGAATTCTCTGTTTGCGCTGTTCCGGATCAGTGGGTGTGGCTTGCGGAGCTGTGCAATGCGGTGCATTGTGGGACCTGTAGTCTTTTAATACAAATGCACCCCTTGATTATTTTCTGTCTTTTCTCGGTCAAATTAACCAAATAAAAAAATTATTTTACATTTCGACTACATATATGATCCACTTTCAATAAAGATTAATGTTGCAATGGGTGAAATTCTCCTTTAAATGGGCCGCAAAGCAAACAAGCATGTCGATCGTTATTTTTGCATAAAATTGATCGATGGAAATAACTTTAAAATTATAGTGACATGTTTGCTAACAAACAAATTAAAGGTCACATGTGTGTGGTGTGGCTTTTGTGTTCATGGTTCAGTGCTATTATAATTTGCATTCCCGCTGAAAAAGTGTTTGCCTAAAAATGTTGCCTATAAATAGTGTTGCGCACCCTCTTATCAAATTCAAATGATCAACCTCCAGTATTTTGCTTGGGAACTAATGTGGTCGGAACTAAAGTTTACAGGACTGCGTTCTCTGTAATTCTCTCAAACAGAGCACTTCTACATTCCGATTGGTTGCCGCCGAACTGCGTCATTGCTTATTACCATAAAGATACTATTACCTAAAATACTGATTTCAACTCTCCTCGCCGCTCTCGCCGTCCAAGATGCGCTGCTCTCGCCAGAGCTCGCCGCCGGCTCTCATTGAAAATGAATGACTTCTGGCCACTTTGACGCTCTCTCCAGCGCCGATGTGAACGCACAGTTACACGTTTGTCGCGTGACTCTACTAAGGTCATTTCCAGTCTGACCTTGGCACACGGGATTCATAAATTTTGGGGCATCTCGCCCGGGGGGCGGGGTTACGTCCTGCGTCACATCTCTCTGCGGGTTCTCGTCGACCAGGGTCAGCGCGGCTGAGCGCGCACCAGCGGGGACCCGTCAAAGATTCTATAGTTTTTCCAACCGTCTCTGGACTCGTCTGTTGAGTGGGAAGTATGTTACCGGCCCGTGTACATCTTTTTGCACGATGGAGGGTAAGTTTTTAATCATGCTAGATTGTTTTCCTGTTTAGTTAGGATTTCGACTGTTATAGAGTTAGATAGATCAGCTAGATAGAGTAATCTTCTTGACCAACTTCAAATCACGTGGTGCACTTTTTTTTACTCTTCACCCGTAGTCTTACAGAATCCTCGTTTGGTTTGCACCCCTGGTCTGTGTTAACGAAATATAAATCATTTATAGATCTGCCTTGGATGCCTCCACATTCCGAAGTTGTCAAGAGAGATGGGGGATACATTTCCGTAATTGTAAAGTCGAAGGAGGATCTGACAACTCTGTTGGAGGACTAGGGCTTCTTCACCCATCTCTGGCAATACACACCAGTGTTGCTTTGTAAATAGGTTTCTTTTTCTTTTTTGTTTCTTTCTTTTTGTGTGTGTTTATTTTGTATGATTACTTCACCCATGTAGGCCGATTTGTACTCTGCTGACATACACTCTTAGAAAAAAATGCATCATTTGCTTTCATATATGAAGCATTGGGTTCTTTACTCAACTCCAAAGGAACGTTTATGCTAAAAAATGTTTATAATGACAAGAAAGAACCCTTTTGGCACAAAGTTTCTTTATAGGCTATTATTCATTCATATGTTATATTATTCTGCAACATTTTGTAGTTGTAATTAAGTTATTGTTTATTAAACTGTTATAGTAACTTAATGTCACATTTTAATCATGCTGTTTTTTGTTGAATAAAAACTGAAATGTCACTCGTTGTGTGATATTGATTAATTACATGTTTTAACCCCCATATCTTGAATTTTGTGATCATACACATGCATTGCATTTTAGGGGTTCCAAATACGTAGCGCTTTAACCTTTTAAGAGTGGTTGTTGGTAATAATAATATAAGGGGGTGGGGTGTTAAGGGAAAACTTTTTTTTTATTGAACTTTACAATAAACAATAAAGAAATCCAACAAAGAAAGAACTTATGACAATCTCAAAATGTACAATATAAATATTAATGTATTACAAGCCAAGATTCATATATTTCCTTGTTGAAAACATTGCATTACAAAATTGTGTATAATCATGTGTATTGACATGATTAAAATCTTGCATTAAGGCCTGTTTCTATTTCATAATTCCACCTGTGTAATATCTGTATTGAGTCTAATTAGTCGTTACTGCTTGAATCACCTTAGAAAGAAGAAACATGAACTGGTTAGCTGGAGTTTATGGAAGTTTACTTTTCTACAATACAATAAGTAGGCCTAACTTTATCGAGGTAAAAGTCTCGGAGTGGAGAGAAGAGTGACAAAATCACGGTAAGGCTGTGCAAACAAAGCAAGTTAGGCTATCTGTCTAGCATTGCCATGTCAGTGTATTGACTGATTCATTGTCCCTTCATAGTTTGTAAGAGACATGTCAGGTTGTATTTAATAAACTGAGAGAAGCCTATTCATCTGTTAATATGAAACGCGACTTGGCCTAAATAAGGCTACAGCACTGTCAGCACATCTTGTACAACTTAAACCCATGTAGCTAGGTAACGATAAACAAACTGAAAGACAGCAATTCCAGATTTCGCTTTCGTTCACTAAACAAAGAATATGGAAATTAAACATCAATTTTCTATCAAAAACGTGTTGTAAAAAACATAACTTATTATATTTAAGACCTAGGTTCGCGCCTGCCTGTGTACGCTATGGGGCGCGCTCACCCTGGTCGACGAGAACCCGCATGAAAGATGTGACGCAGGACGTAACCCCGCCTCCCGGGCGAGATGCCCCAAAATTTATGAATCCCCTTGGCACACGTGGCGCATGTGAGATCCGTGTCTCAGCAATGGCTGCTCTTAAAGGGCCAGCAGTGAATAAAGGGTTCTGTCAGTAAAGTTAATCAAAGAACAAAAGGAACAGAGAAAATTAATCACTGCTCTTGACTAAAGAACTTTTGTAGCTTTAATAAGGATTAGTCTATATATAATTTATAATTCATGCAGCGCAGACTGTTTGATAAATTTATTCAATTCCTGTATCCTACCTGTTAAGACAGGAAGGGCACAGGTAAATATGGCATTTATAATGGGTTTATGTGAGGATTGTTTGAAGTTCACTTAATTTAAAAGCTGTTATATTTTTTAAGCCTAATAAATATTTTAAAAGTTGATAGCTTTCAATTGTAATGATGGAATCACTGTAATGTTGGATAGCTATAATTAACATTTAAAATGTGGGGGGTGTTGTCATTTCTATCCAGACATCAATGGTTTATTGATCATTATAGGTGTTATCAATCATTTAGTTGTTTTTGCTAGTTTGAGTTGAGAAATACACATACACAGAATGATCACTAATCTGTGTGTGCATTTTACTTTAGAACCAAGAAAGTTGACTCATGAAACCATTTGTTTATTATATTGCAATTAGTGTTGTCACGGTACCAAAATTTCAGTATTCGGTACCAATACCAGTTAAAATTCACGGTTCTCGGTACCAATTTCGGTACCAAAGCTTAGTTTAAATTTACATATTTTTAAGTGTTTATAACGGTTACAAGTATGGAAACTGTACATTTGTATTAGAAACACTTTAGAAAAAGATTAGATAAAATGACCTAAAATAAACAATAGTATACACTAACACATTTTTAAAGTTGTTTGTAAAGTTTTAATCCATTATTTATTTAATGCACAATGAATTAAGTGAACAAACATGAACAATCAGGTGTTTGTAATAAATAACATTTTCAAACATTAATTAATGTTGTAAAAATATATTGTTCACTCAATGTGTTGATAACTAAGTAATGTTGATGAATGGTATCTTTGTAGCATTACCATAAAACATGTTTTATTTGACTTGACTGTCCTTTTATTTAATCTAAAACTGCATTCATATTTAATTTTAAAAAGGCTTTTTAAACCTGCTGAGTTATAAAGGCAAGAATACGCCTAGAACTGGCACTGACATTAAATGACAATACTAATACCAGTAGCCTACTCTGGTGTCGGGTGGATACTACTGTGCTCATGTACTCGTAAAACTACCCCGAAAGCACTTTAGAGGCCGTTCACATGTCGCGCGTGTTTTTTAATTATATTTTTGCGCGTGCTTATTCTTTCCAAAGCGCTTGCTCTCACGCGGCGTCTGTCGTTGCTATGCAACGCCAACGAGTTTTTATTATGAGCGCGCTTGAATCGCGCCTATATTTGAAATTGCGAATTTGCATGTAATCGGCCTCTTATGGCAACGTGACATTAGCCTAATCCAAAATATTTCCATATGTGGCTCTTTCCTCCTTTCGTTTCAACAAGTGAATTCAGAGAGAGAGAGCCATATCAGCGTTATAAAGAGGACGCAACTGTGCACGTTTCAGACATCGCGTCTAGAACAGAACTGGATTAACCTGGTACTCGGTACCTAGAAAAGCTGGTACCGTAACATTTTTTTTATGTTTGAAGTACCCAGTTTTTTGACAACACTAATTGCAATTGCATATCGTAATCACAATACTGACCTCAATAATCACAATATGACATTTTCCCCAAATTGTGCAGCCCTATAATACATTTTATTATATTTTGCATTTTTGACTGGAGGAGGCCGCAAGGATTACAATGATACCAAGCGAGGCATGCAAACAAGAAAGGAAAGCAAGGTTACATTCATATGCATGAGTACAGGCATTCAGAGTTTGTCTAACACATCTAGAGAAGTCATGATTATACTAAAATGACAATAAAACACATGGGTATGCAGGAATATATCGTATTCTTTCCAGAATTAGTCAAGTTACAGATTTCAATGAAAGAATGTCTGTTTGTGTGTGTATTTTTGGAGTAAGCTTCCTGGTCGCCTGGCCTGGCTCTGAGGAGATACTCTTTGAGGCTCGAACCCCTAGCTGTGTGTATAAACATTTGCCTGCCATAAAGGTGTTAGTGAACGCCATTGTGAACAGACTTTCTGGCGCTTACTGGTGAGTAGACATGTGCCTGTATTCGGTAATGCGATAAATCACGGTAATGAATATGCACTATATTGTTATTGTGGGCTCTTCAAAATACCGTGAAAAATAATAGATTCGAATTTAGACTTTTAGAGCGCGCATTAGCTGCTTAATTTCCTTCAACCACTCAAACACTGCGTGCTGCGCAAAACACGCATGCACTCTGATGTAAACAATCCCCACATGTATAAGCACTGTGTGCATGCAGTGCGCACTAGTCTAATGTAAACTATTACATAGAAGAAGCATGGTAGAAGCATGGCGGAACGCTCCCAACGATTTATCCCTGCAGGGCTGCCAACTCTCACACATTCCGCTTGCGACTCAAGCTTGAGACTTTCAGACAGGACGCGGAATATGCGCGCAACACGCAGGGATGTTTTGTTGCTGCGTCGACCTACATCTACCACGCCGGTGTTAAAGTTCAAAATAGTTAAACTTTTTATTTGTAAAATGGCAAATCGCGTTGTATCTGAAGGGCATTGAACCAAGCGGCCAGCGGCCAGGCATTCTGTCTGAAAGGCGATTAACTCATTTGATAATTTTCACATGCTCTTTCACATCCACAGAGAAAAATCACAGAGCAAAGAGGACACTGACACCGACAGACTAGACAGAGCAGGTTACTTTTGATATGAAAGTTGTTATTGATAAATTGAAGTTATTGATAAATCAGCTTATAGGTTCTGAACACAGATCGTTGATTGCTCCTCAGTTCAAGTAAACCGATCATGTTACTTTAGTTTTTTGTTTTTTTTTTTGCTCTGAGAAAAATCACAGAGCAAAGAGGACACTGACACCGACAGACTAGACAGAGCAGGTTACTTTTGATATGAAAGTTGTTATTGATAAATTGAAGTTATTGATAAATCAGCTTATAGGTTCTGAACACAGATCGTTGATTGCTCCTCAGTTCAAGTAAACCGATCATGTTACTTTAGTTTTTATTTAAAGATACAGTACAACTTACCTAAATGTATATTTACTTGTACATAATAACGATCAATCAGTGTTTTCAAACACGGAAAGAGGTCAGTAACACTGCAGGAGAACAGTTGTGTCACAAAACGTTACATTTACCTCAGGAAAGGCATTTAATGACCAGCACATTAGTTGACTAGAAAAAAATAGCAAGGAGAATTTCACTAAATATTATATTTAATTTCTCTCTGTATGTTTACAGCATTATGTGAGAGATTTTTTTTTTCTTGAGAAACATTAACAGACTGGGGCCTACCTAATATTTATCCAAATGATTCAATATTGAATTAAGACTGAAATCAAATCCAAGAATTTAATTGAATAATACAAACAGTAACCAGTCATTGTACCATGTAAACATTGTAACATCTTGTCACTAAACTTTAAACAATTTGGTTTAGTTACCATATGTTTTGAAAATCACAATTACACATTGTGATGCAAGTTGAGTTTTTTTTAAAGACCCACAATGCATCTGTTTTTCTTGAGCATTAAAATATAATTTCATTAAAATATCGTGATAATACCGTATACCGTGATAAAAGCTCAATCAATTAACCGCAGCATGAAAATTTGATACCGGCGCACATGCCTACTGGTGAGTGGTGAATTACTAGACGCGAGTCAAATGTTAAAAGCTTTTTACATGTAGAATTTGAATGAGTCCCAACTGACTAGGGGTGGGCGATATAGCCTAAAAATTATATCACGATATTTCAAGAATATTTGCAATAATGATATTTATCACGATATAGAAAAAATATATATGAAACAATGTTTTATTGGTGATTGCAGCTGGCTGGCAGCAGCATTAGTGCAAAAAAAAGTATAACATAACTCCTCATAATTTTATTTTAACAATAACTACAGTAATACATTAACAATATTAACAATAACTTCAGAAGCCTGCACAATATTGTCACCTAATAAAATTTAACTAAACTTTGAAGTACAAAAAATTTAAACTAACAGCGGCAATCCAATCAAACCTTCAAAATGTAACAGTTGCCTTTAGGGGTGTAACGGTACATGTATTCGTATTGAACCGTTTCGGTTCGAAGCTTCCGGTTCGGTACGCATACAAACCGAACGATTGCTTGGACCATTTTTCCTGCCGGCAAAATTCGTGCTGACGCGGCCAACACAACGTTGCGCAACATCAAATGGCAAGCGTAATGAATGCAGAACGAAACTGCGCTATAAATGTGCTTCACGGATCGTTTATCGGTTCGGACCAGCAACATCTGTGCAACGCGAGCCGATCTCGACCAAGCGACACTGTTACTACACAACACAGCGCTAAGAGATCCGGTAAAGAAAACATTTGAATTCGCCACTGAGGTAATAACATCGCTGCGAGATCTAGTGAGATGCATTCACATTTCTCTGTTATTAACCGCAGATCTCTATTAGATCAAACAGCGCTGTCATGGAAACCAGGAGAAACATTGTGCCGTGAATGAACTTTACGTCCACAGACCAGCAACATTCACCATGGATTTAATATAGTAACACTAACTGGAACCAGTTTGGCTGGAATGGTGAAATGCTTTCAAGTACTTCACACATCTTTTACCAGCACTTCAAAATTCAAATATTATATAAATAAATATATATTTAAATGTTATTTTTAATGTGATGACCAAAACATTATTTGTTCACCCTTCAAAGATGACCCCCATTTATAAACCTGAAAGTTTCAAGATCTAGGAAAACTCACACTTATTTAAAAATATTTTTTCTTTAAACAAATAGGAAATTTATCTGGCATTTCTTTCTTTTTGCTGTATCGAAAACGTACCGAACCGTGACTTTAAAACCGAGGTACGTACCGAACCGTGATTTTTGTGTACCGTTACACCCCTAGTTGCCTTGCATCTTTTTTGGATTAGCATCAAATGAGGTATACAATACCTAATTTATACAATAATTGTATGAAATCTGAACATTTAGGGAAAAAAAAACATTTAGTGGGGGATAAATAAGAGACAATTGTAACACTAAATCTGGTAAAACTTTACACATTGCTCTTTGTATTGTACATTCATGAAAAAAACAAGGTAACAAATCAAAAGGATTAATTATTATATAGCATAGTCTACTATAAAATTGAGGCATGTTTAAAATCTATAGCACAGCTGTTTAATGAGGCAGCAACATATGATCGTTAGGACAGAACAAAGGCTATTAATAATCTTTCATTGCGCAAAAGTATTATGATATGAAAGGCTCCAATATATCGCACAGCGCTTATGCGCATCCCGAGCGCTGAATGAAGCGCTTGAAGTGCGAGTACTCCGCACTGAACAGTTCAAAGCACAAAGGAAATAAATATTGATGCGTAGCGTCGTTTATAATATACAGTATCTATCTATGCAATCGTTTATTGAGTCCTTTCTTTTAACAGTTTTACATTTCAGTTACTGTGCGCGTGATGAACAATAGTGCTCTGACTCTAGTGTTGTGCTCTAACAGACACCCGGCCGGTAGAAAGTAACATGATGATTTAGTTACAGCAATAAAGTCCAGCAAGATAAAGTTGTTTTATGCGAAACCATAGACCTTTTATTTACAGATCAAATATAATAATAGTAACATTGAATCATCTTAGAAAGAGTTTAATCGTGTTGGCTGTTGTACCCGAACTGCGGAAACTCTGAAGGAAGATTAGGCGAATGCAAAATGTACGCTAGTAGGGAAGTGGTGAAACGAGTTTACATGCATATTTGACAAAAATTGTGTTGTTGGAGATCTGACCTCTTGTACTCAAACAACTTCCATACTATTGAAGTAGCTCCCTTTTTAGGAACTAAATCTTGATCTGATCCGGAGGCTGACATGCTGCTGTGTTGTTGTGCGCACGCTAAGTAACGTAAATACGCCATACGTCATCATATCATCAATATCGCTATATGACAATTTTTTATCATGTAAAATTTTATACCGGTATTATCGTGGACGGTATGATATGGCACAGCCCTACAACTGACACAGTCCAGATATCCAACACCTGGCATAATTCACACACTTGAGTCTGTTGAAAGGACAAACAGAAGGCTAAAAAAACGTTCACTTTGACATGTCCAGTTTAAACAGCTTGTTTGAGCCTATGTACATACTTAAGAAAGATCCCAGCATTGGAAAAAAATGTGTATGGTATATTTTAATACTGTCCTGGATCGCGTTGAAGAATTACATGTTTGTTCAGAGCATTTTTTATTTTGTCAGCAAGGCACAGTGTAATAGAGAGTTTGCAAATAAACTTTTATTGAAAGATGAAGCAGCCAACTGTATTGGATAGGACAGTAGCTCCATCACAAGCCGTAAGTTAATTATTTCATAACGCTTTGTCTGTAAATGACAGACTCGGATGCATAATGGTTTCAAAACATGAGTGGGCGTTAGGGTTGGGTATCGGTTGGGTTTTATCCGATAGCAGTACCTACTCTGTATTTTTATAACGGTTCCGGTGCCTAAACGGTTCTTGAAACAGTACTTTAGAAAACGAAACCGCACACACTTTGTCAAAAAATAATAATAATACCCCTTTATTTACAGGGCCAAACTGGACACAATATTAACTTTCAATATAAATAGTCAATAAACAATATCAATATTCAATAAACAAGTAACATATGGTAATAAATAAACCAATATAAAATAAAAGTTCATATTTACATAATATCAAATAAAACAATATTATATTAAACAATGTAATTATACTGGAGATTAATAGAGATTACTACCAGGGTAATATAATAGACATGGCTACAGGTTCCCATGTTTTGTCTGCTTTAACTAGTCATGTAGGCTAAGTTATCTTGTCATTTACTAGTTAAGCTCTTAGCCAGTTTGATATTTCATTCCCACTGCGTCTTATACGCAGCTTTGAGTATATGAAAGAGAACGTCTCTGTGTAACCCATGTTCTCTGAATAGGGAACGAGACGCTGCGTTCGCTGCCAAATATCTCGCGCTGCCGACAAGCTTCCTTTTTCGGCAGAGAACAGAGAGGAGCAGATGATGCCCTTACAAATATAATATGACGGCGCAAATGGTGATTCTTCTATATCCATAGACAATCGTTATTCTGACGCATAATTTTACACGATATGTAGCCAAACATTTCACGTGTACATTTCACGTGTGTTTAATCTCCTCGCTATCAGCAGACGTTCCGGGAGTCTCCCGCATATTGATAACGGCTCCGGGCTCCGGGATGATAGCAAATTAGTTCAAATCTCCCGGAATCTAGAGCGAGCGAGCAACATTGCACGTGCAAGACAGATCAGACAGTGCTTCAATAAACCGTATAGTGCGCGCACGTCAGAGAGGGAGAGGGAGACAGCGAGAGACTGCGTGTGTGCGCCTCATGCCACAGACTCAGGCATCGAAATCAGGCACCGAAATGTTCATTCTAATTCGGTCTGGTTACTACCGTTTACGTCAGAACCGGTTCCCTATTGGCACCGAGTTTCGGTACCCAACCCTAGTGGGCGTTGATTTCGTTTTATGACATTAGCCAATCATAACAGTGGCCATTTACTGACAAGCCTTTAAAGGAGTTTTATAAACATTATAAGTGAACCTTAATGAACATTAAAATAAAAAAAATTTAATCCATGCCATGACCCCTTTAAATACCAAGATCGAACTTTTAGGCAATGCTCCGTGAACAAAACTTCACTAAATATCATTTGTATCGTGCCTACCAAAATAAGTTTTGCGTATTGATACTTTTGAAGTTCCAACTTTCAAAATCTTTACATTTCATTATTTAAAAAAAAAGTCATTTTGACTGCACGTTTAAATATCAAACTTAATATTAAGTATTATTAAGAATTGATTATTAATTAGTTTTAAGTTTTCTAAATAACACCTTTAGTTTCAGTTTCGTCAAAAAAATAATTTCAGTGCATCACTAATTATTACAATATTAGTGTTTATAAAAATTAACTTTAATTGAGCATTGGATGACAAAAAAGATAATCTAAATGTGTGAAAAGGAGGAAATGACCATGTGCACATTTAAGTATCGATACTGGCCAATACTGATAAAATAAAAACTTTCAAGTAATCAAAATGGGGGGACTGAATTTATAAGTTTAGAATGATAAAAGGGGCAGCAGAACAGTCCCTTTAAGAATGATTTACTAACTGACCTACTAACCTAAATACTGTGTGAGACGAATTGTGGTTGTAACGGCCCAGTGAAACACCAAAACACACACACCCACTTCACAGAGTATATAGACGGCATGCAGATAGAAGATCAAAAACACACCACAGGGCACACACATACAACATTTTTCCTCTTCCTGTTGAATCACAAATGGGCAATAAAAATTTTATTCTTGATTCTGCTGAGTGGTCAGAAAGCCATCAACTTGCTCCATGTTGAGAGCTTCAAGACTGCTGTCATGAGCACTGAAAGATTTCAAAATCTACCAGCCACTCAATGTTTTTACCAGCCACTTTCTCGTTTTTAACCGACAATGCGTAACTGCATGTGAAAATTAATACTACAAGATCTACAATACTACTTAACCAGTTTATTTAATCTCAAGTCTCAATGAAATACTGACATTTTCTCTATTTCTCTTGCTCTTCCTCTACTGTTCCCCTCCTCTGCTCTTCCATCTTCAAAAGACTTCCATGTTTTTTTTATTTTTATAAAACACCATATACTTTTACCCACACTGAATAAAAACACGTTTAAATGGGTAATTTTCTTTTCTGATATAGCCAACTCCAGTTCTTGTTAAAACACACTAGATATGAAAAATCTGTGCATTTTGGGCACTTTCTGTGTGAAATCATGTTTATTTTTGTGTCCATCAAAAGTGTGCTTTTAAGCATGAACAGTAATCTGGACGCATTTCAGGCGGCTTTTTATTTCTCATCTCCATATCTAGTAATAAAGCTAATGCACGGGCTAGGAATCAATGAATTCTTTGCTAATACTTCATCATCGTGGAGAGCGCAGTTCGCACCGCTTTCTCCTTTCCACAAGCGCGTGCTCTCCCGTGGCGTCTGTCGTTGCTATGCAACAATGAACTTGCGCGCCTCTAAAAAACCATAGACAGTAAAAGCTAAAAACGAGCGCGCTGCGTCGCTTTTACGAGCTACAGTAGATGCGGGAATAGCGCGCAGGTAGATGTTCACGCGGCTAGCTCTTTACCACACAAGACAAAAAGCTAACTTACTCTGCACTAAAAATACACCATGCACTCGCGGCTAGCCCTCCCTTTGGACGGTAAACCGCCTCTTGTGTTCCCACGTTTTCTTCCCTTATCGAGCCTAGACGGAAGAAACGCACGGGTGTTGAAGGTGTGCCTCCTCTAAAAAGTGTCCGCCGTACGGGTGAAACAGTATGCTATTTTTATTTACCCGCCATGGTGGCTGGTAGGTGAAGTGAATTTACCCGCCACAACACAAAATCACCCGCATTTGGCTGGTGGCGGGTGCTAATTTCCATCCCTGCACCATAAGAATGTTAAGGGTGGCGAGTGGAGTGTGGTTCAGCGAGGTCCTCGGTGGGATAAAGAGACGGAGTTTTACCTGGCTACTAGTTTCTCTGTATAGCTGGCCAACCGTGCTATTATAAAATGTTAAAAGTATCTGATCATTCTCCATAAGGAGCCATCCACACAAAACGCATTTTTGCTTTGAAAAACGCAAGACAGGGGCAGTGGAATGGGGGGGGGGGACACAAGGCTGAGACACATTTTTTAAAAGTAAAGCCCGACCGATAAAAGATTTTGAAGGCCGATACGATACAAATATTTTTGGGTTTTAAAATCCGATATTCCGATATATCGGCCGATATTTTTAATTTTTTTTAGCTAGTCTATGATGAGCCATAATTTAGCAATGGATAATATCATACTGCAAGTTGTACATTGTACATTTTCATATAACAGGCCAAGCAGAGATGATGTGTCTCATTGCTATAACTGTCACACGCTATTAAAGAAATACTTCAGTCACATTGTCAAAAGTTAAAAGGACAGTCAGTCAACTGAATAAAGTAATCCAATGTAAAATAACACTGGATAGTCTTTTTAGTCCATACAAAGGCTATTAATTCTGATTGCTTACAATTAATACAATATTCTGTTGTTATGACAACAGAATTAATGACTGACACAAACGGCTGCGTTCACTTTAAGAACTAGTGCGCGAATCCATTACTGTTTCATGAACTTTCTGTCACACACGTTTAATGCTAATTTAAGACATTACCGACTGTCTTTAGGAGGTTACTTACCAAGACCAGAGTTTTGACATAATGTCGCGTGTTTTAACTGTTAAAGTGATATAATCCAGGGATAAAACTTTTGTTTCTGGCGAGCTGTTTGTGAGGCAGATTTAGGCTGTAACGTTACTGTGCACGCAGTGAAAGACATCTCTGAGAGTGCGCGGGCACGGGATGGTTTAACATTGCTTGTAAAACTCAAAAAGACGTGAAAATGATAAACGTTAGTTACGATCATAGGTTACGATGCAATGCTGGCCCGATTGTTAAGTGAATATTCCGTCATGTCCCGACTCCTAAACGCGTGTGTGTATCGACAGCTGCAGCGCTTGGCGCTTGCCTAGTGCAGAGAGACGAGAAGATGCAGCACCGCGTCCGCGAGCCCTTTATATGGAAAAAATCGATTCCGGCCGTTAAGAATCGATTTTGAATCGAACACATTTTAAAAAATGATTAATCGAAAAATAGATTTTTTTGCCCAGCCCTAATGCACATAGTCTCTCACTGACAGAATAGTTTATATGCTATCTCACTGGCAGAAGAGAGAAAAAAAAGCTACTCATCTTTATTCTGCTATGTTCTACTATTAGCCTACTATTAAAAAAGCATCATGTAGTTACCTTTATCAAAACAAATAAAAAACACCCACAACATACACAGATATTATTCTACAATTTCCATTTACAAGAAAATATAGGCTTAAACACCTGTTTCTCCACGGCGGGAGTGACATTTCAGGACAATGGGCAGCGCAAAAAATCTGAACTAAATAGGCCTACTAAACTATTAGTCTCATCACAACATAACGTGACAACACAATATAGTGAACTTTTACAGTACATAATGCCAGTTAGATAAATACACTAACAACCGGCCAGCATGAAACTTTAAATTTAACTTATAGCTAGAAGAGCTGAAGTTGTGAGCTGATTGGAACTTCCTGAGAACAGCATCCTTCCATGCACCACAACACTTTTTTTGTCAAGTCCTTCTCGAATGCAAGTTAAACTAGGCTAGCCTTTCTTGTGTGAAGCATGCTCCTCCTGTGTTCTGAAAACACATTTTTGAGCTTGGAGAACGAATTTTCGCAGGTCACGGTAGAAGCACCAAATACCAAAGCCGGGCTGACTTCAGGGCTCGAGACTAACGGCGACCTATCGTCCTGGGGACGATAGAAAATGTGTTTAGGACGAACAGAAATATTCTCCAGGACGCCTACAGGACGAAAGACATTTTGTATGTGAGTTCACAGGGCTCGAATTTCGGCGTGGGTATTGCGCATAATTCTAATCATTCCCCACAGGTCTCCTAATTATAATGCGGGATATTCCCGCAATCGTAATCCACAAAGATTATAAAATGCCAGACGCAATTTCACAAACAGCGTGAGTGTTCAGCGGTGCCGCGTCTTCTCTTCTCTCAAAATGTTGTGGAAGGCAAGCATCAGTCACTGCTGCGAGAATACACACTCGCGTTCAGGAGTGGGACATGACGGAATATTCACTTGCACAATCGAGCAAGCAGTGCATCGTGAATGAAGTTTACCAGTTGCACGTCTTTTTAAGTCTTACCAGTTTAAACATTCAGGCGATTTTAAACTAATCAGTGTAAGGAGAAACTGTGGTATTGAATAGGGCTGGGTAATAAATATCGATTTCTCGATATTAATCGATTCTCATTTTTACGAACCAATATCGATTCTTAAATCTCAAGAATCGATTAGTCATCCTGTTTCTTTTGAATGAATGGGACATTGTATCGCGGCTGCGCGCATCCAAAAACTCACAATAATCTTTGTCCTTTGTTACTTTTGATATGAAACAAAGTCTCAATTTTCAAATTACGTCCATTTTCTTTAGAAATTCACAAGTTTTGGCGCTGTGGCATGAGATCGCTCTGGTGCAGCTCAAGAGAAGCAACAGCGCTGATCTCTCTTCCGGGTTAATAATACCAGTCACAGCGCGAAATAAACATGAATGAGCATCTGAAAGTGAGTTAAAAGGTAGAGTACAACTTATCGAAATCCGTATCATGTCACATTGATTCGCTCAATCAGCGTTTTAACCGTGGAAAGACGTCAGTTAAACAGCTTGTAATCAATGTATCGTTATATATTTATCTCAGAAATCCCACATAAACTCGTTAGTCAGCTAGAAAAAATAACTCTAGAGAGGAGCATTTTGCTAAATATATACTATACACCATATTTATGCATTATAATTAGGGCAGTCAACTTTAGTCGTTTAGTCGACTAATCAGTCGATGCCGTCGTGGTCGACTGACATTCTTATTGGTCGACCAGTTGCATTTTTTTTTAACAATAAAAAGAATTTTTCAATGATTTACTCCTTGATATTTATTCCTTTATAAGCAGTTATTTATTACTGTATTCTAAATATAATTAGCCTATGTTTTGTCCCCAACTTTAAAATGCTTTAATTTAGGCTATTTTTGTAACTGCGCCACAGTTTAGCGCACACACATAATACACTCGGGAAAACCGCACCTGTGGCTGGCTGCGCTGCTGTTACGCGCTCAGTAAGGGATGCTGTATTCATTCAGTTAGAATGCTGCTCAGTAGCGGAGTGGCAATCGGGAGAGTCGGGAGTTTTCCCGGTGGGCCGGTAGTGTTGAGGCCGCGAGGGCCGGTCTGATGAAGACACCCGTCTTGAAACAGCTTCAGTGGCGTAGATCGTAGGGCGTGTAGCTCTTGAAAGCAACATTTGATGCGCTGAACGCGAGTTCGAATCCGCCTTTTGCCGAACTCTCTGTTCTCATTAACTGCTCTCTGTTCTCAATCATTATTACATTATTATAATAAATGTTTGGCATCCTAAACCACCATTGATAATGTAATGCAGACTGAGACTCTCATAACTAAAAAGATGTTTGAGCCCTGTTTATTGTCCTGGTACTAATTAATACTTTTTTTTTGTTCAACGAGCAGTTCATGGGTTGAAGCTCTTAATTGTGATCTTTTAGAGAGCACGAGATTGATGCATTTAACCTTAAAATGTCCAAAAATTTTCTTGCGGGGCATGCCCCCGAACCCCCCTAGAGGCACAGAGTCCACCCAACATAGTTTTAGAAATTACTATGAGAAAGAACGACCATTTATGAACTTTACTCCAGCATAGTACAACAAAGTTCCTTTTAAATCAGTAAAACTGTAAATGCTATCTGCTATTAAAATCGTGCCGGCAACGAGGGCCGGTGGTCCCTGACATCCCTGACGCTGCTTGTTTTGGTTTTAGTCGACAAAATGTCCAGGAAATCTAAATCTTTTGTCTGGCTGCATTTTAAAACAAAGACGACAAGACTGTGGAGGGAGGCGATCGTGTTGCTCCATTATGAGCGCGCAAGTCGCGCGCCTACATTTGAAATCGAACTTGAGCGCGCAAAAGACGTGAGCAGCCTTATAATGGCTATATCATGCTGACTCAATAGATTGTGTTTTCTTAATGTTTTGGTTTTTATTTGTACACTTGACGCGTTTGAAAATAGCCTAAATAATGCAACAAAACGAAAATAAACCTATACGCGGTCCTACAGCCTATTATTAGGATTGTTTTTAGGCTATTTGGGTTTTTTGTGTGTTGTTTTCAAACACCTTGATCGTCAGGACGAAAGTTAACCCATAGCTTTGAAAGTAAAGAAGAATATAAAGCCTGTATAAACGAGAGCTTTTGTTGTGATTTTTCATTATGTGGCAGATAGCAGTTATATTTTTTGCAGCGTGTGGTGTGGTCAGGTGCGCGATTGTGACTGTTACTATAGACCTATGCTCTTCACTTTTTGCAGTTAAAAAATAGAATTGTAGAATTGTATTGTAAAAGAATTGTATTATTATTATAGTTTTATTTATTTGTGATGTTTTTTCGTTGTTATTTTATAAATGCTCAATGACAATTGTTTAAAAAATGTTTAATCAAAACAACATGTTTTTGTTTTTGTTTTGTTTTTTAGTCGACTAATCGTTGCGCAGGACAAGACTTTGGTCGAGTAAGGATTTCTTTGGTTGACTACAGCCCTAATTATAATCTTAATGTTCTTCAATATTTAATGCATATTTGAATAAATCTGGCAAGTTTTTGACAGCCACCATTTAAATGTTTATATTTCATATGGTCTTCTTATTATAAAAATAAATAAAAGTGTAATTTAAGTGTTTGTATAGCTACAAAACAGTTAATTATTACCTTCATATTAGGCTAATGAAGCCTAGTAGGCTACAACTAGACTCCCATAGTTTACAGCAAAAGTATCAAAAGTATCTTATGCTCACCAATGCTGCATTTATTTGATTAAAAATGTGAAAAAACTGTAATATTGTTAAATATTATGACAATTTAAAATAACTGTTCTATTTGAATATATTTAAAATTAAATGTATTCCTATTCCTATTTATTCTAATATTCTCATTTGCTGCTATATAAATTCTCTCTCTCTATCACTATATTGCTATATTGTAAACTGAGCTCTGAAATTGCCTCTTATTTCCTGAAACACATAGCCATGACACATGGTAAGTAATGTATGCTGACGATAAATTGTGGGCTAGTAATCTAGACATGTTTTGACATTAAATACTGGGTTTATTTTACAGTGCTGCAGACTGTGGGAAAGGAAAGCTGTTCCTAGATCAGTTTGGGAGGGCTTCACATTCAGAATAATGAGACAAAGACCTACATCCTTCTGAGTGGATGTGCTGGCACACATTCAGTAAAATAAAAATCAGTTTGATCTATTGAGGTCACAGCATTGTGCTCTGATTGGCTAGTGGGTACAGTGGTCGGATATCTGTTTGTGTGCACAGAGCATCTCACAGTGTAGCGATCAAACATGAATATCATTGGTGTGACAAGGGTGCTTTCACACTAACAGTTTAGTTCAAAACCCTTTGTTTGTAAATTACAATATGCAAGGTATATTTTTGTTAAGGAGAAAGTAAAAGACAGTGATAAAGAGAGAGATGAAGAGCAAGGGATCTCTATCCGAGTATTTGGCTTTTTTTTTTTTTTTTTTTTTGGCATTTGGCAATATCATACCTTGCCTGGGGCAAACACTGTTCTCTGACAAACTAAAATCCATTAGTTTATACAGATGCTCTCAAAGCCTGCTGACCGCAAACTCACCACACAAACACTCTGCTGCCATCTAGTAATGTCATAGTGATGGTGTTAGCATTCTGGTAATATTTAAAGGTGAACTATGTCCTTATAATACTTCCTCCTATCTAGTGATGAGAAAGCCAACCGTAGGCCAAACGTCTGAAAAATAACACAGTATCTCTATTTCTATATCTAAAATCCACACGCAAGGATGTGCTGAACAGTGAACCTAGTCAAATCTAAAGGCTTTTATTAGCAAACACATTAGCCATTAAAATGCAACATGGCCTTTGAGTGCATTACTGCTTTTATAAAATATAGTATATTTTATTATATACTGGTATACAGTGTCTTTTACATATGTTGCATGTATTTACCATAGTAATAACAGTAGATAAACTGAGCAAACTGGCAGCTGTGGTTACCAGAGTTTTCCTGTTAAAAATACGGTAGCAACATTTTAGGTTTTACAGACATTTAACTGTACATAATTTTACAGCAATAAACTGTATTTCATTATCTGATATAATGTTAATTTACTGACCTTTTGAAGTATTAATATCTGTTTTGTTCCATTGTAATACACTGACAGCCAACAATCACAGCAGTAATGAGTTACATGATCAATCAAAACTGATCATTAGCAGCTCTTCCACAAGAAAGTTAATACTATTTAGAAACTGCACAGTGTATAAATAAACATGATACGCATTTTGCCTTCTCTTTGTCAGTTAAGTTCATTCTGAAACGTGCCCAAAAATGAACTGTAACCAAGCATTCAGCGAGCAACGCTTCAAGTTCAGGAAAAAATTATAAAGTTGCAGGCGCAGTATTGTACAAGGCAATTAAAACGCACAATGGACAAAGCGGAGTTCAGAGAATCATTTTTTCATGGTTCGACTTGATGGACTGTGTGCTGGGTCACCGTCCCTCCGTTAGTGGTGACTCGCGAGACAATCGGGACACTATTGCAGCCACGGCCGGTGAGTTAATATACATGCTATCTTCCTAACCTAAAAAAATAAATTAATTCATAATACCCGCTGAAATGGGTTGGGTTGTATGACGTTTGATCCAGAAAGGTGTGTTAGGGGCGGGGTTTAGGGCAGCGCCATAGACAACTCAAATTCCCATGTTCGAATACTCTTTATGGATTTCTCATCCGCTTTTAATACTGTCCAACTTTATCTTATTTTAAAGCGCCTCTATGAGTTCTATGAGGTGCTAGTAGTTGGATGATTTTATGCATTAAGGATTTAAATGCATTAACATTTTTTAAAAGGTCGCCCTCAGCGAGTTATTAACAGCGAGTGTTAATAATAATGTTATGTCGGATTGCTTGGTTTTAGATACTGGGGTACCGCAGGGATGTGTACTGTCTCCAATACTTTTATCCATATACATAAATGAACTGAAGTGCAATGACGATAACCTTACCCTTATAAAATCTGCCGATGATATGGCATTGGTCTCATGTCAGAAAGAAATGAACTGCACCTCATATTTTGAGTACATTGACAGTATTATCTGTTGGTTTGAGAGCAGAACTTAACTTATATCTTAACATTGAAAAGACAAAAAGAATTATGTTTGAGAAAACAATCAAGAAGAGTAGATAATGCATCTGAATATAAACCAGTTGTCATAAAGGAAAAAACTGTAGAGCAGGTCTCGAATTTTAAATATTTGGATACAATTATAGATGAGAAACTTAATTTTAAAAGTAATGTGGAGTACATTCATAAAAAAGCACAACAACGCCTGGGTCTCCTTAGGAAATTGAGAAGCTTCAATATTAGTCAGCAGACCAAAACTATGTTATATCCATCAATGATTGAGAGTATTCTCAAATACAATATTGTTTCATGGTAAAGCAATCTAACATTAAAACAAAAGAACAAACTCTCACAAATAATTAATAAATTACTGGACAAAAACAACAGCCACTTCAGAGCTTGTTCGATTATTCTATGGGAAAAACGGCAATCGCCATTATTTTTAAAGATAACACACACCCTCTTCACTCTCCTTTTGAATTGCTCCCATCTGGACGTAGACTAAAAATTCCCTTGGCTAGAAAAAAATTCTATAAAAGATCTTTTCTTACAAATGGCAGTGATTATCTTAAATCGTACAGTGTTAATTGAAACAATAGAATGACAATTTTTTATATTTGTGCTGTTGATGTGTTACAGTGTCAAAGAAAAATTTCCGCTCTGTGAAAACAGACTGGACAATAAAGTTCAATCATCTTTGCAGTTCCTGCCTCTGTTGTTTTCGCCTGCATATTGCTGTTCACAGGCTTGCAATACTTTTGGTCGCATTTGTGCGCAAAAACCGTGCCAAAAGTGTAAGTGTGGAAAAATGAAAGTCTGAAGAATACAGCTCTTATTTATTTTGCGTTAGCATGAAGCTGCAGCTTCAAAATACATAAATTACACTTACGAACAACAGTTAAATGATGCAAAGATTTTTTTCTTTCACTTGAAGGGCAATTTACACCTTTACAAATTTATTTTACACTTGCAATCTTATGTACTCTTTCACAAATCTTACCCTGCACATGCGATTCTTTATGTCATTATTTTACCTTCATACTAGGGATGCGCTGGTCCGATACTCAGGATCGGTATCGGCTCCGATACCGCCATTTTTGCCGGATCGGGTATCAATCAGACGAGACCGATCCAAATCCGATATTGTGCGCATACTATTCTCTGTTATTGTTAAGCCCCACGAAAGCCACAGAAACATTCTAAAGTACCATAAAGTTTTCGTGCACTCTATTATAAGTGTTCTGAAGCCATTATGTGAGAAAGAAATTAATATTTAAGTCATTAAATTCAACATCACGTAAACTTTTCCCTCCACTGCAGCTGTCTGTCATTCTCCATTCAGCGTTCAAACAGTGCGTCGCGTTCAATTACAGTCAATGATGAAACTATCTTCAAGATGATTCAATGTTAATATAGTATTATACTTGATCTGTAGATAAAGGTCTATGGTTTCGCATTAAGCAACTTTATCTGGCTGGACTTTATTGCTGTAACTTAATCGCGTTACTCTCTACCGTAATCTTAAATCACAACACTAGAGAAGAGTTAGAACACTATAATTGTCACTGACATTTAAAACTGTTAAAAGAAAAGGCTCAAAAAGATAGATAGATGCTGATATATAGATATATCTTGCATAGATAGATGCTGTATAATACACAGTCCATCAATATGTACTGTATTTCCTTTGTGCTTTGAACTTCTCAATGCGGACTCGACGTGCTGCGCGCTGTAACTCCATGTGGCTCGCATAAGCGCTTTGTATCTTTTGTATTGGAGCCTTTCAAATCATAATGCAGTGATGCAATGAAAGCTTATTAATAGCCTTTCTTGTTCTGTCCTATCTATCATATGTTGCTGCCTCATTAAACAGATGTGCTGTACATTTAAAACATGTCTCAATTTTATAGTAGCCTTGGCTATATCTAAAATAATTTATCTTTTTGATTTTTGTTATCTTGTTTTTCATTAATGTATTTTACAACAATACAAAGAGCAATGTGTTTTTTTATCCACTAATCTAGTTTATAATAGCATTTTTGTCATAGATTATGATCATATATTTTTTGGATTTGTTGTTCATCTTTATAATAAAACAGTAACTGGCGATCAGCAAAACAAACAGCAAACGTCATAAACAGTGTGGCGCGAAGAGTGTCAATGTTAAAATGCCAAAGAACTACGAGGCTGGACATTCCTAGAGTCATGGAAAACACAGTACACCTGGTAGGGATGGATGCGTACTCGGTATTAAAAGGGACTGAATTTTGAAAGACCGCTGTATCGATAAGCTCGGACGTTATTGTTATTGCTGTCGCGGGAGAAATAGCCTACATGTAGGCTATCATTTATTATTGCTATAAAAACATTAACCATCTCGCTGAGTCGGCAGCCATGTCTAGGCCTATATTTAATAAAATTAAACCATTTGTCTGTGATGCATTTTGCTATTCGCGCAGTCCAGAAGAGAGAGAGAGAGAGAACGCGCGCGAGAGAGAGAGATCTCACGCGGTGCCACAGCGCGCACAACACCTGACTAAACATTCAAGTTATACACTTTAGATCTGTGATATAATAATATGATTTTATTTTAGATTTCAGCTTCCAAAGATTATAGAATATATTTGAGGTAAAACCATTAAAACCTGCATTCTGTCTAGCGCAAAGTCCTTCCCATCACAGCAGTACAGTAGCACGCTGTCTTTTCTCCTTAAATCAAACTTTAATACAGAATCAGCACGATCGGTGATTGTTGTAAAATGCAGTCACTTCTGTTGCTAAATTGCGGGGCGCGTTTAATAATAAAAAGAGCTATTAAAAGCACAAAAAGCGCAAGAGATGCTGTTCCCGATGCGGCGCGGGCTGCGAAACAGACCGCAACGAGATAAGTATATAGTTTGGGCTTCATGTGCGCGTCTAAACGATCAAATGTACACAAAAATGTGTCAAAATGACTGGCTTGGAGATTCATTTAAACAGTTTATGTCTAAAATGGACGCAGTTATGGAAATAGTTGGGAGAAAATATGGTGCATCAGTAGTAGACTTACATCTGCACTCGTTCTTAAAGGGGAAGCAGTCTAATATGCGGACGATTGCGACATTACTGAGAATCAAACAACTAAAGGCAAAAAGAAAATCACTCACTGCTCTTGAATGAATAACTTTAGCTTCAATAAGTAAGATGAGGAGACTGAGGGAAAAAGAGAGAGAGAGAGTGATCGAGATGAGGAGAGAGCAGGTATTGACAAATAATCTACTGGACGCTGAAATTAGGTTATTTTGCATGTCTCCAGGGTCTCTCTCTTAATTCCTGAACTTCCTTCACTGTTTTGATTAATCCTCCTAATATATATAAATACAGTTTAATGGAAAAGTGCTTTTCCTTGTATTTCTTTCAGGGCCAATCAAAATATAGAAGGGGCCAGCAAAACTCTGATCTACTGGCCCCGGGGGCCAGTGGGGATTTTTTTTATGTTGAGCCCTGATTAAGCTATTATACATGGTGGGGTTGGGCCATTCACCCCCTTTCGCATATTGCCTTTCCAAACAAAAAAAATGTTTTTCACAATTTAAAACAATCTATTGTTTTAAATGAGAGATTAGGCAGGATGATTTTCTGATCATTAGTATGTCATAGTAGAACATATTTAGTATAGGTTTTGTGGCCTTATTTCAGAAACTTTAATTTTTATTTCTTTCAATAACCATGCATAAACAATATTCTCTCAAAAATATAAACATGTACATACATGTTGCTCAAATATTATGGTAGCCCTGTTTGTGCTAAATAGAGTGTAATTTCACCTGTGCCATTAATATTCATAACCAACTGAAAAAAGCACAAATGTCAGGGCATGTCAAAACATCTCAAAGACCTCAAAAACACTTAGACCTCAGAGGGTTTAAGGCTGATATTATGTAATGTCTAAAGTTAACCATTATTCCCCACTAGATGGCGCTGTTTGCTATAGTTTTAGTTAAACTTGATGGGTATATTAGACGCACGTTAGCGTTCCACGTGATTTGTACGAACATTATTTTGGTTATTTATATTTAATTAAATAAGCATTTTTGTATTTCTTTTCAGTTTCTCAAAATCATGTAACATTGAGAGAAACAACATGATTGCACTCAAGTAAAGAAGATAATTGCCATCCTCTGAGTGGTCATTGAAGCCTTTTCATAGTGTTTAGCTATCTGTATGCATGCCCAACTCACACGCATGCAGGACAGAATAGCTGCGCTTTAATGTGGCATAATTTCAAGGCCAACCGCCCTGACAGTGGTTTTGCTAGCTGGCAAAAATGGCCGATGCTGTTGGGGGTTTCTCTACTGGAGAGGCCTGAAATGTACAGTGGTAAATGCAACAAACATACAAGTTGGGAACCATACTACACCAACACAAATATTGAGGCCACCCAAAGAAGGCCTAATAGGCAAGCTACCTGGTTGCATCTATAATGTATGTCCCACAAAGGAGGCCTATTTAAGGCATACTACCCCTCAGTGAGTCTACTGCCCGAACTACTAAGGCCAACCACCTGATGTAAGCTGGTCTATAGCGCCCTCTTGGGGGCTGCCCAGTCAAGGAGGCCTGCTGAGGCCTAATACCTAACAGTGCAGCCTTCGTTGCCAGAAAAGCTGTTTAAAAAGCGCCTACAATATCCTCGTACCTAATCGCATTTATCATGGCAGTGTACTCAGCAAAAGCGCAACACCCTTTAAGCAAGGGGAGTACAACATACACCACTCTACCTCAAAGTGGGCCCCAGATCCAGGGGCCTAACATCTATACGCATGGGTGTCAGCTCATGGCAATGCTCTGGCTTCAAGTGAGAGTATTTCGTAAACCAAGACGTAGTTAGAAAGGTTAGAAATTCCCTCTCAACCCGAGCCATAGTGGTGTAAGGTTAAGTGTTTAGAGCAGCGAAGAAGAATTGATCTCCAATTTGCAACATTATGCAAAGCTAGCGCACATAACTAGATATTGTTTAAGAAAAGGGTATTGGATCAGTACGCGGGTAAAAGTACTCACCGATACCGATGCCAGAATTTTTATTGGTATCGGCCAGCATTTCTGATACTAGTATCGGAATCGGAATGTCAAAGTCAAAATGTTCAACAGCAGAACATGTAACCTGATATCCATTTCTAAAGATTCAGCAATGACTGTTCAATGAGCAACATCCTCTGACACACATGCCCAACATGCGCTTCCACAGCCTGTTTCACGCTGGATGTGCAAGCTGAGCGGAGGCAGCGAAGAAGCTGTGGGCATGGCCGCATTAACCATAGGGCTAGGCGGGGCTAAAGCCCCGGGGCCCAAGCAAGGAGGGGGCCCGTGATTGGCTGTGGAGCAGATACTGCAAGCCATCTGATTACCAAAGCCTTACCACGCAACGTCCCCCACAAATTATCCCTGTTATTAAGTTGCACTTTGTCTTATATTCCATGCATTATCATGGAATCATTATCATTAATAGAGACGTTCGCGAAGACCCGCCTTTTTTAGGTACTATGTAACGAGCCACGAGCCAGGCGGCTCTCACGAGTCACGCACATCATGTTCTCATGCACTCACGCAGTGAAAAATACTTCGCGGGGCAAAGACTAACGTTACACCGAGTGATTACGACAGAGAGTTCAGAGCAGCTTACTGTTGATATGAAACAAAGTCTCAACTTTCAAATATTGTCATTTAAGTAATTTAAACATTACCGTTTTCAAGTTCATGTCCACCGACTGACAGCTTTGTTGTCGGACAAAGTTGCGTATTCGGCGTTATGATTGGCCAGGCCACCTGTCAATCAAACCCCTGTGGGCATGCAGGGCCAACGGTTCTGAGCAGGGCGTGGTAAATTGAAACGTCAGGTTTTAATTTGATATAACAAATACATTTATTCTATATTTAACTTGTGAACAATCGACCTGCTGCTGCACGTAGGCCTATAGATGATGGCTGCGTGCGCCTTATTAGAATAGTACATCAACCAATAAATCGCCTTTACTCTTCACTTCATTCTAATCTAGTCTATTCTTAAAATACAGCGTCATCATCGACCCCACAAACTTTCGGTAAGTTTGAATATTAACTTGATGGATGTATAATTTTGCTTTTTGTGTTTGATTAAACTCTATATTCAGGGGCGTCGCAACCGTGGGGGATGTGGGTGTTTTAACACCCACACTTTTCCCGGTGAGAGTGTTCAACACCCGCACTTTTTCTGCCGTTTTTCCGCAGTTTTACACAAACGCCTTCCTACAGTCGCTCCTCCGTTTCTCTGGCACTCAGTGTGTGTGTGTGCGCTCGCTGCGGCTGTCTCCTCTCAAACATGACACCGGCTTTGAGTGTGTCCGGCTGATGATTGGCTGTTCTGCCTTAAGTCCCGCCTCTCTTGATGTGTTAGATGTATCGGTCAGCTCGTGCTGAGGAGGCGGGAACTTATGGTTGTTTACATCTCCCTTTTCCAGGTACTTTGAATGAGTGTTTATGCTTTCAAAGTTTTTAAATAAGCTTGATATGTGTTTGGGAAGATGTTATGTTTATGTTTTATTGACATGTCCAGTGTTTTCATTATTATATTTCGTATTTTTGGATAAACAGTACAAGACTTGCGTTAGGCATTCTGTTTGTAATGCTGCGTGATTTGAAAAAGAAAAAAAAAAAAACGCGGTCTTTGCTCACACGATCAGCATGGTGTTCTGTGTTTTCTCCTAAATAAAAGCTCAAGGGTTTATTTCTTACAAGTGAAGAAATTAGGACAAAAGTATTGTAATTTTGATAACGTAATATAGAATATAATGACAGACTCTATATCATAACTATAAAGATGTTTGAGCCCTCTTTAGGTAAGCTACAAGTCAATGCTTTTACGTTGTTCAATGTGCACAGGCCTGGGTCGAATCCAGTTGAAGCTCTTAATTTTGAGCTCTCAATGTGCTCCAGATTGATGCATTTAACCTTAAAATGTACCAAATTTTATTGCGGGGGAGCATGCCCCCGAACCCCCCTAGAGGGACAGGGGTCTACGTAACATGCCCAAATTTAAATGACACATCCATCCCCCACACTTTTCAAAAGCTTGCTACGCCTCTGTCTATATTCGCCTAAAGGACTGGCGATATCCAGAAGAAATATTTAAATTTTGCTGCGCCATCATGATGTAAGTTTATCATTTAAACGCGTTTTTAAACATTGTGGTTTGGATACAAATTATTTCAAACTGCTCAGGCACAGTGAGCAGCGGGAGAATTCATTTTGTAAATGCTGGTTTTGAGACCATGGTGAACTTGAGATGGTTTTGCACAGCGCACTTGAATCCGACTCTGAGGTCTCAAACGCTGCTAATAAAGCTGCTGTCGCCATGTGTCAATAATGTTAATCAAACATCAGAAAGAAAGTAATTTACTGCATTTGACTGAATTACTTTTGCAAAATTAACAACAATGAATGTTGAATTTATAGTGAAAACCATGTATTGTATATTTGATAACTTTATATAATATAATATTATTCAGTGCTTTAAGTTTTTCATAGGTCGATTTATTGTGCCTTTGTTCTATTTTAATTTGTGACTCTTGTCATCAGTAAGCTTGAGATTATTTTCTTAAGCTACTATTATTTTTTGGTGATATTGAAATTGGTCACAATAATTATGAAATTTTAGTGGCAATACATTTTGATATGATAAAAAAAAATTGTGTTAAAAGTAACATAACTTAACTGTGAAGTATATCATAGATGGATAAAATGACTCGTATAATAATATAACATTTAGCTCATGTAGTTGGTGACCTAAATAGGGCTGCAACGATTCGTCGACGTTGTCGACAAAAATCAATAACAGAAACAGTCGACAATGAATTTCATTGTCGAATTGTCGCCAGACATGTTTTTTTTTTCCGACTGAGCACGCATTCGCTTCTCTGCTGAGCGATAACATACAGAAATGGCAGTGTCCAACGCAGCAGCTGCACTGCACATACCAAAACATCTAAATTTTGAGAGCATTTTAGTGTGGATACGGTGAATAAAAAGATTACCTGTATCATGCAAAGCAGTCCTTGCTAACACGGCAGCACCTCGGTGATGCACGAACATTTAAAGAGAAAGCACGTCGGACAGTTGAATGAAACGGAGTTTGACACGCCTCGGTAAGATTAACCGTATTTTCCGCACTATAAGGCGAATTTAAAAGCCTTTCATCTTTTTAAAAAACGACAGTGTGCCTTATAATCCGGATGTTCTTATATATGGACCAATTAGTTAACAACGCCCCACGTAATTAAATTCGCCCCCGAACTCGCGCTCGTGTCCATCTTATGCCCGCTTTGTCACACGGTCAGTTCAACCTCATATAAATCAGCTTATGTGTGTCTTCCGCTCACGAGCGCTCACTCTTAACAGACACACTGTCCCCGGCGCTAATCGGGCGTCACAGAATGTTCATAAAGCGCTCCCCGTTCATAGTAACCGGGTCATCTCACTCTCATTCATAACAGCCAGCTGTTGCTGACGAGCCGCCGCAATATACGAGTCAGGCTGCGCAAAGTTACGTGCACGCCCCAGTGCGCTCACACTAATAAACGCCTCGCCCTCACCAGCTCCGGCGCCGCGCACTACATTCCCTTTAGCACATAGTTGATGCATAACGCAAAGTCGCAAACCCAGTCAAACGTGTGACTGCAGTATCTTATGCGCCTCATAATCCGGTGCGCCCTATATATGAAAAATTTTCTAATATAGGTCATTCATTGAAGTTGCGCCTTAAAGTGCGGAAAATAGGGCAAATAACATGGAAGCCAATACCTTTTGTTTTGGATCACGAGTAGTAAAGTTATTTTGCAACAGATTGACCACTGAATGTATCTCACAAAATGCACTTAATATTTTTGTTTACTGTTTTATTGCTGCTAATGTGCCTGCCCCTGGTTTACAAGAAGAAAATGTTTACTTGATTTTAATTTATTTTTTCTTGTAAAACTTTATAAAAATGATAGAGTTTCTCTATTTATATATTTATGTCTATACTGACCAAGAACTCTGCCTAATTGGTTTTAGACAGGGCATTTTTTATTTACTTTTAGTATGAATCGGCCTATCAGCAGCAAAGTTGAATAAAATGTGCATTTTTCATTGAAGTACCCCCTTCTTTCTTGTGTTTACTATCATTTTCCACAGAATTAAAGCAATTCATGCTAAATTTTAGAAAAATGTAATAATTATCCGATTAGTCGACTAATCGTTTCAATAGTCGGTGACTAGTCGACTATTAAAATAGTCGTTAGTTGCAGCCCTAGACCTAAAGTGGTGGGGGGGCCCTGCAGTAACTCATAGCCCCGGGGCCCAGTGTGCTCTTAATACGGCCCTGGCTGTGGGTATGCAGAGCGGGCTGCGGGAGCCCATTGTGCTTTCACACAGCGTTTGTTGGTACTGCAAATACAGACGAGTAGAGCCCCACTGATTTATCGGTCTGGCGATTTTATCGGCCGATATCAGCCTGTCACAGATATATCTGCATCGGCGTATATGCAGCAGATATACCACCAATATGAACATTTTTTTACAGAACATATAACGTAGAAATGCCTGTAAAAATGCTTGTAAATTCTGTAATATAGTTTTTTCCAGTGCTCTGCACTTCATTGTTTGCTACTGGTGTCCCAGGTCACTGTAGAGAACCAGCCAACCCTTTCACTTCAGTAAAGGTCTCTTGTTCAGGTAGCAACAGATAAGCCGTCAAGTGGTGTCTTCATGACTCAGAGTCAAGCGTTGTCTAACAGTAAGTTGATAACTAGTTTGTGAAATACATAACTTACTGTAAAGTTAATAAACAATGACCCCATAAGTTTCCATTTTCAAAATAAGTCCAACATAACGTTAACCCTGTCCCTTAAAACTGCCATGTCACATCGGTCACATTTGCTAAGTCAGCATAGTTTGTCAGTACAGTTAGTGATGAAGCAAATTGAAAATTAAGTATCTTTCTACAGTCCATTAGACAGCGGTGCGGTCGTGGCTTAAGTCTGTTGAACGGTGATTTAATGCTATGTTGTCACCTAGTTGGTGAGACCCAATTCTATAAGTAAATAACATCTTTTACTTTTACTTTCAAAACATATCATACTTGTTTGCTACATTAGCTAGCTAGCCATGTTTCATACCTTGTCTAGGGCCCTATGAAATATATTTTATTTTTTCCAAAAATCCATTTTATTTTTTTCCAAATTCCACTGTGTGTGTGTATGTATGTATGTGTGAGAGACACGTGAGTGATAAAGAGACGGGAGAGCAGGGAAAGGAAATACAACTGAAAGAATACGCTCCATGTTTTAAATAGTGTTAAAAAAATGAACGAAACGCAATATGTGGCGGCCAAAGTTGATTTTGTGGCCGCGAATTAGTCTATGTGTGGGAAACACTGCATAAAAGTCACATGCGAACTGCTCGTCTCAGCACTGACGGCTTATAGCGTTGAGTTTCTTAACTTTTTGCCGACGAAAGGAGAGCCGCTTCGCCATGCTTTCATTGTTTTGATTTCGTCATTGTAGCTGAAATGACGGGGTGGGGGGGTTGTTTCGCCCAGATTTGCTTCCCCCGGTCTGCATTTTCAGAGAGTAATAGTAGTATTATGAATATGACTAATATTACAATTACGCTACATTTGTCAACATCCATTAGGGAACCTGGCCTAACAAAATTATAGCATTTATTAATATATATTAATCAGTAATAAAATGACCTAAAAATGTAATATAGTATACTAAAACATGTTTAGCATGTTAACATTGCTTTATGCAATGCATTATATGCATAATATGAACCCAAACACAAACCAAACAGTAACCAAACCAAGATGAATAAATTATATAAATGTAATGCTTAATAATTATCTGTTGATGGATGACAGCTAATGGTTTACATGTTTGTCATTTCATTATTATATTAGCCTATATAAAAATCTATTGTTATAGATATAGATTTAGTCAACATTTTACCTACTGTATGTTCCTTGACTGAATTTATTTATTTTTTATATTTTTGATACTTTTTAGTTTTTTTTATACTTTTCTTTGCACATTTGGTAGTGGAGAGTTTCAAACAGTGTTTTTTTAATAAAATTGTTTCAATTCATTTAAATTTTTTATTTTTATTTTTTTGACTGTGGTATCGATTTAGTATCGATACTGAGTTATTAGGTTCTGGTATCGTACCGAAGCCAAAATTGTGGTATCGAGCCATCCCTACAGTAGAACCCATTATAATTAGTCATGTTGTCTCCACCGGATGAGGTGCGACGCATGCGACAAATCTCCAACAGTAAACTGATGCCACGTTCTATTTATGACATACTGACACGAAGGACGCTTTGTTGTGTCCACTGTAGACAACTTTTAGCTGTTGTGACGCGAGTGGTCACAACAGCTAAATGTGGTATCGAGCCATCCCTACAGTAGAACTCATTATAATTAGTCATGCTGTCTCCACCGGATGAGGCGCGACGCAAGCGACAAATCTCCGACAGTAAACTGAAGCCACGTTCTATGACGTATACTGACACGAAGGACGCTTTGTCGTGTCCACTGTAGACAGCTTTTAGCTGTTGTGATGCGAGTGACAACGGTCACGTCCGGTGTAGACACGGTGTTAGCCCATTCTGCCTATAACGCTACATTACAACATCAAGCAATATTCCAGTAATTCCAGTAACACTTTATATAGGGCCATTTTGCATAATGAGTACTTTCACGTTTAGTACATTTTGTTGACAACTTATGTACTTTTACTTAATACGATTTTAAATTTGTATTACGGCATTATTCATTTTTTACATTAGTAAAAGATCTAAGTACTGCCACTACTGGTAGAGACTAGAGGAAATAAGACTAATAATAGAAGATAATATGGTTTTGCCAGTGACACACATTACATTAGGCTATTTTTCATATAACGTTATAAATAAAAAGATGAAGTCATCATTAGTGAAGATTAAGCTACAGTATTTAGCATATAATATAGAATAGAACATGGAATGCAAACTAGTTTGGTTCCAGCTTAAATTATTAGGGCCCAAGCCCTGAAAGGGCGAAGGCCCTATTGTTTTCCTTGGGATTATTATTCTTCTTTAGTATTATTATTATTTTGCTACCTTTTGGGCACTTTTGGGGCCCTTAACATGCTCGAAAACTCTTGAAACTTTGCACACGGGTCAGAACCCGCGGCCATCAGAGCCGGGCTGAAGCTGGTACCCGGGCGTGGCAGGGCGGCTCGTCAGCGCCCCCTGGAACGGGGTCCGAACACTTGGTCCATAACTCAAACACGCTTGTATGTAATAATATGAAACTCGGTACACATGTTGATCTCATCGTTTCATCTATACCTCACACTCTTACTTTTTACCCCAGCCCAACAGGAAGTCGGCTATTGAGGTTTGTTTGTAAAACGCTCGCAATGGAATGTCATATACTCCTCCTAGAGCTTTGATCCAAATTCGACGAAACTCGGTCAGCGTGAAGTCAAGACATTGAGGATGAAAGTTTGCGAGGGGATTTTTTATATCTCGAACGGTTTGTCCGTGGCGAGGAAACGAAATCATGGCGAGAAACGTGAAACAGGAAGTGTGTTATAACTTCAGCATACATTAACTGATCTTGATGAAACTTCAGCAGTGTGTTCGCTGTAAGAGGACGATCACATGGATGTGACTATTGTGACTCAAAGTTATAGCGCCACCAACTGGCAGCAGGAAGTGTGTCACTTTCAAAATGCTTTGATATCACCCTTTTATTTTTACCCGATTTGCTTCAAACTTCATCTGTATAATGTAAACATAGGGCAGATGTAGACCTGTGAATGGATTCTTGATATCTTTGAAACTTTTGCCGTGGCAACGCATCAAACTTTACCATTCTTTTAGGATGCTTTTGAGACTCTTAGCATGCTTTAAATTGCATGAAACTCGACAGACACATCACATTTATTAGCCAGTAGACATGTGCAAAGTTTCAGAAACGGGCGTGGTGAGGGCTCAGTAGCGCCACCTTTTGACAAAAGTGGGGTTGTTAGTTTTATCTACAGTTACAAAAATCGGTATGTATATTGTACTCCTCGAGCCGGACAACTTTCTAATTGACACTCATTAGCTAGGACCCACAGAAAGTCAGATATGTTTGTTTGAATGTAGAGAAAATCTCAGAATTTTGCCAGTGTCTCAGTGTCCCTCTGTGTGAGTGAGAGGAGGGGCGCCTGTCAGGTTAATTTTAACCCTTTATTTGCTGTGTGCGACTTCTCTGGCATTTTCGGGGGCCTTAACATCCTCGAAAACTCTTGAAACTTTGCACACGGGTCAGAACCCATGGCAATCAGGGCCGGGCTGAAGCTGGTAACCGGGCGTGGCAGGGTGGCTCGACAGCGCCCCCTGGACTGGGATTCGAACATTTGTCCATAAATCAAACACACTTGCATGAATTAATATGAAACTCGGTACAATTATAGATCACATCAGGCCAAACAACTTTCGTGCTCTAAGTTTTATTACAGTTCAAATGGAAGTTATTTATGAATTATGAATTATGGGTTGTTTGAATAATTGTCCTAGGACAAATACATCAAATTACAACGCATGTGTTTACCAATCACAACCAAACTCGGTGTGCATGAAGTCAAGACATTGAGGATGCTCAATTCCGGACGGATTTTTGATATCTCGAACGGTCTGGCCGTGGCGAGGAAATGAATTTTATGACTAAAAAAGGACACATAAAGTGTGTTATAACTTTGCTCATTTTACCTACAGTTACAAAACTTGCCACGTATATTGTTCTCGTCAAGCCGATCAACTTTCCAATTTAAAGTCATTCGCTCTGAGCAACAGAAAGTCAGATATTGTAGGTTGAATGGATTTAATTCCCCTGCGATTCTCTCTCTCTCTCTCTCTCTCTCTCTCTGTGTGTGTGTGTGTGGGTGTGTGTGTCTGTGTGGGGAGGGGAGGGCTGTTGTCTGTGTTTATGTGTGTGTGTGTGGCTGGCTGTTATTTTTCCTACAAGTCCTTGTCTCTAAGTCCTTGTCTTTTTGCATAACAATTTTGCATAACAATATTTTTAAATGACAAAATAGGCATATAACCCCCATCTTTTAAATGTATAGATTGCTTTAAATAAAAGTAAGATTGTATTTGTAATTGAAGTTGAATAAATTTAAAATTCATGTGCTATATTTCAATATATTTGTTTTCCTTAAGATTTTAAAACACTAACTTCATTCTTATCTGAATTACAAATATTTGTTTCTGTATAAAATAATACTCTGACTAAAAACACATTTGATGTTTTTTTTTGGTATTTTTATTTACATGTATTTATGTGTGTGTGTGTGTGTGTGTGTGTATAAAGTGCAGGGTTTTTTTAGATAAAGTAGAATTTCAATAACTATGTGTTGAACTAATAAATCACTCTTGTGTGTGTTAAACACAATCTACTTAATACAGACAACTTCATTATAAAGATAAATAACAAATCCAAAAAATATATGATTATAATCTATGACAAAAAAAGCCATTACAAACTATATTATTGGAAAATACACATTGCTCTTTGTATTGTTGTAAAATATTCATGAAAAACAAGATAACAAAAATCAAAAAGATAAATTATTTTAGATATAGCCATGTTTTAAATGTATAGCAGAGATGTTAATTGAGGCAGCAACATACAAACTTTCTAGAACAACATGGACCTGGATAGCTGGTTTTTATGGAGGACAGTGAAGAGGAAGAGGGTGCAAATCAAACAGCTCATTCTCAGACTACACAGCAAACAGCTTAAGTTTTTAGTGCTTTGTTTGAGGTTTTTAGTGCTCTGTCCTATCTATTATCAACATATAATAGATGGAACAGAACAAGAAAGGCAATTAATAATCTGTCATTGCGTCACTGCATTATGATATGAAAGGCTCAGTACAGTGTGGCACAAAACGCTTATGCGCATCCCGAGTGGAGAATGATGCGCTTAAAGCCACATGGAGTTACAGCGCACAGCGCATCGAGTCCGCATTGATGCAAGCTCTACAATACACTTCTTTTTGATAGTCAAAGCGGGGGTTACGTTTTTACACGTCGTACAGAATAACCCTAAAGGCACCAAGGTGGCGGTGCCACCGGCTTTATATTAAATATAAATATAGCTGTGAGCAGCGATAAAGGGCCAAAGCCGGCGGTACCACCATCCCGGTGCCTTTGGGTAACTAAAGGCATCGGGGTTGCGGTGCCACCGGCTTGGGCCCGCAATCGCTGCTCGCAGCTATATTTCTCATTGATTCAATCATTCAACCTGCCTCCATTACATAGGCTTTTTCCCATTATTATAAAGTGTTTGATTAGCACATTTGAGTGATTCCAGCAAAAAATGTGTTTAAGTATATATTATATACAGTAACAGTACTAGTCAAAGGTTTGGACACACGAATGCGAAAGGGTGTCCAAACTTTTGATTACTGTACTATAATATACAAAGAATACCAGCCAATATATTGATATCAGACCTTTTTTACCTTATTTCTTCCACTTAACCAAAATCTATATAGAGAGATAATATATACAGTATATATAGAGATATATATATATATATATATATATATATATATATATATATATTATGAATCATTTTAAAAGAGAACAATACATCAAGTTTGTAAACTAATAAGCATTCAACTGTATCTTTAGCTGAGCCCAGCTGCTTACATCAGAGTAATGTCGGACACTGACTGCACTCGGACACATTTATAACCGGCATGCACTTCGCAGTGATCTGTTCAGCACAGATTTTGCTCATGTAAATTTCCATACGAGCCTAATCTGTTTACATACATGGGCTTCGAAAAAAACGCACTGTTTACGCTCTCCTTGCGCCCGTTTCACGCCCGTTTCACACATACTCCGTTTGCAGTGCGTATGCGGTCCGTATTTTTTTCCGTACCCATGTTAACAGGTTAGAGCTTTCACACTGCACGCGGATGCAGTCCGTCGATCCGTTCCAGTTGCGGTGCGTATACAGCAGTGCAGAGATCGTTTCCGTACCGAGTCTATTTCTGCTGTGCTGCAAACGCAGAAATAAAGTGACAGCGCACGGTTCGTGGTCAAAATGAACTCAGATTGACCTCGAAATGAAGTAGTTTCACCATAAATGCATTTAATTCAATAAAATGTAGTAATCTCTCCAAAAAGGTATTTAATTGTTTCATAGTTTTACTTTAAGACATCTTAATATATGCATGGAATTGTATATTCGTTGTTTAAATCGTGTTTAAACGAGCATGCGTCCATTCAAGTTTGTAAAAGAGAATCGCAAAGCCATGGCAAAACTTTTATTTTAATAAAAGTTGCTGCATATGGTGAACATATTTTGATTACCAAAAACCAGGACACATGGCCAAGTTTACTCAAAGATGCCTTATTAATTTCAATACAATTAAAATAGGCTATGCCTCCTCTGTGGATAGAAAATTGTTATATTAAGACACAAATTCAGATAGGCTTCTCAGAGGATACTCAACATGTTTTATTATGACAGGTTGGTTTAAAAAATAATGAATGAAATAATGATTAAAAAATAATGTCTCTTCTGAATTAGAAAAATAAATATATAAATATTAATTAACTAAAAGAAATACCTTCAAATTGAACAAAAAATACCTCTCACAAACGTACAGAAACGAACTAGTTTTCTTCCTCTTTATCCTGTTTTTCTTCCTCATCCTCCTTGTTTGTTCATCTCCTATATTTAGCTGTAAAGCTGATCTTTTCCAGCGGTTTTTTTTATTTTATTATTATTATTCATTTTTATTTTTTTTTTGAAAACCAGGACATCACTTTATAAAAAACGGCCAGGACAGGACGTGAAAACAGGACTGGGATAACAGGACTGTTGGTCACTGGTCACGGTATTGCTGCATAACTTCTGATTTTGAAATAAAAATAGCCAGTGTTTGTGGTACAGCTCACGCACTGCAAACGCAGCATATGTGAAAGCACTTTAGCGCGTGCGGCTCCTGTACCGGATACGCACCGCAACACTCAACGCATACGCACTGCAAACGGAGTATGTGTGAAACGGGCGTCACACATACTCCGTTTGCAGTGCGTATGCAGTCCGTATTTTTTTCCGTACCCATGTTAACAGGTCAGAGCTTTCACACTGCACGCCGCACGCGGATGCAGTCCGTCGATCCGTAGCAGTGCAGAGATCGTTTCCGTACCGAGTCTATTTCTGCTGTGCTGCAAACGCAGAAATAAAGTGACAGCGCACGGTTCGTGGTCAAAATGAACTCAGATTGACCTCGAAATGTAGTAGTTTCACTATAAATGCATTTAATTCAATAAAATGTAGTAGGCCTAATCTCTCCATAAAGGTATTTAATTGTTTCATATTTTTACTTTAAGACATCTTAATATATAAGTAATGCATGGAATTGTATGCATTCGTTGTTTAAATCGTGTTTAAACGAGCATGCGTCCATTCAAGTTTGTAAAAGAGAATCGCAAAGCCATGGCAAAACTTTTATTTTAATAAAAGTTGCTGCATATGGAGAACATATTTTGATTACCAAAAACCAGGACACATGGCCCAGAAAACAAATGATACTCGAAGTTTACTCAAAGATGCCTTTATAATTTCAATACAATTAAAATAGGCTATGCCCCCTCTGTGGATAGAAAATTGTATAAGACACAAATTCAGACAAAACAAATTCTTTCAGGCTTCTGAGAGTATACTCAACATGCTTTATTGTGACAGGTTGGTTTAAAAAATAATGAATGAAATAATGATTTAAAAATAATGTCTCTTCTGTATTAGAAAAATAAATATATAAATATTAATTAACTAAAAGAAATACCTTCAAATTGAACAAAAATACCTCTCACAAACGTGCAAAAACGAACTAGTTTTCTTCCTCTTTATCCTGTTTTTCTTCCTTATCCTACTTGTTTGCTCATCTCCTATATTTTGCTGTAAAGCTGATCTTTTCCAGCTTTTTTTTTTTTTTTTTTTTTTTTTTTTTTTGAAAACCAGGACATCACTTTATAAAAAACGGCCAGGACAGGACGTGAAAACAGGAATGGGATAACAGGACTGTTGGTCACTGGTCACGCTATTGCCGCATAACTTCTGATTTTGAAATAAAAATAGCGAGTGTTTGTGGTACAGCTCACGCACTGCAAACGCAGAATATGTGAAAGCACTTTAGCGCGGCGTGCGGCTCCTGTACCGGATACGCACCGCAACACTCACCGCATACGCACTGCAAACGGAGTATGTGTGAAACGGGCTTAAGGCCAATTTATACTTCTGCGTCGAGGGTACGCCGTAATGTACGGCGTTGGCTACGCACGTAGGCGACGCCGTTGTGAGCATTTATACTTCTGCGTTCAGGTCTTGGTTGCTCTGCAGTACTGCTCCGAAACGCTAGTTGGCGGCGGAGAGTTTTAATGTTCCACTGTGTTTAGATTCCTCGCGGCTAGGTTACTACGAGTGAAAGAGAGCTGATCATGTTGGAATTGGAGCTTATTAAGGTGGAAAAACAGTTCACTTTAGTGAAATTACTAAAACTGAAAGGCAGAAATGAGAGAAGACTTCGGAGGAGATGAAACTTGTGGAAATCATAGACAGTGGTGGAAATGCGTGAGAAGGTACGTGCGGAAATGCGTAGGAGGAAATGCGATGCTACCAAGCCGACCAATCACCGATCTTGCGGTCCGCGTCGTCGCGACGTGTAGTTACATTTTTGAGGAGGTGCGCGTCAGGCGACGGCGAAGGGTACGCGGTATGGGACGCGTCTGTGCGTATGCTACGCCGTACCTACTGCGCGCACCCTACGCAGAAGTATAAATTGGCCTTTAGACCTTCAGTGTAAATCGGCCAGAAGTTATGATAAGTGATAAACAGTGGCAGTTCACATTCCTCCCGAAGGCATGGGCTTTGGAGGTGATAAGAGGTATGGTAGGAGTTTTTAGTTGTTAAGCTTGTCCTACCTGCAGAGGAGTCGTCGTCATGGTCTGAGCTCAGGTATCCGTCAGGTGTGCTGCGTCCAGACCCGTGAGAGCCGCGGAGCGCCAGTGAAGGAGATAGCCTGCCGTCATCAGAGTCCAGATCTCGACTCATGCGGGCCAGAGGATTCAGCCGATGACTCTCCCGGACGTTGCTCTTTGGGTTGAGAATGTTATTTTGCAGGAATTTTACGTTGAGCTCCACGTCCTCGAACTCGTGGTCACTGTCCCGCTCGCTGCTCCGTTGCTCGGCAACACACAGAGAGATGTCACGAGGAGGGAGGGGGGTGGGCTTACCTGTCCTGCCGACCCGTAGTATGTCCCGGGCGAAAGGCTCAACTTCATCTCTGCTGTCTGTATCACATGTATTGTTTTTCTTTGAATCTGCCTTGTTCCAACATTTCTCAACGTCGCAACGTTTTTTCTTCCGCGCGATTGTGGTCTGAAGGTAAATCACCTTGAACTTCTCTTCCGACAGAGCCTGCTGTAATACCTTCAGATTGGTTTTGCATTTCTCCAGCTCTACTTCTATGTCCTCCACCGAGTGGAGATTCATCACGGGCACTTCGCCTTCGGGAAACTCATTCCTCCAGTGCTTCTCAAATTCCGCCTGTTCCCACATTGTCCAACAAGAGTATGGGGGAGGGAAAGTCCTTGAATATGTCTTGTTCCTGCTAAAACAACTTGGGTTCACTGCCTCAGACACCGGTTGTGAAGTAGTGACTGCTCATTTTCCCTCGCTGATCCACTTACTCACATACGCCACTGATCAGTTTACAACTGAAAAAACTTTCAGCTTCCGCTACTTTGAAAAGTCTTGACGTCAACAGGACACGGAGCCTATCAGATCCATTGGCCGTTTACATTTAGAAGTGCAAAACCCCAGCTTATGGTTGCTTTTTTACACTACATTTAAGCCACACCTGTTGAGTAAATAAACGTTCGCTTATTGAAAAACTATTCAGTTCTGGTTGACAAATTAACTTTTTAAAATGTAAATAAATAAATAAATGTAGCCTATGTAGTTTAGATGCTTACGAAATAAGCAATATTAAGTAAAATAACAGTGCACATTGAAGTAAACAAGTAATAGTACAAATAAAGTGCAAGTGTAAACAATAAAAAATGAACAAAAAATAAACAATTCTTAATCGTAATATTGTACATAACAATATTGTTAACAAAACACTAACTTAATAGGCCTATAAATTATATGATAGCAGCATAATATAAGTATACATGTTCTCATTATTTTAGTAGTAATAAATACAGTCAAAAGACATACAAAGAATATTTGAGTGGATCAAAAGATTTAGTTTCATTGTTTTACAAGCAGTTCACTTTTTTGCATTTATTTCATACAGTCTACAAGAAAACAACCAGTCAAATGTAGTCATCATCCCCGTTTACACTCTTAAAAATTAAGGGGGTTTTCACCGCAGTGCCTAAGAACCATTTTGGATTCCCCAAAATAACCTTTTAGTGAAAAGTCCTTGGAAGAACCATTTATTTCTTAGTGCGAAGATATTTAAAAATTATAAAGAAACTTTTTACACTAAAATTTTTTTGCAATTGTGATGTGTATTGTATCTTGATAATTAATGGAAATTATTTTAAATTCTGCTCTGCATTCATACTTTCGAGATAGTGGATGGAAGATTTGTGGATGGTCAGACATTTATGTCCCAGTTGACTCTAAGTAATGGTCCATTTTCTGTTCAGATCCTATTTTTTATTCAGATTCCCCTTCTCACCCCGATGTCAATACCATTAGCAGAGAAGTGCAGGACCAATTTGATATGGGTATCATAGTGTCACTGGAGAACTGGAATGGCCGGGTGCCAGCAGTTCTATGAGAAACTGAAGACGAGAGATGTGTGTCCTGATACGTCACATCGGAGACGAGTAGGGCCACAGGGCTCTGCATGGATCAATCCACATAAGATAGTGTTTGAGGAGGTAGAGATGCTACTTTTTTTGTTTTCAAAATATTACTTAGCAATTTACTTGCAACTAGCACACCATGAATATGTGTTTAATATGTATGCTGATGCATTAGCACCGGACATACAAACGCAGTTTCATGAGGAATCCATTTGAATAATACGATTTTTTATCCTTTGGTCCCATTCTATGACTATCAACTTCATGCCTTGTAAATGTATTTGTGTTGGCCCAGATAGCATGGTAACATTAATTCAATGTTGAGTTTTGATCCAAACCATCATTTTGGTTGAGATTGACATTTCAATGTGGGATGGGTCAGCATTGAAATGTTGATGAAAACCAACAGCACACATGGGTGGAGAAAGTGACATTGAACTAACGGTGATTTGTAGTTAGTGAGCACAAGATCATTCAGGCATGTATCTCTGTAGAACACTAGTGGGTGTTTCTCAGTCAGTGGGGTGTTTAAACCACAATGGGCATTTTCAACCACTTAACCCAATTTGCTCTAATCCACTGGGGGCTTGGTTTAGGGATGGGCCTTCTTGATTTTAGCTAGTCTGTTGAAAAATGGTTGAAAAACATTTATTGTAGTTTGAAATTGGCCACTGATTGGTAAACGCCAGTCTATAAATGCCAATTTTTGTTTTGCATGCGATTAATGTAATTAGATGCATTAAATATCTATTTTGTTTGAATAAAGCATATATTTTTCTACATTCTTAAAACATGCATCTTGCTTTAGTTAAGTTTTGTAAGAATTTCCTGAATAAAGTTCTAACGTCATTTAACAGATTGACGTTCTGAATATGAACATGAGCAAGAATGTTACACTACAATCAAAGTCCATGTCTTGCATCCATCAGAGCTTGCATGCAGAGCACATTGCTCCTTTAGTATGAGTGAAGGCAGATGAAGATGGACAATAAAAAAAGAGAAGCACCCTCCTGATAATAATGACATTGATTATACACTGAGTTGTTGTCGACAACATAATCACCTGAACTGGGACTTGATATCCTGCATCTTATCACTGCTTAATCAGGTAATCATTCATATTCCTGAATCTGTATTAAATTTGAGAAATGTAACTGATTTCCATTCAGTTTAACTGGTTTCCACTGAAACACAACAACAAAAAACATCTTGTGTTTATTAAGAAAGTGACTGACATGGTAATTGTGTCATATTTAAAGAAAATAAGGTCTACAAAAGGTGAATCTGCAGCTTTAAAGGGATAGTTCAGCATGAAATGAACATTATGTAATCATTTATTAACCCTCAAGTTGTTCCAAACCTGTATGAATGTCTTTCTTCTGCTGCAAACAAAAGAAGATAGAGTGAAGTATGTTGGTAACCAGACGTGATGGTTGATGTTAGCCATTGACTTCCATGGTATTTTTTTCCTACTATGGAAATCAATGGCCACGGTCAACTTTCTGATTAGCAACATTTTTTTAAATATCTTATTTTGTGTTCAACAGAAAAAAGAAACTCATACAGAGTTGGAACATGATGAGAAAATGATGATAGAATTTTCATTAAAGGGGTCATGAACTGGCTTTTTAAATTTTATTATATTGTTGTCTGAGGTCAATTTATGACGTTCGCTTGGTTTTTGCATTCAAAAACATCAAAATGAATAAGTAATTGAGAATGGGGAGTTGACGTCATTTTACAGAGCCCCTCCCCTTTCCGCCATGTTGGTAGGATTCCCACGGCAAAACAGTATTGATTACGTGTGTTTTTAGCTCGGTAGTAGAGGAGTTTCTCGCAATACCGCACTATTTTACCATGCCTGGAAGTAACTGCTGTGTTAAAAACTCCTCCAGTAACTCACACGATACATATGGAAAACATAGGAACAATGGAATACAGTTTTTGGGGTTACCGAAATTGACACAGCAGGGAGAGTCTGATCTAACGAGGAGACCCCGGATTACTGGGTTTGCTGATGCCTTTGGTATACGATTTTCACTGTTTGCTGTGCCTTACCGAACATATGCAAAAGTGTTGTTTGAGTGCCTTGTTCATTACTTTTTTATTTCATTGAAATAAATGTTTGAAACAACTGGATATGGCTTAACAATATTTATTGAGAACTGAAATATATAGGCTATTTGGACAACATAAGTTTCACGGACAACATAAGTAATAATAATAAAATAATAATACTGTTATTAATGCAAAATAACAAATATATTGATGCTGCTTCTCCAAATACAGCTGTTTTGCACTTTGTGTGAGTTTGTTTCTGTAAGGTCCCTTTTCTTTCACCTTATCTTTTAGCATTGCTTTACTTTATATTCTCAGATCCGTCTCTGTCCTGCCAAAATAATAAATGCACGAAAATTTAAAGGGGTGATGAACTGAGAAATCAAATTTTCCTTGAGCTTTTGATATCTAAGAGGTTATCATAAGAATATCCTGTAAGTTTCAGAACTGAAAACATCCTTGTTAGTCCAATAAAAGCTTTTATTGACACCAGCCTCTGAAAACGTCTCGTTTTGAAAAGTGGGAAACTATGACGTCGAAGGGGTTAAAACACCACCCCCGCAGAAGAAGATCAACACCTACTTCAACACGGCCGGTTTAGCCCCGCCCACCGATTCGCGCATTACACGCTAGTGTTAATTTTACCAGCCATTTTTAAATTTAGTTTCAGTTTTAGTCCAGTTTCAGCATCGCTTGTTAGTTTTTATCACATTTAGTCGACATCATCCCATTTTTATTTAGTCTAGTTTTAGTCGACTATAAGTCGAGCATTTTAGTCTTTATTTTAGTCCAAGAAAACATAATTTTATTCGTTTAGTTTTAGTCAAAAAAAACTGTCAACATTTTAGTCTAGTTTTAGTCAGGACATCATTTTAACCTTTTACTTTTTTGTCAGCAGATAATATTTAACATTTCCTAAAATTATTTCACAATTCAACATTTTCTCTCATCTTTTTGATAAAAAACACAATTTTAAGGAACACATGCAGACATGGAAGATGTTCTGACAATATTTGCATATTTATTTTGAACATTGTTAAGGTTCAAAGACACAAACACAAATGCTTGCATTAAAACAAATAAAATACACCTGACAAAGGAAACAAATAAATAAAATAAAAGTGTATTATGAACTTAACACAAGTGCTGGCTGTTTAAAGCTAGTTCACATAGAATAATAAAATAAATAGATTTGAGGTCAATGTTGTGAAAAAAAAAAAAAAAAAAACTCCAACTAAAACAACAAAAGTGCTTGTCACAGTTCTGTCACCCTTGTCTGGGTTTCTCTTGATTTAGTGACAGAGCTGTGCCACTCCTGGTTTGTCATGTGTTTGTTTAGTCTGGTCGGTTGTGAGCACATGGCTGTCATGTTATTTCCTTGTGCCATGTACTCTCCTGTCTATTGTCTAACCCCGCCCATCTTGTTATCTCGTTATTGTTTTATTTCCCCCACCTGCCTGCCTCGTTACCCTCTTATGTTTGTTCCCCTATTTAATCTCCCTGTGTTTGCAGTCCTGTGCTGGTTCGTTGTCCATGTTCCTAGTGTTTCCTGTATCCTGCCTGATTCTGTCTAGTTTTCCCCCACGAGGGAGTTTTTGTTGTAGTTTTATTTTGTGTTATTTACTTAATAAATATACCCATTGTTTTGCACTTGAGTCCTCGCACCTTAATCCATCCGTTCCGTGACAGAACGAACCAGCCAAACTGAGGACTCAGCAAGCATGGGTATTTTCCTTTTCCCATCTCCCTGCCCCTCCGCTTTTCCGATGGTGGAGAGACTCGACAAGCTCCTTTCACTGCGGCAAGGGGAAAGCAGTGTGAAGGAGCTTGCCTTCAAGTTCCAGTATTTTGCGGAGGGGCTCAACATTGGTGACACAGTGCTTAAGGATAGATTCAACACCAGCCTTAAGGAGCCTGTTCCTGCCTGGGAGATGGGAATGCTGGGGACACTATCATTCTGGCAGTTTGTGGGGTACGTTTACCATCGCGGATCCAGTGCAGACTGGGAGGGTGGTCTTCCGCCACTTGGGCCACCTCCCACTGACCTCACAAACTGCTATGTCCCTGGTCCTCCGATGACCCCTTTGGGGAGAGGGAGGAGGAAGAAAGGGTGTGACCCATCAGCCTCCTATCTAGTGGAGGCTGAAGGAGCTGCAGCACCCCCAGAGGCAGTTACTTTCTCATTGCCTCGCCAGCGCAGGAGGAGGAGGGCTCCTGATGGTTCCCTTCGGCCGGTGGTCCAGGAGGACCCAACTTCGACGGTCTCAAGGCCAGTAGTCCAGAAGGACCCGACTTTGGCGCTCCCAAGCCCGGTGGTCCAGGAGGACCCGACTTCGATGGTCCCAAGTCCGGTGATCCAGGAGGACCCGACTTCAGTGGTCCCAAGCCTGGTGGTCCAGAAGGATCCGACTGCAGTGGTCCCAGAGCTGTCCTCTCTCCCTGCAGTGCTCTCAGAGGTGGCCAAGAAGCTCGTAGCACCAACACGCTCACGTAGACGGGGGAGAAAAGCTTCCGGCCAACTACAGGGTCCGGAGATGTTTCCGAAGCCTGCAGCCGACTCCCCGAAGCCCCTAGTAAAGCCTGCAGTTGAACCTCTGAAGCCTCCAGTGAAGTCTGCAGTCGAACCACCGATGCTTCCAGTGAAACCTGCAGCTGAACCCTCGAAGCCTCCAGGGAGGCCTGCAGCCGCGCCCAAGCGCCTCGCCCTGCCGGCGCCGCCCAAGCGCCTCGCCCTGCCGGCGCCGCCCAAGCGCCTCGCCCTGCCGGCGCCACCCAAGCGCTTCTCCCTGCCGGCGCCGCCCAAGCTCCTGGCCCTGCCGGCACCGGTCATGTTACAATTCAAGCCCGAATCTGTTCACGTTGTTCCTGCCATACAAGAGACTGTTCACGTCAGTTCTGCCGAGCCAGAGACCGCTCCCACCAGGTCAGCCATGCCAGTGTTTCCTAACAAGGTAGCCGCTGCCAAGCCGGGGTCTTTGGACAGTATGGTCGCTACCGAACCAACGTCTCCAGACGATATGGCCATGTCTGTTTCTGAGCCGGTGTCTTTTCCTGATCCGGGTTCTGTACCTGAACTGGTGTCTGCGCCTGAACTGCCTGGTCCACCCAGGCCACCTGAACTGCCTGCTCAGCACTGGTCACCTGAACAGCCTGGTCCACCCTGGCCACCTGAACTGCCTTGTCCGTCCTGGCCACCAGAATTGCCTGATCCGTCCTGGCCACCTGAACTGCCTGATCCGTCCTGGCCACCTGAACTGCCTGGTCCGCCTTGGCCACCTGAACTGCCTGGTTCACCCTGGCTGCCTGAACTGCCTGCTCCGCCATGGCCGCCTGAACTGCCTGCTCCGCCCTGGTTCTCAGTGAGGAATCCAGACCCGCCTGAGTCTCCCTGGTCCGTCCCGCCGGCACCACCCTGGTCCTCAGCCAGGAATGCAGACCCACCCGTCCCTCCCTGGCTCAACCCTCCCGTCCCTCCCCTCTCTGTGTATGTGTTCTGATCTGCTTGTCTTGTCTGCTGTTTGGTCTAACACGTTGGATGTTCCTGTCTTGTTTTTGGTGTCCCTCCTTGGGAACGCCAGGTGGCGTCCCTTTGAGGGGGGGTAGTGTCACAGTTCTGTCACCCTTGTCTGGGTTTCTCTTGATTTAGTGACAGAGCTGTGCCACTCCTGGTTTGTCATGTGTTTGTTTAGTCTGGTCGGTTGTGAGCACATGGCTGTCATGTTATTTCCTTGTGCCATGTACTCTCCTGTCTATTGTCTAACCCCGCCCATCTTGTTATCTCGTTATTGTTTTATTTCCCCCACCTGCCTGCCTCGTTACCCTCTTATGTTTGTTCCCCTATTTAATCTCCCTGTGTTTGCAGTCCTGTGCTGGTTCGTTGTCCATGTTCCTAGTGTTTCCTGTATCCTGCCTGATTCTGTCTAGTTTTCCCCCACGAGGGAGTTTTTGTTGTAGTTTTATTTTGTGTTATTTACTTAATAAATATACCCATTGTTTTGCACTTGAGTCCTCGCACCTTAATCCATCCGTTCCGTGACAGTGCTTTCCTGCCAGCTAGTTCACATGGTATATAAAGGTACAGTATTTAAGGTGAAACAAGGCATAGCTTGCTTGAACGTATGAAATCTTTTTAACTAATCTTTTTAAAGCGTCTGTCTGCTTTAATCAAATTTAACTGAAACTATAGTTGCCCGGCCAGTATAACATATCTAAGTTAGCATAAATTTAACTTCACATACAATTCTATTAACAAGTGGCTACGGTCGCTACGTGCTAAGAAGCTAACGTAACATAGCCAGCCTGGATACTAAATGCTAAGTTAGCCATCATTAGTTAGTTTATCATTGTCAAAATGTGTCCATATATCACGTCTCTTCTTTCTCCCGAGCCCCGTGCAAAGCATGTTTTACTTTTAACCTGTCGCCGCCGCCTCACCGTGAATCCAGCTCCTGTCTGCTCCATGTTGTGTAGGCTACTCTGACTGTGCCCGCCCGCTCCAGGTTTGAAAGTGGGTGTGTGGCGGAAGAGCTGACGAGGAGGAGGCGGCGGAGGAGGAGACAGGATTTGACTAAACAAAACCATCATATAATAATATGTAATTTTCGTCTCGTCTTTGTTCGTGAACTAAAATGTCCATAGATTTTAGCCCAGTCTTTATTTACCGAACTGCATTTTCGTCTCGTCTTTATTAGTCTACGAAAATTATTTCTGATTTACTCCCAGTTATTGTTTATTAGTGGGGATTTTAGTCTCGTCTCGTCTAGTTTTCGTTCGGTGAAAAATGTGCGTTGACGAAAATATTTTCGTTTAGTTTTCGTTAACGAAATTAACACTATTACACGCATAGCTAAGTAGCCTACATGCCTGCCTCGTGATGACAAACCGGATCGATCTAACGAGCAATACAGAATATTGTGTGCAGTGCCTGGTTGTGGAAGAAGACAGTCGCTGCATCAGCTTCCTCTGGATTCCAATAGGACTTCATGGATAAACTTTATTTTTAATGACGTTCCAGCTGATGAGGGTAAAACATCGTCGTCTGTTCGCTTCATTTCACTGAGGATTGTTTTGTAAACAAGACTGGATTTGCAGACCGATTAAGAGTAAAGAACGTGCTGTGCCGTCTATACCCTGCAAACAAGCCTGAACTGGCCCTTTCTGGGCCCACTTAGGGCTAGCCTAAGGGCCCCCTGCAGGCTGCTAGCGCAGGGCCCATGAGAATTTGCTCATTGGCAAAACGTTGGGCCTGCATGGGCAGCCCTCACTTAGCCCTCACTAAACCCACACAGGGCCCGCACACTGGGCCCACAAAACGTTGGCCCTGCATGGGCAGCCCTCACTTAGCCCCAAGGAAGCCCTCACTAAGCCCACACAGGGCCCGCACCGCACACACAGGGCATCTACAACAATAGATCTAGTTCACAATTAATCTGTTTCACTATAAATACTTTTTGGCTAATATAACTATAAGTCTTTGGGAAAAACACTTATTCTATACATCTGAATTAGTTATGTCACCACATAACTAATTTCTGTATTTTCACAAATGTACAGAAGTCAAAGGGATTTCAAATCAATGTATTTATTAATTACAAAACATAAAACATTAAATTCAGGTTATTATATATAATATAATTACACTATTATATATTCACATAAAAAACAGAAACATAGAAAACGTCTCGTTTACGTATGTAACCCTCGTTCCCTGAGTAGGGAACGGAGACGTTACGTCAGAAGTGACGGAGATTGGGGGTTTCGCATAGAAAGCCAATCCTCTTCGAGTATTTAAAAACGAGCCAATGGCATGCAATGCCTTGGGGCTGTGGAAATTTGCATAGCGTACTCCGCCCTACTCCGTGAGTATAAAAGGAGGAAGTGAACGCAACCGCAGTATGTCTTCGCTGAGGAGCCAAGACTGAACTCGGCGTCTACCCAGCGATACAGCAGAAGTGGCAGGGAGACGTAACGTCTCCGTTCCCTACTCAGGGAACGAGGGTTACATACGTAACCGAGACGTTCCCTTTCGTAGTCACTTCGAGTTACGTCAGAAGTGACGAAGATTGGGGGTCTGTGCCATCACGCCATCTTCAAGCTGTCTTCCAGTGCCCTGCGAAAGTCTGGACCCCTCCTCTCTTTTTTTTTTTTTTTTTTTTTTTTTTTTTTTTTAGGGATTCTACTTTGACACAGGATTACCAAGGTACACTGGGAAACATATCCCGGGAGGGACACGTTACCAGATGCCTACCGAAGGGAGGACTTAAGAATACTCATATGGCCACGAAGGAACGCATATGGAGACACTGGAGCACCAACCGCAGGTGGCTGCTAAGATTTCAGCTCCAGGGGTGGCAGATGGCTTGCCAAGGGAAGACACATTAGAGGTCTGCTACCCGACCCGAGCCCGACGGGTCCCGAAAAATGTGCGGGTTTCGGGTCGGGTTCGGGTTAATGTTTAATGAACAGCCTCGGGTTCGGGTCGGGTTCGGGTTTAACTAAGAAAAACTAAATAGGCTATATATAGTTTGCGCGCCGTGTGCTGTGCTTTGCCTGCTTGCTGTGTTGTGGTGACCGGCAGGCACGCGAGAGAGAGAAAGTACATACGTGCGCAGCCGCAGATATGCAATGCACAATCAAACGTACGCTCTCTCTCTCAAATATAATGATATTTTATATTTTAATGATATTTTATTTTTTTATAATTATATATATACATATATATAATATAAATATATATTTTATTATTTGTTTTATTTTATCAAATCATTTATATCACAAAACTGTTTTGCGCATGTGCTACCGCTCTCTCTCTCCGCGCTATTTCAGTCAAAATACAGACAGACAGCAGATGACAAGCAAAGCATGAGTCTGATAAAGCAAAAAATTACTGAGGGAAAACTTATAACAGTTCCAAATGATGCAGGAAAAGCTGCAATCTGGAAGCATTATGATCTTGTCGTTTCCACCAGTAAAGAGCCCAGTGGTTACGTGCAGTGTAGAGCTTGCAAAGCTGTCTTGGCGTATGACAGCAAAAAGACAGGTACATCTTCTTTACAGCGACACACTGACCGTGGATGCACTCGTCCAACAGCAGGCCTAGCCGCTAGTAACAGACAGTCATCTCTTTCGGACTATCTATCTCCAGCAGCCAAGTCAGTACCAGCTTCTGTAAAATCTAATGTAACAGAAAAATGTGTGGAGTTTTGCTGTCGGGATATTAGATCGTTTCATACGGTTGCTGGACGAGGTTTTATTAACCTAGCGCAAGACCTAATAAATGTGGGGGCTACATATGGCCGTGTCTCAGTGGACAGTGTGTTACCTGATCCCACAACCATTTCTCGGAGATGCAAGGAAACCGCGGCCTCCAAAAGACAGGCGCTGGTCAAAGAAATATCGGAGATCATGTCTGACATTACTGTTGGAATGACCACTGACATGTGGACCACTTGCCACTACATAACACCTGATTTTTTGCTTCGAAGCAGAGTCCTTACAACAGCGATGTTCCCTCCTGAAGAAGCGAAAACTGGTGACAACATACAGAGAGAATTACAGAGACTGCTCGTATCTCAACTAGGATTTGATGCTTGTGTTATGAATAAAGTCGTCTGGGTCACTGACCAGGGATCAAACATGATTGCTGCACTCGCGCCGTATCATCGACTGGATTGTCAGGACCATGTTTATAACACAGTTCTCAAACACGCGACAGAGAGGATATCCAGCAAGAAGCCAGGCTTCGGATAGCCAGCTTTACCACAGACAACGAGCCAGCTGAACGCGTGGCTGAACCGGTCACTAAAAGAAGCAAGATAGTGGCAGAGTTTGAGGAGTGGGTGAACGTGCCCCTCGGTGAAACCGCAGATGAAGTTACGCAATACTCCAGCCGCAACCATGACATGGAAGAAGAGCGGGATCTCTTGGGTTGGTGGAAAAACAACTGTGGTGTTTTCCCCTTACTGTCAAAACTAGCCCGTAGTATCCTCAGCATCCCTGCAAGTAGCAGCAGCAGCGAGAGAAACTTCAGTGCAGCTGGACTAACTTTCAATCAGAGGAGAACGGCGCTGAAACCATCAACTGTCGACGCCGTTCTCTTCCTTCACAGCTCATACTGAGAAGGATGTTGGTGTAAATAGTTTTGCAACAGTGCGTGAAGTTTTTAAAGTTTAAAGTTTGAGTTCCAGAGACATCTGTGACTGTTACACCTGTTCGACCACAGCAACGTTACGTAAATGGTACGTTTTTGTTTTTTTTCTCTTACTGCTGTGCTGTCTGCTGATAGGGCCGCTGTGCCTACATGTATTTGTTTAATATGTCAAGCAATCATTAAATACAACATAGCATATTGCAAAAATGTTTTTTTATTGTGAGAAACAGAATGGACCCCGGGTCGGGTTCGGGCTTAATATGTAAATGTAATTGTCGGGTCGGGTCGGGGCGGGTTAAAAGATCGCGGGTACGGGCCGGGTTTGGGCTTCAGTTTAAAGCCCGTGCAGACCTCTAAGACACATGCTCAGAGAGGCTTACAGTGGATAATACACATGAGACGGTTACCATGGGGGAACCGTACGCATGGAGGCACCTAGCCAGCATCCAGAGCAACAGCAGTGGTGCCCGCATCGTCGGTGCTGGAGGACTCAAGACTTCAATGGAAGAACTGAGGAAATATCGCACTTATCCAGTCCGGGGAGTGGAGTGGCGAGCAAGCGAAGACACCTGAGCAGGTCCAGAACTGGCCGAAACGAGAACGTGAGAGGACACTGGCTCAATTCGCAGAATATAGAATCTGGCGAATTTGTTGGGTGTCGCCCAGCCTGCAGCTCTGCAGATGTCTGTTAGCGAGGCGCCGTGCGCTAAAGCCCAAGAGGAGGCCACACTCCGAGTGGAATGGGCCGTCACACCAAGGGGGCACGGACGGCCTTGCTGCTGGTAAGACAAAGCAATGGCGTCCACAATCCAGTGGGACAGCCGTTGCTTTGAGAGAGCCCTTCCCTTCTGGCTCCCTCCATTACAGACAAAGAGCTGGTCTGAGGTCCTGAAACACTGCGTTCTGTCGACATAGGTGCGGAGAGCACGTACCGGACAGAGCAGTGCCAAGGCTGGGTCTGCCTCCTCCATGGGCAGCGCTTGCAGGTTCACCACCTGGCCCCGGAAGGGAGTGGTGGGAACCTTGGGCACATATCCAGGCCGGGGTCTCAGGATCACGTGAGAGTAAGCCGGCCCGAACTCCAGGCACGCTTCGTCAACGGAGAATGCGTGCAGGTCCCCCACCCTCTTGATGGAGGCCAATGCAACCAGGAGTGCTGTCTTCATGGACAGAAACTTTAACTCTACTGATTGCAAAGGCTCAAAGGGATGCCTCTGCAGAGCACTTAAAACTACCGAGAGGCCCCAAGAGGGTACGAGGGGGGGACGAGGCGGATGCAGCCTCCTCGCTCCCCTCAGGAACCGCGAGGAAGTGGCCGCGACGTAAACCTTAAGGGTGGAGGGCGACAGCCTGCGCCCCAACCCTTCTTGCAGGAAGGAAAGCACGACCTCGATCGAACACCTCCGGGGGTCTTCTCTGTGAGAAGAACACCAATTGACGAAGAGGTTCCACTTCAACGCATAAAGGTGTCTCATGGACGACGCTCTTGCGGAAGTGATGGTTGCCGCCACCGCAGGTAGCAGCGAACTCAAACCTGCCTCGTCCCGTCCAGGAGCCACACGTGCAGCCTCCAAAGATCGGGACGAGGGTGCCACAGAGTGCCCCGTCTCTGAGAGAGTAGGTCCTGTCTCAGAGGAATAGGCCAAGGAGGTGCTGTCGCGAGGAGCATGAGTTCGGAGAACCACGTCTTGGTGGGCCAGTAGGGGGCTACCAGCAAGACCTGCTCCTCGTCCTCCTTGATCTTGCACAACACCCGTGCAAGGAGGCTCACTGGGGGAAACGCATACTTGCGTGGGCCCCGTGGCCAGCTGTGCGACAGCGCATCTGAGCCGAGCGTACCCCAGGTCAGGGAATAAAACTGGGCGCAGTGGGACGAGTCCCGAGAGGCGAACAGATCTATCTGTGCCTCCCCGAACTGGTCCCAAATCAGCTGGACCGACTGGGGATGGAGTCGCCATTCACCGGAGATGGGACGGACCCGTGACAGCTCGTCGGCTGCCAGGTTCCGGTCTCCAGGAATGTATACTGCACGAAGGGACCTCAGGTGCTTCTGACTCCATATCAAGAGGTGGCGGGCGAGCTGCGACAACCGGCGCGAGCGTAGACCCCCCTGGTGGTTGATGTACGCTACTGCCGTAGTGTTGTCTGAACGGACAAGCACGTGCTGGCCCGAGAGCAACGCTCTGAAGCGGTGCAGGGCGAGCCGTACTGCCAGCAGCTCGAGGCAATTGATGTGCATGAGGCGCTGGGCTCCTGTCCAGGAACCGGCGGCTGCATGCCCATTGCACATGGCACCCCAACCCGTGGTAGATGCAACCGTGGAGACAATGAGATGCCTGGAAACTCGCTGGATAGGGACGCCGGTCCGTAAGAAGCTGAGGTTCGACCACGGGAAGAAGGTTCGGCGGCACGCTAGAGTCACTGGAACTCGGAGCGAACCGCGATGCCATGCCCACCTCGGGACTCGATCGCGAAGCCACAGCTGAAGCGGTCTCATATGAAGCAACCCGAGCGGCGTCACCGCGGCCACGGATGCCAAATGCCCCAGGAGCCTCTGAAATAGTTTCAGTGGAACCGCACTCTTGCCCTCGAACTGTCGAAGACAAGTCAGCAGTGAGTGCGCGCGTGCTCGCGAAGGGGAACAAGGGCTGCCTCGACGATCTTCGTGAAGACGCGAGGGGACAGAGCTAACCCGAATGGGAGAACCGTGTACTGATATGCCTGGCCCTCGAAAGCAAACCGAAGAAACGGTCTGTGTCGAGGCAAGATGGAGACATGAAAGTACGCGTCCTTCAGGTCGATCGCTGCAAACCAATCCTGAAACCGAACGCATTCGAGAATGCGTTTGGCTGTGAGCATTTTGAACGGTAGTCGATGGAGAGAACGGTTCAAAATGCGCAGGTCCAGGATCGGTCGTAACCCACCGGTCTTTTGGGGACAATGAAGTAGGGGCTGTAAAACCCGGACCTCATCTCGGCTGGAGGGACCGTCTCGATTGCACCCTTCGCCAGCAGGGTCGCAATCTCCGCTCTCATGACCGGGGTATTGCCACCGACCATCGTGGAGCGAACTCCCCTGAAACGGGGAGGAGACCGTGCGAACTGAATCACGTAGCCGAATCTGATTGTTCTGATGACCCAGCGGGACAGCCCAGGAAGCGCTAGCCAGGCTTCCAGGAAGTGAACCAGCGGGGTCATTCGAACCACAGACGTCCCCCCGAAAGGGGGCAGCGAGGCGGGTCGACCGGCATGCGTGCAGGAGTTACCCCGTCCAGATGCACCGTCGAAGCCCGCTCCCCGACAGAAGGGACCAGGGAAGGCAGAGCGTTCCACGGGGGTCTGTTCTGCCGGGGGTCTGGCGATAGAGGGGGAGGGGAGTGGTGTAGTCGGGGTACGGCACACGCTCCCATCCGCACCCTCAGAGACAGAGAGGAATGAACGGGGCGACGCACTGGACGTCGTGCGCGCTCATTCCAGTGTCAGCTATTCCTCAACCAGCTCAAGGAGCTAGCTAGAACAAAAGATTCTCCACCGGCCCTCCACCGGGGAAGGAGGGGCCCTGCTACCGCCTCCTGAGAAAAACCATGACACTATTACTGAGCGGCCCGCCTCAGGAACATCGCTTCGCCTGGCGTTTAGCGGGGCACACGGCCTGAGGGGGGGGACGCTTACCTGTGGCCTCCTCCATGACGCGAACCGGCTGAAGGCTGCTGCTGGGGCTGCGTGGGAGGGAAGGGAGCCGCAGGGGGGCGTCCTCGGCGGCGAGCTGGCAGAGGCGTCTGAGCCGACGGCTGATTGGAGGCAGCAGCTGGCCGTCGGGGCAGAGAAACCGCCTTCGTCTGCTCCTAGGCGGTCGAGAAGTGCTGGGCAAAGTCCTGGACCACACCGCCGAACATTACGATGCTCCTGGACCACAGCGGTGGGCATCACCTGACCAAGGGAGCGAGCGGCCGCCTCCGTGACCCGTTTAAGGGCAAGGTAGGCGGCAGGCTCGCAGCTCGCTTGGTCCGTCCCCTCCTCGTGCACATTCCTGAGCAGCTAGCTTTGTAGGTGCTCATCATATGCAGGGCGGAGGCTGCCTGTCCCGCCGCTCTACAGAATCGCGCCGCCATAGACGACGAGAACCCATAGGCTTTGGAGGGGCGTCTGAGAGCAACCGCCGGTTGACCGGGGGAGCCCCAGCGTACCCACAGACAGCCGCATCGCCGAGGGGAGGAAGGGCGGGGAACTGAAGCACGCTTTTTTTTTTTTTTTTTTTTTAAATTTATTTATTTTTAATGCGTGTCAGTTCCGCATGCAACTCAGGGGAAAAAAGGAAATTGGGGTTGGCCGTGGCCGTGGCCGTAAGGTGGCAGCGTTACCCAAAAACCAATTATCCAGCCGCGAGAGATCGGGATAGGGCGGAGCTCCACCCCCACCCGATGCTCACGGAGGCCCGAGATAGCACGGCCATCATCGCGGGATCAAACACGGCGACGCCGACGCTCCCGAGGGAGGCAACGCGGCCGCATCCTCACTTCCCGAGGAGTCAAGCCGCCTAGTGATGCTGTGATCGACATCGCATCATCATCTGGAGCGCTGCCCGAAACAGCCGGTGCCACCGAAGAAGCAACCGACTGAATCGAACTAACGCTCGCTGGCTCTCGCACTGAGGCGGGAGGTGTGGTCCGAGGAATCGTCGGGGCTTTGTCCCACACCGTCACCGTAAAATCACCAAGTCCCCGGGTCGACGGGCCCCCTATGGAGGAAACCAATCGAGCGGGGGGGACCGGGGGGGGACCGGGACATTGAGTCTCGACCTCAGTGTAGAGATGGTCATGTTCCCACAGAAGGAACATGAGTCATCCACGAACCCTGCTACTGCATGCTGAATGCCCAGGCATACAAAGCAGCGATCGTGACCATCAGATGACGACAGAAATCGACCACACCCAGAAGAACACGGGCGAACCGTCTTTAAAAAGACGTGCCGCGTGCAGCTCTTTCAATGAGAGGAGGAAATTCACTCTTTCAGCGCTGAAGCGACCAGGGAGAAGTGCAAAGTCTGGCAGACCACTGCTCAGATCGCAGGCGATGCAGAATCTCGCTGGGTACCGCCGTCACACCAACACTGAAGAGGACGCTCGTCTCGAAGAGTCTTGAACAGTGAGAATGGCTTTCAGGAGTGAAGAGGTTCTCTTGGCTCCGAAGCGAAAACATACTGCGGTTGCGTTCACTTCCTCCTTTTATACTCACGGAGTACGGCGGAGTACGCTATGCAAATTTCCGCAGCCCCAAGGCATTGCATGCCATTGGCTCGTTTTTAAATACTCGAAGAGGATTGGCTTTCTATGCGAAACCCCCAATCTTATGTGAAAGAGAAAAAAGTTTGAAACTTAAAAAAAAAAAAAACGTTCTCTCTCTGTGACTACTTTACACCTGACTACTTTTAACTGACTACGTTACACCTACAGATTCCACTGTCACAGGTGCTCTGTTTTGCTATAATGAAACCTTTGCAGAACATGATAGTAATCCGCCATCCATGTAAAAGCAGAGGTCGGTGTGGTGTACAGGTACATCTGTCCAGCCAACATCTCACGCCTTGATGCCTCCCACTTGATGGATCCCAGAAAACCTGCAAAAAAAACAAAAAAAAAATACATTTCAAAATCTATCATACATAATCATACATCTGGTATCACAAATTATCATTCCAGGTTCAATCAGGTTAAATGCTCAATATTAGAGCTGCACAATACTGAAAACCTTAAATAAAATATTGTTTATCTGCTGCTATATATATTGCGATATAAAAACAAATTTCAAGAGATTATTGAGTGAATCTGCATTGAAAATTATAACAAATTACAAGTATTGATAAATTCAATAGAAGAAAAATACAATTGAAATAAGCAGTGCATGAAGTTTTTTCGGAAAATCTAACTTATCAGGTACGGAAATTGAATTATCGAATGTAAAATAAGTCTTCACTGAGGTACAGCCTCTCCCTACTCTTACAAAATGACAAACAACCAGCCTGAAAAACACATGACAATGACACAAGACAATGTCTATAATAAATAGTGTGTGTGTAATTTCTTCAGTACCGTCAGCAGAACCGATAACATCTGAGCTTATCGATACTGCAGTCTTCCTTAATTTGGCCCCAGGGCCCGTTTAATGTTTAATACCGGGTTTCGGAACCTATTCCTACGTATGGGTGAGTTCATATGGATGAAGGCCGGTTGTGTTTGGCCTCTTGGTTTGTGATAGTGATATAGCTATTGTGAAACTCACCTTCGTCATGTACTGGGTGTGGATGGCATCAAGATCTTGTCCTGAAGAATCACAGGATCAAATGATATCTCATCTGGTAACAAGAGCACAGCCATAACCCCCTGAATTCAGCATTTGAAAGTAAAAAGAATTTCAGTATTTATCAGTCAAACATACATAAAAAAATAGCTTTGAGTTGGACAGTATGGTGTCTCATTGGCCAACATAATTAAAAACACACCCAGAGAAAAAATAAAATAAAATAAAAAAATTATATATATATATATATATATATATATATATATATATATACCCATGACTATTATCCTGAATTATTATAACTATGACTATTATAACATTATATTTGCCACCTATTATTTAGCTTCTCAAGTACAATGTCACTGAAAAAAACGAATCGGTTACCTAACGTAACCTCGGTTCACTCTAGATGAGGGAACGAGTATTGCGTAAGCTAGCTTACGCTATGGGAAAGATTCATCTTTGCTGAGAAGTTGAAGCCAAAAAATTATTCCATAATTTTGTAATCATTGTCAACGCAGTCTCTTCTGAGGCAGACCATGAGCGGGCTAGCTAGCGGCTCATTGGTTCGCTCAGAGAGAATGCACGAACCTATGGGAGAGCGGCGCTGAGTCCGCGGCCAATGAGCGGAAGGCGCTCGCTCACTGCGTCACAGCCCGCCAAAAGGGGCGTGGCTACAGTGTATAAAGGTAGCTCTCCCAGGCTAGTTCGTCGATTCTGTCAGCATGAAGCGAAACGCTGGTGGCGCAAGCGCGGCCGGGAACGCAATACTCGTTCCCTCATCTAGAGAGAACCGAGGTTACGTTAGGTAACCGATTCGTTCTCTTACGAGAGGTTCTCTCGTATTGCGTAAGCTAGCTTACACTACGGGAACACCTGGTCAACGCCGTGCGCGCTAAGTAACCACTAAGCATCCCAGGGGGGAAACACCGGGGGAATCTTTAAGTGGATGAAGATAATAAGGCGGCCAGCATAGCGGCCGTTATCATCTAGTGCAAAACGCCCTAAGGCGGCCGGCGTAGCGGGCCGTGACGTATAATGCATAAGCACATAGGGGAACACAAGGGGTGAGCCGGTTGTGATGGAACTCCCGATAGTGCGGCTTTCTATAGGAGAGCTGTATAGTACTAGACCGCCAGAATTTTAGCCTGTAAGGCTGGAACTTCCAAGTTATAAAATCTGACAAAAGTGGAGGGGGAGGCCCATCCTGCAGCCACACAAATGTCGTGAATGGAAATTCCGCAGGACAATGCCCACGATGAGGCCATGTCTCTGGTGGAATGAGCCCTGATGCCCAGAGGGCAAGGCAGGTCTTTAGCGGCATAAGCAGAAGCAATCGCGTCTACTATCCACCTGGATAGAGTCTGTTTCGAGGCGGCTAATCCCTTGGTGCGGCCACCGAACGACACAAACAGCTGAACGCGGCAACGCGTGTAGACAGCGCGTGAATGTCCCCCACTCGTTTTACTGAGGCGAGTGCCGTCAGAATAACGTTTTTTAGCGAGAGGTATTTTAGCTCCACGGACTCGAGTGGTTCAAACGGCGGGGCTTTCAGAGCTTCTAGAACTATAGAAAGATCCCAGACCGGCACCGTAGGGGGGCGAGGGGGGTTCATCCTTCTGGCTCCCCTGAGGAAGCGGATGATTAGCTCGTCTTTGCCCAGAGACTGGGCGCGCCGGGGTTCAACGAAAGCCGCGACGGCTGCCACATAAACCTTAAGAGTGGATGGGGACCTGCCCTTATCCAGCATCTCCTGAAGGAACACGAGCAAAGACGAAACCTCGCACGTCCGTGGGTCCAAATTTTTGTCGGTGCACCATTTGGAGAACACAGACCATTTTGCAGCATAGAGCTTTCTGGTAGAATCCGCTCTGGCGTGTTTGATCGTGTTCAGAACCCCTTCTGGCGATTCGACGCGTAGTCGTTGGTCACCCATGCATGAAGCGCCCAGCGCTGTGGATGGGGATGCCAGATCGAGCCGCGGGCTTGAGTGAGGAGATCTGCTCTGATTGGAATGGGCCACTGGGCTGTCTGTGACAGCCGCGTAAGCTCCGGGAACCAAATCTGATTCTCCCAGCGCGGAGCTATGAGGAGCACCGAGTGGCGTGAGTCCCTGATTCTCTGAATGACCTGCGGTAGCAGAGAAATCGGGGGAAAAGCATAGAGCGGGCGGCGGGGCCAATCCTGGGCTAGCGCGTCCTCGCTCTTTGAGAAGAATATTGGGCAGTGAGCGTTCTCTTCTGACGCGAAAAGATCTATCTCCGCTCTGCCGAATAGGCGCCACAGCGTTTGGACTGTATGAGTGTGCAGGGACCATTCTCCGGGGGAGACCAGGTTCCTGGACAGCATGTCTGGGCCGTCGTTCAGGTGGCCCGGTACGTGCGTTGCTCTGAGCGAGAGCAGGTGACTCTGGGACCACAATAGGATGCGGCGTGTCAGATGAAAGAGATTCTTGGATCTGACGCCGCCCTGACGGTTGATGTATGATACCACGGCCATATTGTCGGAGCGAATCAGGACGTGGTGACCATGTATGCGCGGGAGGAAAAACAGCAGCGCGTTCTCGACCGCGATCATTTCCAGACAGTTTATGTGAAGGGAACTCTCGTGGCTCGACCACTGGCCGGCGGCCGGTGAGCCCTCGCAAACCGCACCCCAACCCGAGTTGGATGCGTCTGTCGAGATGACTTTCCGGCGAGAAAAAGTACCCATGGTAACGCCCCTCTGAAACCACTCGATTACTGACCATGGCTGCAGTGCAGTGATACATGTCTGAGTAATCTTGATCATCTGGCGGCCCGTCTTCCACTCGCGGTGGGATACGCAGCTCTTTAACCAGAGTTGAAGGGGGCGCATGTGCAGAAGACCCAGCTGTAGCACAGCGGAGGCTGAAGCCATATAACCCAGCATCCTCTGAAAAGATTTCAGGGATGTGTGGGTACCCATCTGAAAAGAGGCGGCTAGGCGCTGAACACGGCGCGCGCGCTGTGTGGATAAGCGAGCCGTCATAGTGACAGAGTTCAAATCTATTCCAAGGAATGAAATAGTTTGACTGGGCTGGAGAGAGCTCTTTGTCCAGTTGACAGAGAGTCCCAGCGCTTCCAGATGGTTGAGGAGAACTGCGCGGTGCGACAGAAGCTCCGTCTGGCAATCTGCTAGAATCAGCCAGTCGTCCAGATAATTCAGAATGCGCAGCCCCTGACTTCGCAGGGGAGCGAGCGCTGTATCCATGCACTTCGTGAACGTACGGGGTGCTAAGGATAGGCCGAACGGGAGAACGGCATATTGGTAAACTTGACCCTCGAAGGCGAAACGTAGGAATGGCCTGAGATGAGGGTTTATCTGGATCTGAAAATAGGCGTCTTTCAGGTCTAGAGAGATGAACCAGTCCCCCTGGCGGACGTGCGCGAGGAGTTTCTTGACTGTGAGCATTTTGAACGGTCTCTTCATGAGCGCTTTGTTCAAAGCCCTGAGATCTAAGATCGGCCTGAGGCCGCCGTCTTTCTTGGGAACCAGAAAATAACGGCCGTAAAACCCCGACCCATGTCATAGATGGCGGGACTCTCTCTATGGCGCCCTTCTGCAGTAGCTTGGCTATTTCTAAGCGAAGCGTGTTCATAGCAGCCGGGCTGACAGTGGATTCGAGCCGCACGCGCGAGCGTGGCGGGCGGCGACGAAACTGTAATCGATAGGCATTCTTTATTATGCTTAAAACCCACGGGGAGATGCCGGGGATGGCTTCCCACGCTTCGTAGCATGCGGCTAGCGGTTGAATGGCGATTTCGCTCTGATTGCTGCACATAGCGGGCTGAACACAGGGTGTGGCCACGCTTATAATGTGGATGGCAACGGGACTTACACTCAGAGAGGAGTTTATGGGCCGTGTGACAGAGCGGGCAGAGGGGGGACACGCGCACGGGCTCGTGGGCGTGCTTATGTTCTCTGCTACTGGAGCGGATAGTACTCGCTCTGTGAGAATGGGCTCTGTGTGAGACCCTGGGCATATGGTGCTTGTGTGTGTAAGTGAGCACTTGCTTGTGGGCACATTTTTTACACTTGAGGCTTTTATGCTCTTTTTGTGAACTCTCTGGGTAGCCGTGAAAACGGCTTTTAGTCGCTCGCAAGCGGGCAGGGAAACCGGCTTGATTGTGGCGATGAACTCTACTGTAGTCGGCGGTGAGACGGGGACTAACAGTGGGCGAAGCTTTGACGGCGGTCCGGCCGCAGCGGGAGAGAGCCGCCTTTTTCTCAGCTGTGCTAGGCAGACTTCTGTTGATCGGGCTTCAGCGCGATCTTGGGTCGAGGCCCCCGGGGAGGAGGCTGTCTGCGGCGGCTGTCAGAGCGAGAGCGAGGGCGGCCGCCCTGTCTACGCTGGGGCTGCTGAGCTTGCTGAGGCGGGCGCTGCTGTGGGGTTCTGGCAGGTGGCTCATGAGAGCGGCCTGCCGAAGAGCTAGCGCGGCGGGGCAGGAACAAGTTCATGGCCTGAGTCGCTTTCTGTACCTCGGAGAAGCGGTCAACGATGCCCGTGACGGCATATCCGAAGAGCCCGGTCGGAGAGATAGGCGCGTTGAGGAACACGGCGCGTTCTGAACCTCCCATGTCGGTAAGCGTTAGCCATAAGTGTCTCTCAGTGACACAGAGGGCGGCCATGCATCTCCCCAGGGCTTGTGCGGCGGCTTTAGTGGCGCGAAGGGAAAGGTCCGTAGCGCTTCTCAGATCCGAGAGGATGGGCGGGTTCCTACCGCTGTTCGCCATTTCGCACAAGATGTCGCTCTGGAGCACCTGGAGGACTGACATTGAATGCAGCGCTGAAGCGGCCTGTCCGGCGGCGGCATAGGCGTGGGCATGAAAGTTAGAGGTCGCTCTGCACGCTTTTGAAGGAAGCGTAGGGGAAGAACGCCATCTAGCAGAGGGCGGGCAAAGATGAGCGGCGACCGAGTCCTCGACGGGCAGCATGGCAGTTTAACCCTTCTCGACACATCGGAGCGGTTACGAGCCGAAAGAGGGGCATTCCAGGTTTTCGTGAGCTCGTTGTGTAGCTCAGGCAGGAATGGTGCAGCCCGGCTGCAGGCGGGGGCCGGGTGCCGGTGCAGGAACTTCCCATCCATGCGGTTCGGTGGTTGCTCGGGGGGAGGAGACCACTCGAGACCCAGGCGGTTGACGGCCTGTGAAAGGAGGCGCGTTAGTTCCTCCTCGATGCCGGCGCGGGTCCCCGCAGACTCTCTCGTCGATGAGCCGATCGTCGACCAATCCTCGCTGTCAGAAGCGTGCAGCGAACAGGAGTCCTTCTCATCCGTGGTGTCGTCGGAGGCGACAGAGCGGCCACTCGGCGGCAACTGTATGTCCGGCTGGGGCGGAGAGGGAGAGCGGTCGGTGGGCGGCGGCAGCGGCCCGCATGGATCCGCAGGGGGCTCCGGCGGCCTCTGGGAGCGGCGTTTCTTCTTCCGCGGCGAAGTGAGAGGCGGCGCGGGAGCGGTTTTGACCGCCTGCAGTCGTGCCCGCAGGGAGGACAGAGGCAGGTCCTCGCAGTGGTCGCATCCTCCGTTGGCGAGGGCGAGCTCTGCGTGATCCACTCCGAGACAGAGAACGCAGATGGGGTGCAGTCTCCTTCCTCGAGTGAAGAGCGGCATGAGCCGCAGGAAATTCGAGGCATCTTTAAAAAGACGCTCGGCTCTTTTAGTGAAATGGAATAAAAGGATACGCGTCGGATGGCGCTAGCTTGCTGGGCGGCTGAAGGTGGCAGACGGCCGGCTTCCTCAGACTCCGGAGCTCGCTAGAAGGTGCCTTCTCGACGACGGCGGCTTCTTCCCAGGAAAGCGGATGCGTGTAGCTCGGATGAATGAAAAAGAATCGACGAACTAGCCTGGGAGAGCTACCTTTATACAATGTAGCCACGCCCCTTTTGGCGGGCTGTGACGCAGTGAGCGAGCGCCTTCCGCTCATTGGCCGCTGACTCAGCGCCGCTCTCCCATAGGTTCGTGCATTCTCTCTGAGCGAACCAATGAGCCGCTAGCTAGCCCGCTCATGGTCTGCCTCAGAAGAGACTGCGTTGACAATGATTACAAAATTATGGAATAATTTTTTGGCTTCAACTTCTCAGCAAAGATGAATCTTTCCCATAGCGTAAGCTAGCTTACGCAATACGAGAGAACCTCTCGTAAGAGAACTGTAGTTAATGAATTTAAAGTGAGAGACTTCATTCAAAATCATAAATCCTACAGACCCACAACAATTGAACAGTATGTATGAAGTTTTGCTTACTATAGTCAAGTTCATAGCCGTGGAGATTGTCTTGGACCCCAGGGGGTGCAGCAGGACATCTATGATGATCTTCAAGAAAATAACATGCAATGTGTCACAGAGCCAACAATATTACATTGAATTTACAATAGAACAAAGGGTTTAATACAAGGAAGCAAGCTAGAACGGAGATGAAATGCAGAAAAGATAAAGAATATACATAAAAAAATCTTAAGGTAATATATTGTGCAATAATGCATATGAAATTATTATCATGATTAAACAATAATTCCCCTTTGTTGTGTTTTTTTCCTGTTCCTTCTGAAATCACTTATTACCAATATTTGTAAATGATGTCATTAAGTACGTTACAATGAATTCTTTCAAGGTTAGCTAAATAAATTAACTTAGCTAACTTCCAATCACCCATTGACAAATTACCAGCAAAACAAAACTATCAAAAACTGTTATCAACACAAAAATGTGGTTAAAAACCCACACTTATGTAAAACAAGAGCTCAATTGTAACGTAAACAACTTAACGTTAGCTCTTCTGAAAACGGTTCAGTCAGATGCTAACGGACTTTATCGAAGACACAAAACTATTTCTATAAAGTAAATATTCAACAGAAGTGTATCAATTACACGTAAGACATATATCAGGAAGGTTTGTATGTATTATTTGTGTGATTTTGGTAACTAGACTTAAGGATCTGACAGGAATTGTGCAACACACGGAGCTTGGTTGAACATGTATGGGCGAATCCGGTTGCCATTAGACAACATTGGACGTTTTCCCCCTCATACACCGACAGGTGAGTTAAACTCATTATAATATGCAAAACTGTTATCCACTCACAGCAGTGGGCGTTTATTTCCAAGTCTTCAGTGCGACACGCCCATAAAAACCAACTGTTTTTCAGGAAGGCTCACAACTTGGGTACAAAATAGCCTATTACTTATTCATTTTGATGTTTTTGAATGCAAAAACCAAGCGGACGTCTTAAGTTGACCTCAGACAACAATATAATAACATTTTAAAAGCCAGTTCAGGCCCTTTAAAAGCTCTGGAATGTTTAGTCGCGTCTATGGGTTCTAAAGGCATTGCCCCTGGTAACCGATAGCGTCTCTTACCATCATGGCCGACCGGCTCAGACCCCGCCCAAATCGGCACGTGACTCCTCATTCTCAATAGGCTATTTTGTACCCAAGTTGTGAGCCTTCCTGAAAAACGGTCGGTTTTTATGGGCGTGTCGCACTGAAGACTTGGAAATAAACGCCCACTGCTGTGAGTGGATAACAGTTTTGCATATTATAATGAGTTTAACTCACCCGTTGTTGCACGTGGGGGAAAACGTCCAATGTTGTCAAATGGCAACCGGAATGATTCGCCATTCCCATACATGTTCGACCAAGAGTCAGTGTGTTGCACAATTCCTGTCAGATCCAATATAGACAGCACAGCACGTTCTTTACTCTTAATCGGTCTGCAAATCCAGTCTTGTTTACAATCCTCAGTGAAATGAAGAGAACAGACTGACGATGTTTTACCTCATCAGCTGGAACGTCATTAAAAATAAAGTTTATCCATGAAGTCCTTTTGGAATCCAGAGGAAGCTTATGCAGCGACTGTCTTCTTCCACAACCAGGCGCTGCACAATATTTATTGTTCGGTAGCTCGATCCGGTTTGTCATCACGAGGTAGGCATGTATGTTAGGCTACTTAGATATGCGTGTAATATATGGAATTAATATTGAGCCAATAAAAATGAACGTAACTTTTCAAGAAACGAATGAAAATATAAATTGAAACTGAATAAAATATCTTTGAAACTGAAAAAGAATGAACCGCAAGCAATTTTTTTGACTTTGTTTTTAACACACTACATGTTTTGCTAACTATTCCTCATATTTCGTTTACTGATCTACACTTACAAATGCGCTTCCAGAGTTTTCATTTACGTTTCTGAAGTTTTCGTTTACGCTTCTGAAGTTTTCGTTTACACTCCCTGAGTTTGCGTTCGCTGTTCTGACACAAATCTCTCGTGGGGGCGGGGCTAGTAGCAGTGTATTCTCATTAGCTACTGATTTTTTGATTGACAGCTTCTTGACCTGGAAGTGAAGACGTCAGTGAGTGTTGTGTTTACACGTGTGGATGTGAGCGTCTGTAAGCGTAGCTTTCTATTTCATTTAGGTGATATTAAGTTTATTTCTATATTTATTTACTGCTACACTATATTGTTGATATGATTTCTTATAGAAGGAATAGTACAGACAAATGATATAATTTGTCATCGTCGATATCAGAATACTAGATAGCATAGGCTACTCGTGGTAAGTCTGATTGTTTTTATTTTTTTTATTAATTAATACTAAACTAATACTAATTATAATACAGTTCTTGCTTTTTCAGGTGGAGAGGCATATTAGAGCTCAGTGAGAGCCCATAACATTATACAGCAGTGTTGTCTTGATTTAATTGGTAAGTTAGCCCAATCATTACATGTCTTGTTTATCTAACGTTACATACGGTTACAGTCTTCGATTAGATCATATTTGCTTCAATTAGATCATATTTCCCCTCTGCCACCCCAAACAACATTGTGCTAGAGTACTGTACAGTATCTGTAGTGTAGCCTACAGTACAAAATGTACTGTATCAGACAATGACCAATGCCTTTGGACCAGAGCCCTGTCAATCACTGCCCGATTCAACTTTGGCAATGTAAAGCCAATTGCTGATTATTTTGTGATGCAGAGTTTTTAAAAGAAGAGAGAGAGTACTTGACCATTTTCCACGTCTTCATTCATAATATGTAAACACTCATTTGTTTTAAAGTATAACCCTGGGCGCAATATTTATTCTGCAAAAGGCAACAAAATGCTTTTTCTGTATCCATATTTGAGTAATAATTATGTAAAAAAAAAAAAAACATTTTGGAGAAAAATGTAGAATTTTTAATAGTCTTTAATAATTTATATATATATATATATATATATATATATATATATCCAAATTCAAAACCTAATACATGCAAGTAATTATGACTGAACAAATCCAGCAACTAGGGAGTAGACGCTACACAGCCATGGATAAATGTTTATTGGGCTATAGAGCCATCTACTGGTTACACAATAGTATTACAGATGATAAATGGTGTGTGAGTCAGGTAAACATTTAGTACTGTAAAATCCCTTAAAACATTTATATAATTTGTTTGAAATAATTATTTTAAGTCTGCAAATGGTTACTGCATGTGGGAGTTCAAAGCAGTTTGTATTGTTAGATTATAATATATTTCCTTTCTCATTTTCCAGGGATTTGAGCAACTTTTCCATAAACAAAATTCTGATGCTGACACAGAAGATGGAGTGATAATACCAGAGATCAGCTGTCTCCATCAGACAATAATGTTACTTTGTTCAGACATATCACCTTTGAATGACTGGGATCCTTATCTTCAGACACCTGTTGTATTTTATTTTAATATTATAAAATAGCAAATATTTTAATTTCTTTGGAGCTCTAGATTAAAACAAACACAGTACACAAGAGGTTGCAGTTTATTCTTATTAGTCTCTGCTGATCATGGATTAGCATACCAACAGCATATGAATGGGATAGTTCATCCAAAAATAAAATTCTCACTTATTTTACTCACCCTCATGTTGTCCCAGATGCATTTTACTTTCTTTCTACATATAAATACGAATTAAGATTTTAAGGAAAGTAATCCATCTCTGCAAGTCCTAAAGATGCTTTAAAAACCACACACAGTGACCGTGATGTCCATGTGACCTCAGTGGATGAATCAATAACTTCTGAAGTGAAACAATAGGATAAAAAAAAATACTAATAATGTAAACTGTTTAAAATATTAAAAATAACTTCCGACCAACTGCCATACATTGGTACAATCCACTTGTGTTATGTGGATTCACAGAGATGTATTATTTCATTAAAAATCTTTGTGATTATACATTTTATTATCTATATTATGAGAATACTGTGCATTACATGTATAGTATGCAGTTAATGTTTTGTGGATTCTGGTCTTTCCTGTCATAACTGCATCCAAGACTTTCACTTTGATACTTGTGTATATGCTGTAGTGACAATAAAGAATGAATACATTTATTTAAATTTTTTATTTAAATTCATTTAACTGATTTTATAAGTCATAATTGAACCTGTTGATGATTGTTCAAATATATTTACCATTTTAAATGTGAGAAAATAATATTAACAAAATGAAATAAATAAAATGATCAGCATGATTAAAAAAATACCAACAAAAATATTCTTTGTGTGAAATATGTAATGAAACCTTTGAGGTCTGTATCATCTGACAGCAACCCACGATTGTAATTTTCATATAGTTTAAATTCCTCTTATTTAAGTGATCATACATGATCATTTGATGGTGTAAATGCATATGGTAACAATGAGAAATTTGATGGCCATGGTTGCCAACCTTGATTACCTGGTTGAAGTGAAACTTTCTTGACTGCTGAATATATCACACACGTATACTAGTAGGCTATTCTCTTGTAATAGCACAACCTATTCAGAGCCTAACATGCAAACGAATCATCAAGAATAAACAAATATTCTCCTAAAACATTGGACACAATATTTTAAGTAGTCATATACAGTGGGCCTACTTTGATGTACAATTACACCTGAATAGACTGATCTCTTGTGAACCTAAAAGCTTCTGTTGACAAAGTAATCGCAGCAGAAGGTAAATACAGATAAAATTAAAAAACAAACGTAACTTAATATCACTAAAATTAAATAGAAAGCTGCGCTTACAGACGCTCACATCCACACGTGTAAACACAACTCTGACGTCTTCACTTCCAGGTCAAGAAGCTGTCAATCAAAAACTCAGTAGCCAATGAGAATACACTGCTACTAGCCCCGCCCCCACGAGAGATTTGTGTCAGAACAGCGAACGCAAACTCAGGGAGTGTAAACGAAAACTTCAGAAACGTAAATGAAAACTCTGGAAGCGCATTTGTAAGTGTAGATCAGTAAACGAAATATGAGGAATAGTTAGCAAAACATGTAGTGTATTAAAAACAAAGTCAAAAAAAATGCTTGCGGTTCATTCTTTTTCAGTTTCAAAGATATTTTATTCAGTTTCAATTTATATTTTCATTCGTTTCTTGAAAAGTTACGTTCATTTTTATTGGCTCAATATTAATTCCATAGTAATGCGCGAATCGGTGGGCGGGGCTGAACCGGCCGTGTTGAAGTAGGTGTTGATCTTCTTCTGCAGGTGTGGTGTTTTAACCCCTTCGACGTCATAGTTCCCCACTTTTAAAAACGAGTCGTTTTCAGAGGCTGGTGTCAATAAAAGCTTTTATTGGACTAACAAGGACATTTTCAGTTCTGAAACTTACAGGATATTCTTATAATATGATGACCTCTTGGATATCAAAAGCTCAAGGAAAATTTGATTTCTCAGTTCATCACCCCTTTAAGGGCTGAACTATCCCCTTAAAGAAATGTTTATTGGAAAAAACTAAGCTCTTTTATTCTACAAGATAAACTTGTTACTTGAATACTAAGTAGTTTGACAGAAAATGAACTGATATGTAGTTAATGGCTATAGCTTGGAGGTGTTTGTTCCTCTTCATGAAGAGTTTAACTCCAACACACCTGCCTGTAAGTTGATATTGATAGTGTAGTTCATCTCATTGATACTCATGACCTTGATTATCTGACTCGGGTGTGTTTAATTAAGGCTGGAGATAAAATCGGAAAAAATTCTTTTGATATCGAAGCATTAATAGATTTTAGAAAAATAAATGAAACAGAATTTAACAATACTATAATCATAGTTAGAATATTTTGTGCTCAGCAACTTTAAAAAAAAGAGTGGATCGTATTGTGTTTCACGAGTTCACATGTACATGAAATCAAATATAATTTTAATGCGTATTTGGCTTGCTGTCCGGGGGAGGGCTCCGAGCTCGGAATTTTGCCCGAATCCAGAGTACTCCCCCAAAAAGCAAGGTAAGTGTGGGACAGCGAGCGTAAAAAAATAATTCCCCCCAAAAAAGTGAAGGGCATGAGAAGGTAATTACTAAAGAACGAGGGTGACCGACCGACCGGAGTAAAGATAGTTTACGGTTTGATTTTAAGATTTCTTAATTGAATACTCTTCGAGGGGAATGAGACTGTTGATGCTTGGATATGGAGAGTTGTGAGGAGCTGAGAGGTCGATTATCAAAGCTTTTTCCCTGAAAATTTTCTTGTAGCCACATCTATGGGGCTAATGCGAAATTTGTCGAACGGGGGGGCCTTGAACGGACCGATCATGAAACCGGATTCTATTTCTTTTTTAATAGGCTTTATGCCGTGCGCCACGTGACCAAAACGAAAAACGGGTCTCATCGCATCCGCTTGTCAGAGAAAGTGTTAACGGCCGTAAGAACTGACTACGATATCTATGGATTAAGGTAATCCGCTAACCTAACTAGTTCACTTTGTTATTGGCAATTTATTCCATTTAAATATCTAAACGTTACTGTGAAGAAGAAAAAGTATAAAACGTTTAAATATCAATCTGCACATGTGAGGGATATTGGTTATGCTAATCTTTGCTTGCTCCTTTTAAGTTATCTCGAGTAAAACCGCAAAAAATTTCATAAAGCACATACAAAAGACCTGGACCGGAAGCGATGCGACCTGTTCTACAGAATGCGGAAGTAAGTTGTGCATAAAGCCTATTAGATCGTCTACCACTTCAGGCTCTGCTATGGAGGACTGAAGATTATTGCAGATGATGTTTTGCGTAGGCTGGCTTTCTACGCCGGGTTTAAAACCTTGGCTGAGACCGGACAACAGGTCATTTGTAAAGTTGACGTCTGGGTGATGGAATAATTCCTCAGCCAGACGGGAAATATTCACTGGAGTCGAGAGATAGTTTTTTCTCACCTTTGTTTACAGCTTTTTGTACAGGACATGCAACATGGGCGTGGGCACCGCCACAATAATTGCAAATGTGGAGATAACGACAGCGTTGTCTTTGGCATTTACCCTCGTTGAAATTGTTACAGACTTGCCCGTTGGACACGACGTTTGGGGCTCTGTTCGGAAAGTCGCTAACAGAAGAGAGGTCCTCTCTTACCGGTCGCGGGACATAGCCTGTGGATTTGATGGAGATCTGCGCTGGGCCGGGAGGAATCGAGGGATTAATTTGCGGGCATGCCGTAGTGGCAAGAGATGTTTCGGCACCCGAGAAACACGCGATTATGGAGATCAGAAACCAACGCTCCCCAGTAAGGACACTGATTCCATTGAGAAATACGGACGGCGCATTTAGCAGAAAATAATTTGTGATAAGTGTAAAAAAGACCCATACGACAGCACGAGCTCCGCTATGATAGAAAGGTAATCGTTGAGCTTGCGCCGTCTATGGGGAAAAACAGAGCATATGACTTCGGTATAGCGGTTAAAGGAAATAAAAAATTCGGCCAACGACAGTGTGCGAGATGAAACCTGCGTGTTGTTTTTTAAAGGTTGACGGATATATCGCCGCAATCCACCTGGCTTTTGGATTCCGACATGGGGAGGGAGAAGAAGCATTTGCGAGCTGATGTGATGTTGGTGTTGCAGAGATCTGGAGCGTACAGTGCCACAGTGGGAGGGGCTGGGGAGGAGCTTTGACCTGGAAGAAAAAGAAACCCTTCCGCGACTGGGTCTGGGGCGCGGCCCAGGCTGGCGAAAGGTCTGCGTGGGCGGAGCCCGGCACTGAAGGTGGAGATGCTGCAGGGCGAGCGATCTGGGTCCGGCAGGCTCTGCTCGTTCGAGCCGCCGAAAACTTAAGGGAGCTGGAACAGAAGGGTGAGTAGATTGTAAAAACACATATAAGTTATATAAATCTACTTTTTCCGATCTGCGAGAAACGTTAACGTCTGAATTATTCAGCGCTTGTCTCAGCGCTTTAACGATCCACTTCCCTATGGGAGGTATGTTTGGGTGGGTCAAAGAGTGCGAAGACGCGGAGGAAGATGGTGGGGTCCTCGTTGGCGGTGGTGAGGGGAGTCCTCGTGTCTTGGCGTGCGTGGAGAGGATCGCGGAAGTTGGCGGTCCCGGTTTGAGGAGGCTGGAGATGGAACGATGGAGTCTCATCAGTGACGAGAGAATCGTCATTGGAAGGGAAAATCTCAGACATGACGGCACAAGGGCGGAGTCAAATGCTGAGAGACTTGTCGTGAGACAGGAGGTGAGAAAAGCTTTATTTATACCGGCTTCCTTTGAGTTGATTGGTTGATTACCTGAACATGCTCCTCCCGAACTTTGTTTAGAGGAGCGCGGGGCACAACCTAACGCGGGGTAAAATGTGTCACGATTCCTGTCTTGTGTTTTCCTTGTCCACTGTTCGTGCCCCGTCTTCCCCTAATCCGGGGATTCACCCCAAATATTTTTTTTTTTTGGGGGGGGGGGGGGGTGGTGCCCATGTCCCAGCCACGGCCGCCCGAAGGGTCTTCACCGCTGTGGCCGCCCAAAGGGTCTTCACCGCCATGGCCGCCTGAAGGGTCTTCACCGCCGTGGACGCCCGAAGGGTCTTCCCCGCCCTGGACGCCCGAGGGGTCTTCACCGCCGTGGCCACCCGAAGGGTCTTCCCCGCCGTGGCCGCCCGAGGGGTCTTCACCGCCGTGGCCGCCCGAAGGGTCTTCACCGCCATGGCCAACCGAAGGGTCTTCCCTGCCGTGGCCGCCCGAGGGGTCTTCACCGCCGTGGATGCCAGAGGGGTCTTCACCGCCCTGGACACCCAGGGGTCTTCACCGCCATGGCCACCCGAAGGGTCTTCCCCACCGTGGCCGCCCGAGGGGTCTTCACTGCCGTGGACGCCCGAGGGTCCCACAGCTCCGCCCTGGACGCCCGAGGGTCCGACAGCTCTGCCCTGGACGCCCGAGGGTCCGACAGCTCCGCCCTGGACGCCGAGGGTCCGACAGCTCCGCCCTGGATGCCCGAGGGTCCGACAGCTCCGCCCTGGCCTTCGCCTCGTCCTGCTCCGCTGTGGCCTTCGCCTCGTCCTGCTCTGCCCTGGCCTTCGCCTCGTCCTACTCCCGCCATGCTCTGCGGCCCAGGCACGCCTTTGCTACCTCCCGGTCCCGTTCCTCTTCTGCTCCACGGACCTGGCCCTCCATCCCGCCCCCAGATCCGCCTCCGCTCCACCTCCCACCTGGACAGTTTTGTTTTTTGTTTTTGATTTTTGAGCGCCTGGAATCCGCTCCTTAGGTGGGGGGCTATGTCACGATTCCTGTCTTGTGTTTTCCTTGTCTTGTGTGGACTTTAGTTATTTCCTGTTCTGTGCCATGTTTTGTAGTCCTTTGTAGTTTTTCTTGTTTATGAGTTTCCCCAGATGTTTCTGATTTACCACGCCCCCTTGTTCCCTCGTTTAGCTTGTTTCTCTGTGTATTCTGTGTTTCAGTTGTTGGGTGTCGGTCGATGTTTCACTGTAGCGTTGTTTCTGAGTTTTGTTTTGAGTTTCTGGTTCTGAGTTTTCTGAGTTTTGTTCCGAGTTCCTGTTTCTAGTTTCTTTGTTTGCATGGATTTCCCTTTTGTTTGTTTATTATCATTATTAAAACTTTTGTGCTTGCATTTGGATTCCTCCTTGCCTCCTTATCGTTACAGATCGACCGACCCAAATCACTACAATGGACGACCAGATGGAGGCTTTCCTCTTTAATCAAAATGGGGCCTCTCTGGAGGAATTCACTGAGGTATATCTTCACCTGCACCAGGACCCATACTGGGAGGAAGATTTCCCCAAACAGCGGTTCTGGAGTGGTTTGGATGATCCCTTAGCCCAGATTCTCCTGCTCAATGACCTCCATCTGTTGTTTTCGGAGTTTTTGGACCGGGCTCTTTGGGTCTGTGGTTCGTCCCTCAAGGTAACACCCGAGCCCTCCTCATCGCTGGTTCCGTCCAGCCCCGCCGAGGCCGAGCACTCCTCTTCGATGGTCCCGTCCAGCCCCGCCGAGCCCGAGCTCTCCTCATCGCTGGTCCCGTACAGCCCCGCCGAGCCTGAGTTCTCCTCACCACTGGTCCCATCCAGTCCAGCCGAGCCTGAACGCTCCTCATCGCTGTTTCCGTCCAGCCCCGTTAAGCCTGAACCCTCCTCATCGCTGGTCCCGTCCAGCCCCACCGAGCCTGAGTCCTCCTCACCGCTGGTCCCGTCCAGCCCCGTCAAGCCTGAACCCTCCCCACCGCTGGTCCCGTCCAGCCCAGTCAAGCCTAAACCCTCCTCATCGCTGGTCCCGTCCAGCCCCGCCGAGCCTGAGTTCTCCTCACCGCTGGTCCCGTCCAGTCCCGCCGAGCCTGAACTCTCCTCATCGCTGGTTCCGTCCAGCCCCGTCAAGCCTGAACCCTCCTCATCGCTGGTTCCATCCAGCCCTGCCCAGCCCTCGCCAGGGATCGTCCAGCCAGAGCCCGAGATCGTCCAGCCAGAGCCCGAGCCCGTCCAGCCAGAGCCCGAGCCCGTCCAGCCAGCGCCAGAGACCGTTCAGCCTGCTCCGCCACGCCCTCAGCCTGCTCCGCCCTGGTCTCGCCCTCAGCCCGTTCCGCCCTGGCCACGCCCTCAGCCCGTTCCGCCCTGGCCACGCCCTCAACCTGCTCCGCCCTGGTCTTGCCCTGAGCCTGCTCCGCCCCGGTCTCGGCCGCAGCCTGCTCCGCCCTGGCCACGCCCTCAACATGCTCCGCCCTGGCCACGCCCTCAACCTGCTCTGCCCTGGCCACGCCCCGTTCAGCCCTCAGATCGCCCCCCCTCCTTCCTGTGTTCTGCGGCGTGAGGCCACGCCTTCCGGGAGGGGGGAGTTCTGTCACAGTCTGCGTCTGCACCATCCTGTCTGCGTCTCCTTCACTACACTTCCCATGATCCTCTCGTCTGCACACCTGAACTCACTCCCTCATCAGCCTCCCGTTCAGCGTCCTGTTTCATCTGTCTCACCTGTTTGCACCTCGTTATGTTGATTCTTGCCTGTATTTAGTCCAGTTCAGTTCAGTTAGTCTTTGTCGGTCAATGTTGCATGTTACCCGGTGTCTCCCTGTCTTCCTGCCTGTTCCTTGAATTAAAGTATTATCCTCGTGTGTATCTGGACTCCTCCTGTTCCTTCTGCCTGCACCATACCGTGACAGAATGTAACACGGACCTTTTGCATAGTTCGTCAGGATCAAGCAGGCTGTGTTTACGATATTTTTCTCTTGCTGCCAGAAGATGGTCTCCCGCGAATTTGCGGAAAATTTTGATTATATTTCGTGAAGATACTTGACTAAGAGTGTTTTGACACCATTAAAGTACATTTTTTCATCATAGATTTTTTTCGGTTTCTGAGTTGGGTGTATACGTTTCCAATTCTAATTTTATATTGCCTTAATCACTGTCTTGTTGGCTCAAACATAGCACCGTTTTGAAACTTGTCAGCAATTCCTAGCGACTGTTAGCTAGGCTTAAAATTTGTAATATACAGCGGGGTTCGTTGTAACACAGTGTTACAAACAAGCCGCCAAGTGTACAATGAAAATCAAATGAAAACGGAGCCTCACAACTTTTCAGGTTTGAGTATACATTTAACTTTGTTGGACTTCCACAAACGATGTTAATATTTAAAATTTTTAAAATGTATGAAAAAATTAATGAAATGAATGATAACTTGTTTATTTATTAAAGAATATGGCCTGTTTTTAATGCAATAAACCCATAAAATTATTATTTTAAGTTTATTTGTACAAACCCAATTCCAAAAAAGTTGGGACACTGTACAAATTTTGAGTAAAAAAAGAATGGAATAATTTAGAAATCTCATAAACTTATATTTTATTCACAATAGAATATAAATGACATATCAAATGTTGAAAGTGAGACATTTTGAATTGCCATGCCAAATATTGGCTCCTTTTGGATTTCATGAGAGCTATAAATTCCAAAAAAGTTGGGACAGGTAGCAATAAGAGGCCAGAAAAGTTAAATGTACATATAAGGAACAGCTGGAGGACCAATTTGCAACTTATTAGGTCAATTGGCAACATGATTGGGTATAAAAAGAGCCTGTCAGAGTGGCAGTGTCTCTCAGAAGTCAAGATGGGCAGAGGATCACCAATTCCCCCAATGCTGAGGCAAAAAATAGTGGAGCAATATCAGAAAGGAGTTTCTCAGAGAAAAATTGCAAAGAGTTTGAAGTTATCATCATCAACAGTGCATAATATCATCCAAAGATTCAGAGAATCTGGAACAATCTCTGTGCATAAGGGTCAAGGCCGGAAACCCATACTGAATGCCCGTGATCTTCGGGCCCTTAGACGGCACTGCATCACACACAGGAATGCTACTGTAATGGAAATCACAACATGGGCTCAAGAATACTTCCAGAAAACATTGTCAGTGAACACAATCCACCGTGCCATTCACCGTTGCCGGCTAAAACTCTATAGGTCAAAAAAGAAGCCATATCTAAACGGGAACCAGAAGCGCAGGCGTTTTCTCTGGGCCAAGGCTCATTTAAAGTGGACTCTAGCAAAGTGGAAAACTGTTCTGTGGTCAGACGAATCAAAATTTGAAGTTCTTTTTGGAAAACTGGGACGCCATGTCATCCGGACTAAAGAGGACAAGGACAACCCAAGTTGTTATCAGCGCTCAGTTCACAAGCCTGCATCTCTGATGGTATGGGGTTGCATGAGTGCGTGTGGCATGGGCAGCTTACACATCTGGAAAGGCACCATTAATGCTGAAAGGTATATCCAAGTTCTAGAACAACATATGCTCCCATCCATACATCGTGTCTTTCAGGGAAGACCTTGTATTTTCCAACAAGACAATGCCAAACCACATACTGCATCAATTACAACATCATGGCTGCGTAGAAGAAGGATCCGGGTACTGAAATGGCCAGCCTGCAGTCCAGATCTTTCACCCATAGAAAACATTTGGCGCATCATAAAGAGGAAGATGCAACAAAGAAGACCTAAGACAGTTGAGCAGCTAGAAGCCTTTATTAGACAAGAATGGGACAACATTCCTATTCCTAAACTTGAGCAACTTGTCTCCTCAGTCCCCAAACGTTTGCAGACTGTTATTAAAAGAAGAGGGGATGCCACACAGTGGTAAAAATGGCATTGTCCCAACTTTTTTGAGATGTGTTGATGCCATGAAATTTAAAATCAACTTATTTTTCCCTTAAAATTATGCATTTTCTCAATTTAAACATTTGATATGTCATCTATGTTGTATTCTAAATATAATATTGAAATTTGAAACTTCCACATCATTGCATTCTGTTTTTATTCACAATTTGTACAGTGTCCCAACTTTTATGGAATTGGGTTTGTATGATTATTACTGTTATTATTATTATAATAATAATTGTACATGTGGCTGCCACACAAAAATCTAATTTAATTGCAATTACAATATTTCATAATTTTATTTATTATTATTTATTGCAAAACTGTACAGCCTTTTTCTATGTCTCTATATCATTGATATTGATCCACAATAGAAGGATGATTGGATGAGGGATAGATGTATGGATATCTGTCTATACAGATGCACAAACAATATCAAACTATACAAATAAAATTGTACTGAAAATTAAGTGTGTTACACACAAGTGTTAAAACTAACCCCTCTGTCTGTTACAATTAACCCCACATATGGGGTAAGTTGTTACATTTGCACTTCTGTCATTTTCAGTGCAACTGTACGAAAATGGTAGGTCCTAGAAAAAAAACTTTAAGTGTTCATTTGTAGCAGAGATGTGTATTTTGCTTGTGTAAAAAAAATATAAATCTAACCTAATTATTTTTTAATTAACTGAGCCAAAACCAAAATGCGTTAGGTTGTGCCCCGCTCTCCCCTACATCAAATTTCATTTAGTAGCTACATTCTTCAATGTGACTATGCATGACAACTGAATTGACTCATTCTTGAGTAACATCATGCTTTCTTTTTCACATTTCAGAGAACCCAAAGGAAAAGAGGCAGAAGTGTAGTCTGATGCAAGACAGATTTTTAAAAACCTGAACCGTTGGACCACCTGGACAAAGGCTGAAGTGCTTTTGTCCTATTTCTACCCCTTTATTTTTTAAAGAATAATCTTTTAATATATTTTTGTCATTGCTTCAATAAGATAAATTGACTCAACTGCTGGAAAGGTGTCATTTATATTTTAAAAGGTTTTCGCCAAATTTTGAAATGGCAAGGAATTTGTTGACTCACCATTGAAGTGTTTTTGAAATGTTAATGTTTCAACATTAAAGGGGTCATGATGAACTGGCTTTTAAAATTTTATTATATTGTTGTCTGAGTTCAACTTATGATGTTCCCTTGGTTTTTGCATTCAAAAACATCAAAATTAATAAGTAATAGGCTATTTTGTACCCAAGTTGTGAGCCTACCTGTAAAACGCTCGGTTTTTATGGGTGTTTCACACTGACGACTTGGAAGTAAACGCCCACTGCTTTGAGTGGATAACAGTTTTGCATATTATAATGAGTTTCAACTTACCTCGTTGATGCACTTGGGGGAAATTGTTTTGAAAACGTCCAATGTTGTAAAATGGCAACCGGAATGATTCGACCCAGAGTCCGTGTGTTGCACAATTCCTGTCAGATCCAATATAGACGGCACAGCACCGTTCTTTATTCTTAATCGGTCTGCAAATCCAGTCTTGTTTACAAAACAATCCTCAGTGAAATGAAGCGAACAGACGACGATGTAGTTCCCCACTTTTAAAAATGAGTCGTTTGCTAAGGCTGGTGTCAATAAAAGCTTTTATTGAACTAACAAGGACGTTTTCAGTTCTGAAACTTACAGGATATTCTTATTATATGATGACCTCTTAGATGTCAAAAGTTGATTTCTCAGTTCATCACCCCTTTAACTTGGTACATCAGATGGCAACATTGTTTGACATTCCATTTCAGTTGAATTTTCAGTGTTTCAACTAATTTAGAATCAACATCACATTGTAACATTCATCAAACCATATTACCAAAGATTATTCTTGCTAATTTAAGAGCTGATTCAACAGCAGTGATGTAGATTCAACATCGTGTAACATTGATTCAACCATTGATTATTTTTGTTAATTTCAATATTGATTCAGCATCATGAAGTAGAATCAATCATAGTGTAAAGTTTTTTTGTTCAACATAGTTTCAACATTAACTGAGGGTGCAAAAGTGATGTTGAAAACTATCACTTTGTAATGTTGAATCAATACTCTTATCGTTGATTTTTGGTTGAAATCTCAACATTGCTTCACCCTTAACCGAGGGTGCCAAAGTGACGTTGAAACAACAACACTTTGTAATGTTGAAGCAATATTAACACCATTGATTTGTGGCTGAAATCTGAACATTATTTCAATATTAACTGAGGGTGCAAGAGTGATGCTAAATCAACATCACTTTCTAACGTCATTTCAATGTAATCAGCGTTGACACATCAACACTGACTGAACATTGTTTCAATGGTTACATGCTGTTTTTGTTAATCTTTGTTAACATTAGTTAATACAAATCCAGCTGTTCATTGTTTGTTCATGTTAGTTCACAGTGCATTAGCTAATGTTAACAAGATTTTAAATAAAGTATTAGTAAATGTTGAAATTAACATTAACAAAGATTAACAAATGCTGAAGTAGTATTGCTCATTCTTAGTTAACGTTAACTAATGAACCTTATTGTAAAGTGTTACCGTATAAATGAAGCATATATAGAGCAATCAATGCTAATACGTTTGTTGCTTTATTGCTTTGTCTGCTATTTTTTCATGTTTTTGTTTTCACCTGTCATAGATATTTTATTTGTATCATCACTCTGCTATTGCTAACGTTTTAGACAAGCATGTCTATGTCACATTTAAAAACGAATGAAAACCGACTAACTTCAATGCATTTCAATAGACGTTGAAGCAGAGAATGTCCGAGTGTATAGGGGTTAGCTATGCGCACTGTGATTGTGATTGGCTCATCGCGTTTGGTGACATGGTTTAGGCACAAGTCAATTGTCCATTACCACTTTTGTAAATAATTTAACCTACTGCAGCCTGCTCTCACAGTCACGCGCCCTGTTTATCTAGCACCGGCTAGGCTTTGGGATGAACGATGTCTACATGGTAGAATATTTTGCCTGATTTCATGGAAGTATGATGTATTGCGACATCAGAAACAAAGAAAGACTAAATAATGACTATTGTAACGACTATTGTAGTTTTCTCATTCGAAGACAAGAAACACGACCCGTTCTGGCAAACTTACATAGTGTGGTTATAGCAGATATTGGACTGCAAAGCGAAGAACCGCTGAAACGATTCTGGAAACATTATTTTAAGGTAAAATATCTTCTTTAGTGTTGCTTTAAAGTGCAGTTAAAGGTAGCCTATATTTCAAGTATAAAAACGAATACCTAAATAGGAACATAGTAGTATACTTAAAGTGCAAAAATAATATATAGTAAACTATACGTATAATTGACCAGTCGTTAGAGTGGAACTCACCCCTGTACATCCACTTCCTCAACTACTGTATTGATATGTGTTCCATATCAACTGGGCCACTAGATGGCAGCATAAAGTAAGCCAAGTTCAACACTGTGTTAGAGTGACGAATAAAAGCATTCTGATAACAGTACTCGGTGAGTGAGCCTCGCCATACACGGTACCAGGAGAAATGTCAAAAAGATGATGAATTTCATCCGTTCACCAGAAGAATTGAAGTTGACTGGTAATGTCAATGAGAATTGGAAAACTTTCTAACAAAGTTTTGAACTTTATGCACTTGCCATTGGGCTGGATGGTAGTGAACGGAGGAAAATAGCATTGCTGCTAACAGTGGCAGGACGCAGTGCACTGGATGTGTATAATACATTTGTTTTCACGGAAGACAAAAAAAAGATAAATAGGAGGCTGTGATTGAGAAATGCGAGCAATACTGCACACCGAGGAAAAATGAGGCCTATAAAAGGTATGTCTTCAGAACTAGACTGCAGAATGAGTCAGAAAATTTGAGACTGAAAAGCCAGTCGTGTAATTTTGGAATGCTTTGTGACTCCATGATTCAAGATCAAATAGTAATTGGAGTCCAAGATAAAAGTGTGAGGATGCAATTGTTAAAAGAGACTGACCTCACATTAAAATGGGCTATAAAAATTTGCCAAGCATCAAAATGTGGTGTTACGGAGCAGGCTCCCGCTCCGCCTCCTCTCAACCAGCAGAGGGAGCCATCACCGGAGTATTAATCATAGCAGGACTCCATTCTCCATAATGCACCACTATTGGGACTGATTACACACACACCTGAATCTCATCGGACTTCCTATTTAAGCCACACTCATACATTCACCCAGTGCGAAGTATTGCATTGCCACGGCTGTAATGACTGAGCGGGTTTCCCTTGCCTGCCTTTCCTGTGTACTGTAAGGGTGGATTTCCTGCAGAGGTTCAGACTGCAAGACTGCCGAATGACTAAAGAAACGTTATTAGCAAGATGGTAGAAAAATGCACATTTCTTGTCTATTCCACCCACTGCATCTTATACCAACGACGGAAATAAGCGCAGTTACAATAGCTTAATATGTGGGAGAGCTTTGCTATAGAGAGTGACAGTATTGTTTTGCAATAGGTAGCACTTCAAAGTCAATACCAAATCAAAACTATTTAGCATCTTAGTTGTAATTGAAAAGGTTTAATGACAAAATATGGTTATGGTTACACTTAAATAGTTACAAAATAGATGTATGAAATGATGATAACTTATACCAATAATCTTACCCAGCATGTAAAATATTACCAGAGAGAGAGAGAGAGAGAGAGAGAGAGAGAGAGAAAACAGAGGAGGCAAAGGGAGAGAACCCCAAGAAAGGGAGAGAGCCAGAGCATAGAAAGAGCAGAGCATTACAAGAGACAGAGCAACAGTTACAGTCTTCTTTTATCCTTTCCCTGACCATGTGACTAAAACCCAAATGTGAGACATTTAAACTGACCAATCAGATAATTACACTTCCCCCAGTGTTCTAAAGGTGTGACAATTCATTGACCCCACAAAGTACACAGTCTTGGCCTACAGGCCTTGATCACTATCAGCTCCTCTGTCTTTGATCCTCCAATGGTCCTTGTGGTTAAAAGAAGGGGTGGAACACAGTAAAGATCATTTTAAATGTCTTGGATTCTTTTCAATCCTACAATTCCCCCCTTGGCACCGTTGGCCACACCCATGGAGTCCAAAGGTGGCACAATCTATAAAGACATGCTTTCTGTTGTGTGTAGTTGTATCTTCAGACTTTTCGTCCAGGCTAGTTGCAATACCAGCAGGTCAGTCTTGAGTCTTTGTTCTCCCTTCAGCCCTGCATGAGGAGGCTTTATCAAATGGTGTTGCACCTTTCATAGATATGCAAATCATCCATCGAACACTCCACACTTCCACAAGAAAAGGTACTGAATCTGGGAGCAAACACTGGTTCCTCTTTCAGAGGCAGGACACAGTGTGAACTTAGCAGGAATCCTGTGATTCAAAAGAGCATGAAGCACAACAAACAGAAAAGGCATACATATGGCATTTGTCAATGTCATTGATTAGAGGTTTGATATGGTCAGATTAAAATGTGTCTCTGGCAAAAAGCCCTTAAATTGATATACTTAAAAATGTGATCAAGGGAGAATAAAAGAAGATCTTACAAGCTCTTACATTGTTTCTGGAAACATTTAAATAAATTGCGTTTCAACAAAACAACAAATGCTGGTTTAAAAACCCATTTCATGTACAGTATCAGCAAAATATTCAGTGCAACCAAACACAGAGATTCAATTTAATCAATGTCAAATGGACAAAATACAAATAAGCAGACACCCAATAAGTTTCAGAAATATTCCAAAGCATTGATGAGAATACAAATATTTGTACTTTGGTAAAAATTAGTAATACTGACATACATTTTAAAATTTAACTTGGTGAGACAAGTGATTACTTAAGTGATAAAGTAAATTCAAAGTAAAAACAAAACAATCAATTATTAGATGAAAGACTTGAATAAAATTGTATGAATTAAATTTTGTGAGGCAGAATCAGCTGCAGATTTGACTTTGTGTGTAAAGATCAAATGATGTTATCTATGTGGCTGCATTTAGCTGTGGCTATGTGTAAATTCTTCATGCCTCAAAACAAAGATTAGGGAGTTTTACAATTGTGATGTAAATTTGGTCCTGTTTTTGTAACAGGGAGCCAGCATGAGAATGTGAGTATGAGATGTGATCTGGCTCAAAATCTTCCCACACCTAGGACCCCGTTTACACCTGGTATTAAAATGCGATCTGTATCCAGATAAGTTATCCGGATAATAAAAAACGCATGTTAATGCAAGGTGTAAACGCGTTGTGATCGGATCGTGATCGGATCTGCCTGACCACATCTGGAGGTAGTCTGGCTCGCATTGTGTCCGGATCTTTACTAGGTGTAAACGCAATCTGGTTGTTGAAACCACATATGTATATTTTACTCCTCCCAAAAATGCTAAAAAATAAACGAGTGAGAGCGTGTTATATAGGCTATATGTCATGTTATAGCCTAGTCAGATGCGACACGCGCACGCGACACGCATCACCGCAGATGAGCAGCTGAGCGTCTATTCATCGTGCAAAGATCGCAAATATAAGTGAAAGTAAGTCACAGACGCAGTTAACACATCTTCAAGTAAAGAAACGAAATTATCTTACCAGGCCTGTTGCCACTCTCTCTTATTGATGTCTCTGATTTGGAAATTAGCTGATGATCAATAAAATGCCGCTCAGATCTGTTGCTTTTGGTGGCGTGCAATCCAATAAATCTGCATATAACGCAGGAGGTGAAGATCGGATTTATATCCGTTTTGCAAAAACACATTTATGTGGCCAGGTGTAAATGGAATCAGTACTTATTATCCGGATAACTTATCTGGATACAGATCGCATTTTAATACCAGGTGTAAACGGGGTCTATGTTTTTGTTAAGAAGCATGATAACATTGCAAAGTTCAGAGTTACTGAATCCTGTTGTGAGCAAAGCATTTTCATGGTTAATGCAATTGTGAAGCACATTGTAGCCACATGGCCATACTATGCTCCTTTACGTGGTTTTACTGCAGCTATATGGAAAATAGCAGAGTTTTCCAGTAAGGAGACAAATTCAACATAGACACACACATGAAACTTGAAATTGCAATGCAATTCCAGTAAAACAGTTATTCCAGTTTACACAAGATACTTGGCCTAGAATGCACAGCATCTACAACCTTTTCACCTAAGAGTTTTCATCCAACACTTACAGTAAAGCAATCATGTGTCTTAAAGAAATAAACTTAATTAGTCTATGTGCACATTGTAGTAGCACAAACAACTATAAATTGTGTTCTATGAGCAATGTGTTACGCGCAATTACAAATCTGAAAATAGTAACAGGATCATTGCAATTTGGATGTTAAACTTGTTGCTATTGGGCTACCAACCCACTAGCAAGTGAAGTTAATAGCTGAAGGCCTTGCATGAACAAGGCGGTTAACTCATTAAGAGTTTTGCCGGTATGTGCAGATCGCAGATTTTTACTCTTAGAAAGTGGTTTGCTATTTTTCTGAAAATAAGGAGGAGGTCTACCCCTACCCAGTGACCAGCATTTCACCTCTTTATGGCCTATTTTCTGACAGGGACTGCAAAACCTGCTTTCTTTACCATAGGGTTGATTGCTACGTTCTCCTGGAGTTTGAGGATTTTCACGACTCTCGAATGCTTGTACACCATGCGTTCTGGTACATGACTCTGCGCTATTACGGTGCTGCATCACCTTAAGAACTGAAATAGGCACACTTTCTAGAGCAGTTGCACATGCATTTTCTGAACTAAATGTTTCAGATTCGTTAGAGCAAGTCACCTCTTCTAAGTGAACATGCTTTTTAGCATTTAGCTTAGCCTTCAGATCTGCAATGTTCTCTTTGTGATTTTTACACTTTTCAGTCAGGGCTAACTGTTCAGCTAGTAATTTATCTAGCTGTGTTTGAAGATCTTTAATCTTTGCCTCAGACTTTTATGCCTCTGCATTTTTAGATTGCACTTCTTTACATTTAGCATCGATACTTGAAAATAGACACGATGTTAACTCACGTAGCCGTGTACATCTTATGAAGTTTAGAGCCTCAATTATTTCATCATGTTTTGATTTCTTTTGATGTTTGCCAATTGTGTCCCACCATTGGAGCAATTCCTCATCTGGACATTTAAAATCAATGTACTCTTTCTTGAGTTTACATAAGGTAGGCTCAACTTTTTTGCTCCATAAGACAAACAATACGTCACTATTATCAGAATTTTTCCCTTCCATCCCTGAGGAGATCTGAATATTCACAATATTCACAAATTATACAGTAATGTGACTATTAAAGCTATTCAAAACCTTCTAAATTCTGTTTCTTTCAAATGGAGACTTCCTATCATACCATTAAACAATGAAAACAGACTTACCCATATGGTCAGAAGGTCAGCTCAATCCATTCACAAAATCAACTATAAAATATTGTCTCATTCAGAGTGAATTTCAGAAAACACACTGCAAGGGATCCCGGGTTTCGGCACCATCTGTAAGGGTGGATTTCCTGCAGAGGTTCAGACTGCAAGACTGCCGAATGACTAAAGAAACGTTATTAGCAAGATGGTAGAAAAATGCACATTTCTTGTCTATTCCACCCACTGCATCTTATACCAACGACGGAAATAAGCGCAGTTACAATAGCTTAATATGTGGAAGAGCTTTGCTATAGAGAGTGACAGTATTGTTTTGCAATAGGTAGCACTTCAAAGTCAATACCAAATCAAAACTATTTAGCATCTTAGTTGTAATTGAAAAGGTTTAATGACAAAATATGGTTATGGTTACACTTAAATAGTTACAAAATAGATGTATGAAATGATGATAACTTATACCAATAATCTTACCCAGCATGTAAAATATTACCAGAGAGAGAGAGAGAGAGAGAGAGAGAGAGAGAGAGAGAGAGAGAGAGAGAGAGAAAACAGAGGAGGCAAAGGGAGAGAACCCCAAGAAAGGGAGAGAGCCAGAGCATAGAAAGAGCAGAGCATTACAAGAGACAGAGCAACAGTTACAGTCTTCTTTTATCCTTTCCCTGACCATGTGACTAAAACCCAAATGTGAGACATTTAAACTGACCAATCAGATAATTACACTTCCCCCAGTGTTCTAAAGGTGTGACAATTCATTGACCCCACAAAGTACACAATCTTGGCCTACAGGCCTTGATCACTATCAGCTCCTCTGTCTTTGATCCTCCAATGGTAAAGGGGGGACTGAAGAAATACAAATTTATTCAATGTTTCATTAAGGTTTAACAGTATTTTCAACTGTAAAATGTTTACGTTGTTACCTTTTTTGAGGCCAATAAGATTAAGCCAAGCATTTCAGGTGTCACACATTAGCTTTTGTCTTTATGCGCTTCCTGGCCATTAAGTTCAAGATTCAGCTTTGCTTTTGTAATGGTAAAAGTGTGACCACGCTGGTCAGACTGATTAGATTAGCGTCTCTGGTAATCTGCTGAATCATTTACATTTGCTTTGTTTCAAGAGACTCCTCCTCAATGTAACTCCTCCAGATTAGCATCTCAAGGCACAGAAAACTGCTATGCTGATGAACTGAGGTGTCTGTTGAATCATATACATTTACTTTTGTTTCAGTTTCTCCCCCCCTCAATGTAAACTCCTCCCCTCTAAATGTATAAATTGTAAGGGAATGTTTTCCCTTAGTTAGACTATCTTTGAGATGACTACAGCGACGCAATAAAGAACTTCTGCGTGAAAGATACCTCAAGAGTATCCTGGTCTGTTGCGTGGAAGAAGAAAAACTTCACTACAGATGGTGCCGTGACCCGGATAGAGAAATCTTACCTGAATCAAGAACTGCAACAAAAGATTTCAACAGAGAAATCTTACCTGAGTTCCAGAACAAGATCAACAAAGTGAACTGAGTGCCAGAACAAGAACAAAAAGAACTTTTCTGACTGAGTTCCAGACTGAATCTTTTCATACAAGCAACGATTCGGTGAGTTTCACTCTATTCAAAGAACCAGACCAGTACCAAAGTTGTGCCTCTGCGCCGTCAGAGAAAGAGTTATCAGGCATCTGTAGTGTTTGATTAACTAAAGTTATCCTTTAAAAGTGGTCTTTTAAAGATGATAGATATCCTCTGTTGTCAGGCAGGGAAGATTGACATTAAATGTTAATATTTTGGGATCCTCTGAATAAGTCAGGGAAGTTGTAAAATATCCTCTGAATAAGTCAGGGAAGTTTTGTGTAACGGAATAGTGCCTCTACGTTGCTAGAGAAGATATCCTCTAAACTTAGGGAAGATTAACATTACGTGTTAATATTTGGTGATAACCTCTGTTCACAGAGAAGGATTAGCATTTTTGTGCTAGTTATTGTGGTTGTATCCTCTAAAAGTTAGGAAGGTGAAATATCCTTTCCATTTTCTTTCAGGGAAGATTAGTGTAACATGCTAATAGTTCGTGTTTGTTTTTTGTTGTTTTGTGGTGTTACCCTCTAAAAAATGTATTTTAGAGATGAAAGTTTGATCCTCTGTACAAGCAGGGAAGGTTAGCATAAAGTGCTAGTAATTGTGGATTTCCTTTGCTTTGTTAAAGAAGGTTTACAACAGTCGATCTGTGTAAACAAGTGTAGCCTCTGTTGATCAGAGAAAGTTAGTTGTTTTGTGTGATAACAAAGAAACTCACAAAATGGTTGTGACGAATGCTAGGTTGGTTCCTACAACTGAGAAAAGTGGCCATGCCGCTCCATTGTGGTCAGATAGTGAATTTAAGTCATTGTTAGGAGAGCACATGGACTCCATAGTGACTCAGTCAGTCAGAGTGAATTTGACAAAGAAATTTGGCATTCACCCAGAAAAAGTATGGTCTATAGAAGATTGTAAAAAAGTGCTTGGAGCAAGTATTCGCAAGAACAATGTGAAAGCCATTATCTGTTGTTACAAAGAATACAGTTTATCCATTGCACAAGAGCAAGCTAGGTGTATTGCTAAGTTAAATGAACAGAACAAACAATTGCAGACTCAATTGTCCTGTTTCAAGACAAAGGTGGGCCATAACCAGGCCTCAGCCAAATGTAACACTGAAGACCAACAGTCAGATGAAACTTTTCCTGACTTACAAGCATTGTTTGAAAGAGATGTAGACATCCCATCAGTAACAGATAAGCATGTAAATTCAGTGAAGGTATGTGCTGCTAGAAAAAGACCACAGGGAATTGAACAGTCAGAAAGTGTTCCTTCCAGTGCTTCTGTTGTTCAAATCCAAACTGTTGCTACAACGCTCGGACCTAGAGACATAGAGAGATTGTCCCAGAGTTTACCGCCAGCACGCACACAGTTCACTGAATTTAGAAGAGCATTGGTCAGCAAAATGTGTCTCTACGACATGTCGTTAACAGAAATCACACAGTTAATGTCTCAAATTCTAACTGAATCTGAATTCAACAGTTTTGAGTCTGCTGTTACTTCTGAACTACAACGTGCCAGTAGAAGTGATATGAGAGAGGGTGTTTTGAAAATCCTAAAGAATATTCTAGGACCCAAGATAGATTGGTCTAGAATTACTAACTGTGTACAAAAGAAAGACGAAACTGTGAATGAATATACAGAGAGGTTTTGTCAGTCACGTACAGTGGAATAGTGGATGATTCTGAAAGTGTACTCAATGACAAAGGACCGCTGGTCCGCATCTGGTCAGATGGCCTTGTAGCTGACTACAGAAGAGCTTTGCCATTTTTGGATCTGACTTGGTCTCACAGAACTCTTAGAAGTAACCTGGACAGGTTAACTGCTTGGGAAAGAGATTTTGATGTTAAGGCAAGAGTACAAATTGCAGCAGCTTCTTTTAAGGTCAGCACAAAAAAACCCACAGAAACGTAAATGTCCTAAGAGAGAGGGCAGGTGTTATTACTGTGGTCAGCCGGGACATTGGAGCAGAGAGTGTAGAAAAAGCAGAAATAAATTTAAAGAAGACAACCTTTTTGCCCAACTTCTCAGTTTGCTTGCTACTCTGAAGCCGACATTCCCCACGTCTTTAAACAGGGGGGGGCAGCTTGTTGACGTGTTAACCATTTGGACTGTGAGTGCTTAATTTCTCCAGTAACTTACAACAGAGATAAAAAACTTATGTTTGTTTAACGGAACAGAAGGAAAGTGACTGTCTCAGCTTTTCCTTTGGGGGACTGCTTTAAGTAAACTCACAGCCTTAAATGTTATTCTACAGTACAGGCCTTTCATCAATAATAGTGTTAGGTCAGACTGTAAATGTACATGCCCTCATGCAGTGTCCGCACTAATGAATGAAGCAAAAGTCAATTTTGTCACCTTTTCCCATTGGGGAAAGTGATTTAACTATCCTCACCCATTCTCACGTATGATGTCTACAACGACTGATGTTTTGTTAGAGGATGAAGGAAAAAAAATAACTCATAATTGGGTTACGCAGATCAAAGTACACATGTCACAGGACAGGTCAAGCCATTAGAGCCTAAGTGGCATGTGCCCCATCAAGTAATGTTGATCGGCAGTATTGGGTCAAGGAAGAAAAAGTTTGGTATTATGTGTCACATTGAAAAGGGTTCTGTCACATTGCAAAGTATTCTGCAAAATTCTGCCCACTGACAGGGACATAAAAAGGACACGAACCAGTGAGGAACCCAAGGGAAGAACCGAAATGCCATATGCGTCGGGGGTCACCCCTTGGGCGAAGATTCCCTCATAGGCCTTCCCCATCCATTTAGTCCATCCTCACCTCACTGTTTTCTTTAGGTGTCAAGAATTAAGGAATAGGGAAAGAGGGAACAATAGCAGACTCAGTGTTTACTCAGCAGGATACAACCCTTGTCTTTGAAGAAATACTGCTCTCTTGTTTTCTTTTTCCTCTGTGCAGATACCACTTGATGGCTATCCCGAGACCCATACGCACAGACGTCTTCACCTGCGTATGAAGCCACCACTTCCAGAGAACAATGAGACCCACTGCCGAGCCAATCTTCACCAAAGTAAAGAAGAAAAAAATACACAACGCAGAGAAAAGACTTACGGAACCTTCAGTCATCCATCAACACTATCAAGATGTAGTAACCACCAGGACATCGCACAAAGTGAATACTCCACAATCCTCGTTTTTGCTGGAAACCTTGCAGGCCACAGCCGAAGATGGCTGCATTGACTCTCTTGTGCACAAGCATGATGGTTAAACAGTCTTGATCTTTCAGAAAAAATTACACCAGATGTAACTGAAGTTTAATTTTTCCGTAAGAGCTTCACGGACCCTAATTGCATGTTTTCTGTGTCAGCATGGAATTACAGAAAAAGCAAACAGAACATAAGTATGTGCCTGTAACTAGCACAAGTTACATGAATGAACTTTCTTAAGTGTTTAAATTTGTACATAATGTGAGAGTTATTAATACTCTCAAAAGGGGGGACTGAAGAAATACAAATTTATTCAATGTTTCATTAAGGTTTAACAGTATTTTCAACTGTAAAATGTATACAGTGTTTACCATTTTGAGGCCAATAAGATTAAGCCAAGCATTTCAGGTGTCACACATTAGCTTTTGTCTTTATGCGCTTCCTGGCCATTAAGTTCAAGATTCAGCTTTGCTTTTGTAATGGTAAAAGTGTGACCACGCTGGTCAGACTGATTAGATTAGCGTCTCTGGTAATCTGCTGAATCATTTACATTTGCTTTGTTTCAAGAGACTCCTCCTCAATGTAACTCCTCCAGATTAGCATCTCAAGGCACAGAAAACTGCTATGCTGATGAACTGAGGTGTCTGTTGAATCATATACATTTACTTTTGTTTCAGTTTCTCCCCCCTCAATGTAAACTCCTCCCCTCTAAATGTATAAATTGTAAGGGAATGTTTTCCCTTAGTTAGACTATCTTTGAGATGACTACAGCGACGCAATAAAGAACTTCTGCGTGAAAGATACCTCAAGAGTCTCCTGGTCTGTTGCGTGGAAGAAGAAAAACTTCACTACAGTACCGACCTTGATCTGTTCTGCCACTCTCGTTAGTCTGCTGCCTGCCCCGACCCGGATTGTTTTGGATTATTGTTGTTTGCTGCCTGTCCTGACTCTCTGCCTGTTATTCGACCATTCTCTGAGCCTGTTCTGTGATAACCCTGCCTTGCCGATCTCTGACCCTTGCCTGTCTGACTTACCTTCAATAAAGCTGCATATGGATTCAAACATGTCTCGGGTCCCGTTACAGAATACTTCGCCTACCACGAATCCAGCAGCGGTTCTACAGATCTCATCCGAGCTCACGTCCCAAGCCTCACGCCTTGATTTTCATCATCAGCAACTCAGCCACCTGACGACTCTCACGGAGAAGCTGGTCCAAGGTTTGCAAGAGCTACGATCCGCCATCGCTAATCCGCCTACTGCACCTGTTAATCCTCCGGCAGAGAATCCACCAGCGAACCCCACTACTTCCCTAGCCCCGAGACTGGCGTTTCCGGACAAATTCGACGGTAATCCGACTAAATGTAAAGGTTTTCTTCTCCAATGCACCCTCTTCGTAGAACAACAACCATCCCTGTACAGTACGGATTCCAGTCGAATCGCATTTGTTTGCTCCCTGCTCACCGTACGGGCACTGGAATGGGCGACAGCGGTGTGGAATAGTACCAGTTCTTCGTTCACTTCGTTCAGTGAATTCGTTCAACAATTCCGTCAAGTCTTCGAACATACATCTGAACAGGGGGATGCCGGTGAACAGTTATTGACTCTCTCTCAAGGAAATAGATCCGCAGCGGATTATGCTCTCGCCTTCCGCACCCTCGCAGCACAAACCAACTGGGTAGAGAGCACATTAAAAACTCTATTCCGCAAAGGACTTTCTATTGAGCTACAGTCAGAACTCGCCTGCCGTGATGAAGGTAAATCCTTATCTGAGTTTATCAACCTGGCCATCCAAGTCGATGCTTTGATCCGCTCCCGTCGACCAGTCCGGTTTAACCAACGTTCCCAGTCTGAGAATTTCGCTGAACCTGAACCCATGCAAGTAGGATTCTCTCATCTCACGCCAGAGGAGAGAGAACGTCGCAGACAACAAAGACTCTGCATGTATTGTGGCCAGTCAGGACATCTGAAATTCGCCTGTCCAGTTCGCCCGACAACCGCTCCTCGCCCGGTGAGTTCATGCTCAGAAAGCCTATTGAAACCCTCTAACTTCAAATTACCCATTATTATCACTATGAGAGGAGAACAGATCAATGCCATGGCTCTTATAGATTCTGGTGCCGCGGGGAATTTCATATCTCATACTTTCGCTGATCATTGCAAGCTCGAACTAATTCCCTGTCTTTCCTCCTTGGCAGTGGAGGCGCTAGATGGCAGACCCCTAGGGGAAGGAAGAATTCAGAACAAGACCGAAGAAGTTGAACTGCGCGTCAGCTCCCTGCACACCGAACTGATCAGCTTTTATGTCATACAATCACCTCATCACCCCATAGTATTGGGCTTTCCCTGGTTACAAGCTCATAATCCGCAAATTTCCTGGTCAGAGGGGCAAATCTTACAATGGAATCCTTCATGTCACGATCGCTGTCTAACCCCGGTAATCCGCGCCCCTTCTCACGCAGCAGATAACGAGTCTCGAAATGTTTGTGAAATTGATTTACCCCGAGAAAATTCAAGCCCAGTGTCCAAGACAGATCCAGAAACAATAAATATTGAGGAAACAGAGATACCCGTCGTTTATGCTGATCTCAGGGAGGCATTCAGCAAGAAGAGGGCTTCCCAACTTCCCGAACACCGCTCCACTGACTGTGCTATCGATCTCATCCCAGGTTCCACTCCACCCCGAGGCCGAGTATTCCCGTTATCACAACCCGAATCTGAAGCCATGAGAACCTATATCCAGGAGGAACTCGCTAAGGGCTTCATTCGTCCTTCTACCTCTCCCGCTGCAGCCGGATTCTTCTTTGTTAAGAAAAAAGACGGAGGTTTACGACCCTGTATCGATTACCGGGCTCTTAATGATATCACTGTAAAATTCCGTTATCCTCTTCCCCTAGTGCCAGCAGCTCTCGAACAACTTCGGCAGGCCAAATTCTTCACCAAACTGGATCTACGCAATACTTATAATCTAATCCGTATCCGAGAGGGGGATGAGTGGAAAACGGCATTTTCTACCACTAGTGGGCACTATGAGTACCTCGTCATGCCGTTCGGATTATCCAACAGTCCGTCTGTGTTTCAATCTTTCATGAATGATATTTTTCGAGACATGCTGGACAAGTGGGTGATAGTCTACATAGACGACATTCTGATTTACTCAAATTCCATGGAGGAACACGTTCAACAGGTCAGACTAGTCCTCGAACGACTCATCCAGCATCAACTCTTTGCCAAAGCTGAGAAATGTGAATTTCATCAGACAAGCACAGTATCATTCCTGGGTTATATTATCAGTCATGAGGGGGTCGCCATGGACGAAGGAAAGGTAAAGGGGGTCCTGGAATGGCCATTACCACAGACTCTAAAGGAACTACAACGTTTTCTAGGATTTGCAAACTTTTACCGAAGATTTATCCGCAATTTCAGCATCATTGCTGCTCCTCTCACGGCTATGACCAAACGCCCATCATCCAAATTGAAATGGTCTAGCGAGGCAGAACAGGCGTTTAAAGAACTGAAATCCCGATTTACGTCAGCACCCATCATCCAGATCCCGAGAAACAGTTCATTGTGGAGGTGGATGCGTCCAGCACTGGTGTAGGAGCAGTGTTGTCGCAACGACAAGGAAATCCAGAAAAAATGTATCCATGCGCCTTTTTCTCCCGCAAACTTTCACCGGCTGAGCGAAATTATGATGTGGGGAACAGAGAACTACTGGCTATGAAACTTGCACTAGAGGAATGGCGACATTGGCTGGAGGGAGCAAGTCAGCCCTTCATCATTTTCACGGATCACAAGAATCTAGAGTATTTACGGTCGGCTAAACGTCTCAACCCTCGCCAAGCGAGATGGGCGTTATTCTTCACCCGTTTCCAGTTTACTGTCACATATCGCCCAGGGTCCAAAAATATCAAGGCTGATGCACTTTCCCGTCAAGCTGAAGGTACCACTCAGAATCCTGCTTCAGAAAACATCATCCAACCCAATCTACTGGTGGCTCCCGTCCAATGGGATATCATCACAGAAATTCAACAGGTTAACAGTCACACTCAGATCCCATCCGCATGTCCAGACAACCGACTATACGTCCCGGAATCTCTCAGAATTAGACTCGTCGATCACGTTCATTCAACTCCCAGCTCTGGACACCCAGGAATTACAGCAACTATCCAGCTCCTCCAAAACCGCTTTTGGTGGCCAACCCTAGCATCTGATACCACTAAACATGTGAAGAACTGTGTCAACTGTAACATGTCCAAAACACCCAGACAGCTACCTGCAGGCCTATTAACACCACCCCCAACACCTCAACGCCCCTGGTCTCATATCGCAATCGACTTCATCACCGATCTACCCAAATCTCAGGGACACACCACCATCCTTACCATAATTGACAGGTTCTCCAAGGCTTGCCGACTCATACCCCTACCCAAACTCCCCACCGCCTTTGAAACTGCTGAAATTCTCTGCGATCAAGTCTTTCGTTTTACGGTCTACCTGAAGACATTGTCTCCGATCGTGGTCCCCAGTTCACTTCAAGGGTTTGGAGTGCGTTCTTTAAAAATTTAAACGTAAACATCAGCTTAACCTCAGTATACCATCCTCAATCCAACGGTCAGACGGAACGACTAAATCAAGAAATCACACGCTTTTTAAGGGCTTACTGTCAAAAGGAACAAACAGAGTGGAGCAGATACTTGTTTTGGGCAGAATATGCGCAGAATTCATTGGTCAAACCAGCTACAGGACTAACTCCCTTCAAGTGTATACTCGGCTTCCAACCTCCCCTGTTTCCCTGGTCCGGAGAACCGACGGAACTACCTTCTGTAACAGAATGGCTACGAAAAAGTGAGATGATCTGGAATCAGGCCCATACACATCTTCTGCATGCTGTCCGAAGACAAGAACTACAGGCCAATCGTCATCGACGCCCTAGCCCTCACTACAGCGCTGGTCAATGGGTGTGGCTCTCCACTAGAGATCTGAGACTCCGACTTCCCTGCCGTAAACTCAGTCCCAGGTATGTTGGTCCATTTCAAATAGTAAAACAAGTTACCCCTGTGTCTTTTCGCTTGGATTTGCCTGCTGATTGCCGCATCTCTCCTACCTTCCATGTATCCCTCCTGAAACCTGCTGTGGGCCCGAGGGGAGTGTCGGAAGCGGGAGTCACAGCCCCAGATCCTGCACCGCTCCTGATCAACGGCGAGGAGGCATACCGTGTGCACGAAGTGCTGGACTCCAGGCGCCGGGGTAATGTTCTCCAGTATCTGGTGGATTGGGAGGGGTATGGTCCGGAGGAACAATCTTGGATCAACGCCAGTGATATTCTGGACCCATCACTCACAGAGGAATTCCACCGCAACTACCCGGAGAAACCGGCCCCTCGACCTCGTGGAAGACCCCGGCGTCGTCAACCTTCTCGCCTCAGGAGCTGCTCGCAGGAGGGGGGCTCTGTTACGGAGCAGGCTCCCGCTCCGCCTCCTCTCAACCAGCAGAGGGAGCCATCACCGGAGTATTAATCATAGCAGGACTCCATTCTCCATAATGCACCACTACTGGGACTGATTACACAGACACCTAAATCTCATCGGACTTCCTATTTAAGCCACACTCATACATTCACCCAGTGCAAAGTATTGCATTGCCACGGCTGTAATGACTGAGCGGTTTTCCCTTGCCTGCCTTTCCTGTGTACCGACCTTGATCTGTTCTGCCACTCTCGTTAGTCTGCTGCCTGCCCCGACCCGGATTGTTTTGGATTATTGTTGTTTGCTGCCTGTCCTGACTCTCTGCCTGTTATTCGACCATTCTCTGAGCCTGTTCTGTGATAACCCTGCCTTGCCGATCTCTGACCCTTGCCTGTCTGACTTACCTTCAATAAAACTGCATATGGATTCAAACATGTCTCGGGTCCCGTTACATGTGGATTGCACAGTTAAGGTATTTCAGTGATGAGAAGGAGACAGCAGAAGTGGATGCAGTTCGAAGTGCCACTGAAAGAGCTATGTCAAAGAAGAAAAAGAACAAGCCAAGAGAGCAGGGGCTGTGGAAAGTGGCAACAAACATGTACAAAGAAAATGCTCAGCTTTCGGAAAGAACTGCAGGAATTGTGGAGGAAAGATTAATTTTGCCAAGTGCTGTTAAGCAAAAAAAAAAAGTCCAGCTTCTAGAAAAGAGGAGTAACAGTGAAGATGAAGAAGCACCAATCTTAATGGACTCAATTGAAGATGGACAAACTGCTCCAGATGATGAGTGAATAGCACACATGGATGTAAATGGTACTGATGCTGACGTTTCATTGAAATTAGACACAGGGGCACACGTTGTTACGTAGCAGCAGAACAGGAGGAAGCAGGATCCAAAAGCAAGCACAATTTAATTAAACAACCAGGTAATCCACAGAAACTCAGGACAGGACCAAAGAGACAGCTACAGGCAACATAAAAACAACAAGAACTCACAAAGACTGAACTAGACACAGGGCTTAAATACACAGGCAAACAAGATAACAAGGGGGTGTAGCTTATAAGAAACACCTGGGAACAATTGACAAGACACATGGCAAACAGGGAATCACATGACAGACAGACATGAACAAGGAACAAGACACAAAACCCAAACCATGACACAGGTAAACATCCTGCCCATCAAAGACTTTCAAAGACTGAGGAAAAAGCCCAAGGTGCGTGACAAAAAAGTGAATCTGAAAACTTATGACAATAAGACCATACTCACAAAAGGAGTGTGCAGAGTAAGTTTAACCGGTAGTGGGGAAAAGGAGGATGTTCTTTTCATGCTTGTGGAAGGAAATAACCAAGCTATACTGGGACTGAAAACTTGCATGCCACTTGGGATAATAAAAAGAGTCTATGACATAAAGAAGTGACAAGAAAAGAGTAAAGATGCAACTATAAAAAGACAGCCCATTCTCACCCCCAAGGCGTCACTTAACTGACGCCTTGGGAAGCATTTGGACATGCTTCAATATCTTACGCTTTAGGCGCCCTTTAGCGTCAGTTAGATGACGCCCTAGGATCGCGTGTACCCTACCCCCACACCTAAACCTAACCGCCGTAGGATCGCGTCACGTAAGGGCGCCTAAAACGTCAAATATTGAAGCATGGTCAAAGGTGACGCCTTGGGGTGAGAATGCGTTGAAAAAGAGCAATGCACAGTGACTTGGTAGAAGGATATAAGGAAGTGTTCAAAGGAGTAGGACGTTTACCAGAACACAAGATAAAGTTGAGGGTAAATGCAGAACCAGTTATTCGCCCAGCAAGAAAGGTGCCAGGTGCTTTAAAGGAAATACTGAAGAATAGACAGTGATAAAACTAGACAGTGATAAAAGAAGGAATCATCAGGAAAATAGAAGAAACCATGGAATGGGTGAACTCTCTCGTAATAGTGGAGAAACCTGATGGAGATCTAAGTGTCATGATCCTGGTATTTTCCTCTTTCTCTCTTTCTTCCCCTGCTGCCACACATTTGATTTCTTTATTTAGATATTGTTGCGCCAATTAGATTAAAAAAGGTTCGAGAGAAAATTAAAGCACCGTGGTACAACAGTGCTACGCATGCTATCAAGAGAGAAACTCGCAACTTAGAGCGTAAATGGAAACAAACTAATTTAGAGGTCTTTAGAATCGCGTGGAAAGACAGTATGTCACGTTATAAAAAGACACTAAAAACAGCCAGGGCTGAGCATCTCCGCAAACTAATCGAAAATAACCAAAATAATCCAAGGTTTTTATTTAACACCGTGGCTAGACTAACAAATAAACAGACATCACCAGAGCAAAATATACCTTTACAGTTTAGTAGTAATGATTTTATGAATTACTTCAACGCGAAAATAGAAAGCATCCGAAACAAAATTATAAATGTACAATCCGCTATGGTGTCTTATGATTCAGCTTCAATTATGGACCCTCTAGAACAACTAAACCGCTTTACAACGATAGGACAGGAGGAGCTAAATAAACTTATCATTGCATCTAAACCAACAACTTGTTTATTAGATCCAATACCCACTAAACTACTGAAAGAACTATTACCTGTAGTGGAAGAGCCTCTCCTCAATATTATTAACTCGTCTTTATCTTTAGGTCATGTCCCAAAAATATACAAGCTGGCTGTAATAAAACCGCTCATTAAGAAACCGCAATTAGATCCAAATAACTTGGCAAATTACAGACCCATTTCAAATCTTCCATTTATGTCCAAAATACTTGAAAAGTAGTGTCCGCTCAATTGTGCTCTTTTTTGCAAGAAAATGATATCTATGAAAAATTCCAGTCAGGATTCAGACCGCATCATAGTACAGAAACTGCGCTAGTTAAAATTACAAATGATTTACTTTTAGCTTCTGACCAAGGCTGTATCTCAATACTAGTCCTACTTGATCTTAGCGCTGCGTTCGACACTATAGATCATATAATACTCTTGGATCGACTACAAAACTTCACCGGTGTCCAGGGACAGGCATTAAGCTGGTTTAGATCGTACTTATCGGACCGTTCTCATTTTGTCTGTTTAAATGGGAAAAAATCAAAGATAACGTTAGTAGACTAAGGAGTACCGCAAGGATCAGTTTTAGGCCCTCTGCTATTCTCAATATATATGCTGCCACTTGGTAATATTATAAGAAAACATGGAATTAATTTCCACTGTTACGCTGACGACACTCAATTATATATTTCATCACGACCAGATGAAAACACTAACTCATCTAAAATGACAGAGTGTCTCAAAGATATAAAATGCTGGATGACGCGTAATTTCCTGCTATTAAATTCAGATAAAACGGAGGTATTACTTATTGGTCCAAAAAACTACTCACAAAACCTCTCACAATACAACTTTAATATAGACGGATGTCCTGTTACTTTATCCACAACAGTAAAAGACCTGGGTGTTATACTAGACCGCAACTTGTCGTTCGAAAATCATATTTCATATGTTACAAGAACAGCCTTTTTCCACCTTAGAAACATTGCTAAGCTACGTAACATGCTATCTATTTCTGATGCAGAAAAATTAGTTCACGCATTCATGACCTCGAGACTAGATTACTGTAATGCTTTATTAGCCGGTTGTCCTGCATCCTCAATAAACAAGCTACAGTTAGTACAAAATGCAGCTGCTAGAGTTCTTACTAGGTCAAGAAAATATGATCATATAACACCGATTTTATCATCTCTACACTGGTTACCTATTAAGTTCCGCATCAACTACAAAATACTACTACTGACCTATAAAGCCCTAAATGGTTTAGCACCTATGTACTTAACGGACCTTCTTTCGCCCTACAATCCACCGCGTTCCTTAAGATCACTAAATTCAAGGCTTCTGGTCATTCCTAGGATATCGAAGTCCAGTAAAGGAGGGAGGGCGTTCTCGCATTTAGCTCCAAAACTCTGGAATGGCCTTCCCGATACGGTCCGAGCCTCTGACTCGCTGACACAGTTTAAAACTAGATTAAAGACGCATCTCTTTAGTCAAGCATTCACATAATGCTTACCTTCTAGTCCTCTGTTATGCCATACGGAACCGTTTGCCACTGAAACTGCTTAACGCACCAGTGGGGCTCGACAGCCTCTTAGACAAACGGGTCGGCGCATATGGTTGGGTTGCGGAGAGTTCGGGTTACGGAGAGTTTGTGAGTTATAACGGAAATTATTATGAACATCAGCTATGCTAATTATTTTCCATCTGCCTTTCTGCTGTTATCTCGGGACGCTTGTCCCGAGAAAAATGGCGTTCGTCAGGTCCAGTTTTGTGTCCAGCCTCTCACGGGGATTTCGGATGCCCCAACGCCTGTGATGAGACGACTCGACGCCTGTGATGAGACGACTCAACGCCTGCGATATGTTATGGCGCCGTTTGATTCATAAACAATATTTATATTTAATATTTATATTAGGGCTGTCAAAAATAGCGCGTTAACGACGTTAATTCGTTGTTTGTCGTTAATTACGTCAATTTTTTTAACGCATTTCACGCATGCGCAGTGTGACAAATTATTCAGGTCAGGAAAGTGATTGGGACGGGAGCAAGAGGCGAGATGGAGCAAGGTGAGCAAAGTGGGCCTATTGATGGATTCAAATTTAAAAAGAATGATGATGGTACAGTTAACAAGTACAAGGTTATTTGCAAGATTTGTAACAAGGAGTTTCAATTTCACCGGAGCTGAAGGTGAAAATGCTTGAGGTACCATGTCAACGCCAAACATGCGTTTGCTGGGTCGTCAAGTTCAGCAAGTGGTTCGCGCCAGACCACGCTGAATTTTCGCGGGCCATTAACAAAATCAACCTCAGATAATTTGACCAACAAAATAGCAAAATGGATTGCAAAGGATTGTAGACCCGTTAACATTGTAGAAGACTCGGGTTTCATTGATGTTTTGCGAGTGGCGTCTCAAGACCCATCCTACAGGCCACCGTCAAGAGCCACAGTTATGACGAAAATCCACGAGCTCTATCAAAACGAAAAAGAAAAAAGGAAAGAGGTCTTGGCTCAAGTAAATCATATCGCCCTGACAGGAGACCATTGGACATCATTGAATAACAACAATTACCTCGGAGTAACTGCACATTTCATCAGTGACACATGGGAACTGAAGTCTTTTGCGCTGACTATATTAAAAACTGAGGAGCGTCACTTTGCGGAGGCTTGTAAAGAACAGTTCTTGTCTGTTGCACGTAAGTGGGACATCGAGGGCAAGACGACAACAATTGGGACTGACAGTGCACGCAACATGGTTGCCGCAATTCGACTTACACGCTATGAACACATGAACTGTGTCGCTCACATGGTGCAGAGAAGTGTCACGGTGAGTCTTGCTGACAGCGGCTTTGTAAATGCTTTGGCGAAGGCTCGCAAAGTTGTCGGTCATTTTAAGCACAGCCCAGCAAATGCTGCGGAGCTTCAAGCACAACAAGTCAGTCTGGGAAAGAAGCAAGAGCCATTGATCCAGGATGTTCCAACACGTTGGAATTCGACGCTGGAAATGGTCAAGCGCATGAGCAGAAATAAAGAGGCTGTCATCGCAGCCCTGGACAAACAGGATCACAAACTCGTTTTGCCGACCGCAGCAGAGTGGGATAAACTGCAGAGGCTGGAGACACTTCTAGAGCCATGCAGGTAAATCAGTCTGTAACTTATTAAATAACATTGCTTTGATTATTTCCTGGAATTAATTAAACCAAGTCAAATATCAATAACATGTATGTAAATAATAATAATTATAATGATAATAATAATGATAATGATGATAATAATAATAATAATTATATTTTGATAACCACTGTTCAAATAATAGACTGTCTCTGTGTGCATGTGTGTGCGTAGGTATGTAACTGAGCTCCTGGGTGGAGAGGCCTATGTCTCCTGTTCTGTGGTACTACCTTCTCTCTGTCACTTGCGTCTCAAGATGGAAGCCTGTGATGAGGACCCTGCATATGTGGTGAGATTCAAGACCAAGTTCAAGGAGGACCTAGCATCCCGTCAAGAACAGCTCAACAATGCATGACTCCAGATTGCTACAGTTTTGGATCCTCGTTTCAAAGACTTGAAATGCCTGCCTAAGACAGACAGGGAAGCGGTGTGGACCACACTTGAACGGATGCTGCAACAAGAATCACCCAGAAAGTCTTCACAGACACATGATGATGGGCCACCCAGAAAGAAAATCAGCCTTCTGCAAATGGGCTCAGATTCTGAATCAGAAGATGAAGAGGTCCAACCTGCCATACAGAGGTACAGAGCAGAGCCCACCATTAAATTGGAGGACTGCCCCTTGAGGTGGTGGGCATCTCATTCGGGAGCCCATGAGAAGCTGGCCTCACTAGCTCACAAATATCTAGCCACTCCTGCAACCACTGTTCCCTGTGAACGACTTTTCTCAGTTGCAGGTCACATTGTGAACAAGAAAAGATCAGCTTTACTTTCAGAAAACGTGAACAAGTTAGTTTGCCTCAGCAACTGGCTGAAAGATGATGAAGCTCAGTAGATTTAAAAGGTGATGTTCAAACAAAAAGACCAGTTTCAGTGCAACATGTTATAGTAGTTAGCAACTGGATTTTTGAGCAACTGGATTAAAGAATGGAGGAAAAGTTAAAAGATTGTTCCTTCTTTGGTTTGATTAAAAGTTTTATTTGAAAAAGTTTTTTTCCACATAAAAACGCAACAGATGACTCAAATTGTGCAAAAATATGATAGGTCACTGTTATGATTTGACTACATTTATTGCTTTCTCTGTTCAATTGAATGCTGTAAATTGTACATCCTGGTTAAGAGGAATGCGATGGGACATTACAAAGACAAATATTATGGTGTGTAGTATGTTTCAGCTTGATTTAAACCACCATTATTGGCTGTGTTAATAAACAGACATATTATGAAAATTATATATCTTGTCCTTTTTTTTATCTTTTGGTATGCATTTCAGAAAAAAATGGTTAGGATTCAGGTGTAATTGCAAATAGTGATTAATCATGATTAATCCACAAAAAATTCTGATTAATTTGATTAAAAATTTTAATCATTTGACAGCCCTAATTTATATTTAAACAATATGAATGTAAGCCAGAGGAGAACTGGCCCCCGACTGAGCCTGGGTTCTCCCAAGGTTTTTTCTCCATCCAATCTGATGGAGTTTGGTTCCTTGCCACTGTCGCCTTGCTTTTGGCTTGCTTTGAGCTTGCTCAGTTGGGGTTATTTAGTGTTTAGCAATGTTGTTGATCTGTGTTGTGCTACTTACATGTTATCACTGTGAAGCTGCTTTGATACAATCTGTATTGTGAAAAGCGCTATATAAATAAATGTGACTTGACTTGACTTGACTTATTTGAATCTGCCAATCAAATTTTTTACAGAAAGGGTTCAAATATTCTCAGAGACACAGCTTTGACATTCAAGGATACATAAAACATCGCTTACGCCACACCGCACGGCTGCCTATCACAGCAGATATAGAGCAAAACTTTGCCAGCTGTTTGGACTTTCCTTTTGGTAGCCCTGCCAGTCTCAGTCCACTAACAGCCAGTTTGCGGACATGTCCCAGGTTGCCAAATATCAATGCCACAAACTTACATGCATATCCTAGATCACTAATCTTTGCAAGGAGGGGTTAGTATTTAGTCATTTTTTCTAAAAAGGCTGTGTCCATATACAAATCATACACACAACCTATTTCAAGGACTAGCACCTCCTTTCTATCTGTATCCATGAACACAATGTCAGAGGTGTTAGGGATGTTACAAAACACATCATCAGAGCTGTTAAACCAGTCCTGTATTACTCTTGAGTGTTTATACATAGGCATATTTTTTGGAAATATGTCTTGAATAGCACTTGCAATGAGGTCTACAATACGGTCATGGCGTGCTGTGTATAACCCTTTATACATATTACAGCCATTTACAATATGGGCAACTGACTCAAGGTGATCAGAGTTAGAATGCATTATGCAGTGTGGGTGGTATTTTTTAGGCTACCATAACGCTAGGTTGTATCTGGTTTGTAACACCTGTAGTCTAGCCTTGACAGTGAAGTGAAGAATATCTTCCCCTATTGCAGAATTTCTGTACATAGAATGGATAGAATGGTCAGCAAAATCAAGACATGCCAGTTTTCCCTGCATTTTTAGTCCAGTCCAGTGTTGTTTTGTGTCCATCTGTTTGATGTTCATTAAAGATCTTTTTGCGGTTGTGCTCTGTAGTGTGTGTTGTGTCTCATTGTGACAGTAACAGATGGGTCTGTGACCACAGCGTCAGATACCTCTGGTGCAGTTTGTGAGTTGCTTTGTGTCCACTGTAGTTTAACTGCCAATCTATTACACAAGTCGTTTAGGTCCGGCCAGTCTGAGCGAACTCCGAAATCCACGGCTTGTGTGTCCAGTTTACCGTTGCTCTTCCTCCTGAAGTCGAGGAAGCTGTCTTGATCACCGGTGGCTAAAGGGATTTTTCTCTTTCTAAGGCCCTAAGAACTCTCTGACCGCAGCATCGTCGTTGTTAAGCATGCGGATCAGGTGTGTTAGTCTTGTAATGAAATAAGTCCATTCCACATTTGGGACCCCCAGACCTCCTTCCTTGAGTGTGAGGAAGATTATGTCCCTGGTCAACATGACATCATGACTTTTGCGTAAACATACACGCCACTTTCGAGTCAAGTGGCGTGTTATCTCTACGCATTTTGAGCTATCCGCGTGTATCCACGTGTATGCGTGTATGTCTACGCCATTAACATCCGAGTGATTCCACGTGTCTGTACACGCCGTCAAATGACTGCGCGAAACGAAGCAAAATGTAGATCTACATCTGAGGAGCGATCTTTTTTTTCCCTAGGATGGTAAGGGAACAGTCATAAATGCCATTAACCCCAGTGACGGTTAGGTTTAGGGACGGGGTTGAGGTAAGTCATATATTTATTTATACAGTAATAACGTTAAGTCAACGGCATTCATAAACACGCTGAAAAGCGATTATGCGTCTTGATAGCACGTCAAAAATGGAAATACGAATTGGCGTGTCATACACATTCAGGGATGACTTATGTTCACAAACTTGGCATGAAGTGTACACAACTACTGATCCTGATAGGGCATATAATGCCTTCTTACTTACCCTAACTCAATTATATGACCAGCATTGCCCACACAAGAAATACTTTATTAAAAATAAAAACAGTCAGGATAAGCCATGGCTGACTAAGGGCATAATTAGGGCCTGTAAAAGAAAACAACAACTCTATAGAGTCTATTTAAAGAAAAGAACTAAACAAAATGAAGAAAGGTATAAAATGTATAAAAATAAGTTAATTCAAATAATAAGATTTAATAAAAAAATGTATTATTGTAATTTGCTGGAGCATTATAAGACTGATATCCAAGGTACTTGGAGGGTTTTGAATGGTATTATCAGGAATGGGAAAAAAAAGGAAGAATATCCTAATCACTTCATAGTGAATAATACAACCATCAGTGAAAAAAATGAAATTGCAAATGCATTTAATAATTTTTTTGTCAATGTTGGGCCTAAGTTAGCCAATGAAATTGTGCAATCTAACAATGCAAAAGAATTCAAAGAAATTCACATTAAAAATAATTTAAACTCACTTTTCATTGAAAGTGTTAGTGAGAGAGAAATCATGAATATTGTACTTTCCTTTAAGACCAAAAAAACAACAGATGAATCGGACATTGATACGGTCCTTGTGAAAGATATCATTGATTGTATTGTTTCTCCGCTAACATATATATGTAATCAGTCTTTCTCAACGGGTATCTTTCCGAGTAAGATGAAAACTGCTAAAGTGATACCTATTTTTAAAAATGGAGATAAGCAACAGTTTACCAATTATAGACCGATCTCAATACTTTCGCAGTTTTCAAAAATACTGGAAAAATTATTTGTGAAACGACTTGATGATTTTATAGCTAAGCACAATTTGTTAAGTGAACATCAGTATGGTTTTAGACCCAACAGGTCAACTTCAATGGCAGTTACTGAACTAGTAGAACAGTTATCAACATCAATTGAAAACAGTGAGTATGCTGTTGGTGTCTTTATTGATCTTAGTAAGGCCTTTGACACTATAGATCATTCATTGCTTTTAAATAAATTAGAAAAGTATGGTGTCAGGGGCGTAGCACACACCTGGCTCAAAAGTTATTTAAGTGATCGTAATCAGTATGTACATATAAATGGTATCCGTTCACTGGAGGCAAAAATAACTCACGGTGTTCCTCAGGGCTCCGTTTTGGGGCCTAAACTATTTATTCTGTACATTAACGATATTTGTGAAGTCCTTGATAAATTGCAATGTATATTATTTGCTGATGATACTAGTTTGTATGCTTCGGGAAAAGACCTTCAGCTACTTTTGAATTCAGTAGAAACTGAACTTGAGAGTCTTAGAAAATGGTTCGAAGCAAATAAACTCTCCTTAAATCTGAAAAAAACTAAATATATTGTAATTGGAAACAAGGTAGCAAACAAACTATGTCGACTCAAAATAGGGGAGGTAGAAATTGAAAGGGTGTATGTGTCACGGGTGACAAAATCGCTCAGTAACGGAACCTTCTTGAGAGTCCTGAGTTTCCTAGGGGAACGTATTGGGTGCAACACTCCACTACGGTTCCGGGTGTGATGGAAACATGCCCGTACTGATTAGCGCTATTGCATTGCAGGTGTGAGAGAGAGAGGAGCGGCGCTCACACAGGCTTCCTGTTTCATAAGCCACAATATAAAAGGAGCATTTAGAGAGTGTTTGCAGCGCGGTTGGTGGGTGTACAGTGTGTCAAGATTCCAAAGGGTTGACTCGGGGCAGTGCTGGATACAGGCTTCCTTGGAAAAATCGTTGGAGTGTGGAGATCGCCCATTCGAGTTTGCTGGGTCAGATTGATCGTTTGTGGGAAGACTGCTGGGCCGAGCTAGGGCTGGATCTGTGCTGTGGAACGAGAGAGGAAAGATAAGTGAATTGTTTTCATCTTATGAACATTTGAACCACTTGAAGAGGATACAGTGAATGTGGATCTGACTGTTGGAGGAGCTATGTGTTTCAGAGTGTGATGAGGAGGAATTAAAAGTGAAAACCCTGTAAACGAGCGCAACGGCCGGAGTGGGGCCTCTGTCCAACCCTATCGTGTGAGTGAATTGCAGTGCTTTTGCCTTATTGATACACATTGATTTATTGCTGTGGAATTGAAGTGAACACAAGTGTGCTGTGTCTTTGTTGAGAAGTGGCCCCCATCCATTCTTACACGTTCGTGGAAGGTTATTATATCTGCCCCCGTCAGAAGCCCAGAGTGATACAGTGAACTGAAGAGAGAGTACTGTGTACTGTGACTATCCTCACCTGTTCTACTTACTGTTTGAGCCCAGAAGTATACAGCAACGCTGATAAAGTAATCGTTTAACCCACTGTCTCCCTATTGTGAACTGAAGAGAGAGTACTGTGTACTGTGACTATCCTCACCTGTTCTACTTACTGTTTGAGCCCAGAACAGCAACGCTGATAAAGTAATCGTTTAATCCACGGTCGCCCTACTGTGAACTGAGGAGAGAGTACTTTGTACTGTGAAGATCCACACCTGTTCTACTTGCTGTTTGAGCCCAGAAGCATACAGCCCCACTGGTAAAGTAACCTTATGACTCACTGTCTCCCTATTGTGAACTGAAGAGAGAGTACTGTGTACTGTGACTATCCTCACCTGTTCTACTTACTGTTTGAGCCCAGAAGTATACAGCAACGCTGATAAAGTAATCGTTTAACCCACTGTCGCCCTACCGTGAACTGAGGAGAGAGTACTTTGTACTGTGAAGATCCACACCTGTTCTACTTGCTGTTTGAGCCCAGAAGCATACAGCACCACTGGTAAAGTAACCTTATGACTCACTGTCTCCCTATTGTGAACTGAAGAGAGAGTACTGTGTACTGTGAATATCCTCACCTGTTCTACTTACTGTTTGAGCCCAGAAGTATACAGCAACGCTGATAAAGTGATCGTTTAATCCACTGCTTTATTACCGTGCACCCACGAGAGTACCCTGTACTGTGAAGAATCCTTACCTGCCATACTTACTGTCTGAGTCTGGAAGTCTGCAGCACCGCTGGGGGAAAAAGTAAGCTTTTAATCCACTGCTTTATTATCGTGCACCAACGAGAGTACTCTGTACTGTGAAGAATCCTTACCCGCCATACTTACTGTCTGAGTCTGGAAGTCTGCAGCACCGCTGGGGGAAAGTAAGCTTTTAATCCACTGTTTTATTATCGTGCACCAACGAGAGTACTCTGTACTGTGAAGAATCCTTACCTGCCATACTTACTGTCTGAGTCTGGAAGTCTGCAGCACCGCTGGGGGAAAAGTAAGCTTTTAATCCACTGTTTTATTATCGTGCACCAACGAGAGTACTCTGTACTGTGAAGAATCCTTACCCGCCATACTTACTGTCTGAGTCTGGAAGTCTGCAGCACCGCTGGGGAAGAGTAAGCTTCTAATCCACTGCTTCATTACTGTGCACCAACGAGAGTACTTTGTACCGTGAAGAATCCTTACCTGACATACTTTCTCTTGGGTCTGGAAGTCCGCAGCACCGCTGGGGAGAAGTAAGCTTCAACCCCCCTGCTCCATCATCATACATCGACGAGAGTCTCTTGAACTGTGAGAAACCTTTGGCTTAATAAAGATTGTTACTCCTTTGAAATTTATCTCTGTCTCCGGGTCCTCTGTTGTGTGCCTGTGGTGTCGGCTCCTCACGGTGGTGACTCAGTTAGAGGGGGGGTGGTTGGTCACCCGAGCGTTCCTCCCCTCGACCTGTGACATCAAAAGTGGCGTAGTCGGCAGGGTACACACCGTGAGTTGTAGCGGCCACAGGTACGCGATGGCGGACGAAGAGGCACCTGCGGCTCGTCCTCAAGTCATGCCGATCTTCATGGGAGCTCCCTGGGCGCAGCGCTATGGAGGACCGGGATCGGAGTTAAGCTTACAGGATTGGAAGGCGCAGACGGAGTATCTGGCTGGACTACAGGGACTGAGTGCAGCACAGAGAGTACAGTTTGTGTTGGGGTCGCTGGAAGGAGAAGCCAAAAGGGAAGTTCTGGCTGCATCGGAAGCCACACGTGCTACCGCAAAAACTATCTTCGATTTCTTGTTCGGATTATATGGAGACTCCACCCCAGTGGCCACTCTTCGTGCCCAGTTCTTTAACTATAAACAGGGGCCTACGCAGACACTTCGGGCATACTCCTTGAAGTTGCGGGAGCAGTTTGGCTGGCTGAAGGGGCGACCGGATCATGGACTGGGTGAAGGGGATGACTTGTTACGAGATCAATTCGTCTTGGGGCTGCGTGAAGGGCCAGTACGTCAGGGCATACGACTCCAGCTTCGACGAGACCCCACTATGACCTTCGAGGCTCTGCGACAAGAGGCCTTGGCGTTAGAACTGGACCAGGGAGAGGTAACTCGCACACCAGTCTGTGTGGCAGCAAGTAGTGCCAGTGGACCTGCGCCTGTCGAACCGAGCGATTGGAAGCAGAAACTGAGGGCCGAACTGTTGGAGGATGTCAAGGGACAGATGGCGGAATTATCCCGGAACCTGCTGGGTGAGCTTCGTCGAGGACGAGTTGAAGGCGGAGCAGTGGGGCGAGAGAGGTCGTATTCAGAGGAAGGGCGAGGTCCTCTGCGCCGCCCCCTACGTCCTGTGGGCCCCCGGTTCCAGTGGGACGACCAAGGAAGGCCCATTTGTATAAATTGTGGAGATCCTGGACATATCAGTCGCCAGTGTGGGCTTCGTCGGGGTTCTCAAGGGGTTTTTAGTTCCACCGGCCACTGTGGGTCAAGTGGCCGGGACCCCTTTGTGTGACCCTCTTTCTGTTCCTGTTGCACGAGATGACTGGGTGGGACATTGCCCTACCGTGGAGGTTCAAGCTAATGGAGTCACGATAGACTGTTTGGTTGACACAGGGTCTCAAGTTACGCTATTCTCGGAGAGCCTGGCCCAGGAGTTGTTCGCAGATCATCGGCTCCAAGCAACTGAAGCTTCCAGGCTGACCCTACGGGGGGCCAATGGTTTGGACATCCCCTACACAGGGTACATCGTGGTAGACTTTCTTGTCCAAGGGGTCCCCGTCCAACAAAAAGGGGTAGTTATTGTCCGAGATCATTGCTTGGGAAATCATCGAGCACTTTTAGGGATGAACGTTATACTGGATTGCTGGGAAGAATTGTTTCGGGGGCCGCCGGCTCGGATGTCTCCGTCACCGGCAAAACAGGACTGGGACCGAATTCTGGCCGATTGTAAAAGAGTGCACGCAGCTAATCACATAGAAGAGAGGGAAGACATCGGTCGAGTTGCCTGTAGGTATGCTCTGTCCATCCCAGCTCAGAGTGAGACCGTTCTTTGGGTCCGAGTACCCGCAAGACCCCGTGGGTCAGGCACCTGTGTCCTGGTAGAGCCTCACGAAGATTGTCAGCCAGTTGAAGTGGCTCACGGACTGGCGGTTGTCCATCGGGGGCGAGTCTCAGTAAAAGTACGGAACACAAATCCTTACCCAGTGCTCCTTCGTCGACATCAACGTCTGGCCCGAGTTTCCTCGGTACGTCCTGCCCAGGTGCACGAGCACCAAGCTGTCTGCTTCAGACAGGTGAGCCCTGCGGTGGTGGAAGTTGCCGTCCGCCCTGTTGAGGTAGAACTGGGTTCGGTTGGAGGAGGGATGCCGGCCCATCTGATGGGAGAGTCCCTGAAGGGTGAGAATCTGGAAGAGGAGCAAGTGGTACAGCTTCAGGAGCTTTTGAGGAAGTGGCAACATGTGTTTTCAAAACATGAAGAGGACTATGGCTGCACAGGGGTGGTGAAGCATCAAATACCCACTGGTGAGGCGACGCCTAGTCGAGAGCGGTACCGTCCGGTGCCCCCCACTCTTTATACCGAGGTCCGCACCCTGTTGAAAGGTATGCTGGAGGGAGGAATCATCCGAGAAAGCAGTAGTCCTTGGGCTGCGCCCATCGTTCTGGTGCAGAAGAAGACGGGAGCCTGGAGGTTTTGCGTCGACTATCGCAAACTTAACAGTGTAACGAAGAAAGATGCATTCCCGTTGCCACGGATTGAAGACTCACTCACCAGTCTTACCCAAGCGGCATGGTACTCGACATTGGACCTGGCAAGTGGATACTGGCAGGTGCAGGTGGATGACCGAGATAGGGAGAAGACAGCTTTCACCACCCCGTTTGGGTTATTTGAATGGGACCGTATGCCGTTCGGTCTGTGCAACGCTCCTGCGACTTTCCAACGCCTGATGCAGCGCTGCCTAGGAGGACAATTAGTCGACTCAACGCTGGTCTACCTAGACGATGTGATCGTCTTCTCCCCTGATTTCCACACTCACCTGCATCATCTGGAAGGAGTTTTCAGGGCCATGGAGAAATATGGGCTGAAGCTTAGGCCGGAAAAATGCCAGTTACTGCGGAAAGAGGTGCAGTTCTTGGGACATCGTGTCAGTGCTGTAGGGATCTCCCCGGACCCAGAGAAGGTGGCGGCGGTCCAAGGATGGGAGCCACCCCGGACAGTAAGACAGGTGCGGTCGTTCCTGGGCTTTGTGGGATATTATCGTCGCTTTATAAAGGGATTCTCTGGGCTTGCTAAGCCACTGAACCAACTCTTGGCTGGCACTGGACGTGCCCGTGGTAAAGGCTCCCCCTCAGTACACTGGGATTCCACCTGTGAGACCGCTTTCCAGAACCTTAAACAGGAACTCCTGAAGGCCCCAATCTTAGCCTATGCAGATTTCACCCAGCCGTTTCTCCTGTACACTGACGCCAGCAATGCAGGATTGGGGGCCGTGCTGGCCCAAGAGCATCAAGGAGTGGAGAGAGTGATAGCTTACGCAAGTCGAAGTTTACATCCCGCCGAACGAAACGCTGCAAACTATAGCTCCTTTAAAATCGAACTACTGGCGATGAAGTGGGCCATGACGGAGAAGTTTAAAGACTACTTGTGGGGAGCCAAGGTAACGGTGATTACAGACAACAATCCCTTAGTACACTTGCAATCCGCTAAATTGGGGGCAGTGGAGCAGCGCTGGGTGGCACAGCTAGCAAATTATGATTACCAGCTAAAATACGTCCCGGCAGAGAGCACGTAAATGCAGATGCCCTGTCCAGACTCCCAGCCACCCAGAGAGACGATCAAGCACCCCTCGGTGCCCTTGGTACCGAAGATGAGCTGCTGGTGGCCGTGGTGGAAGCTCCCGGGGCCCCGGAGTCTGTTCCATCTAGTTGGGGGTGGGACCCCGGACGGTGGAGAGAGCTGCAGCAGAGAGATGCAGATTTGGGTCAGCTCCTGTTGTACCTCCGACAGGGAAACATGCCGAGGGCAGAGGAAAGACGGTCTCAGACGGTGGGGGTACGACAGCTTCTGAGACAGTGGAAGAGGCTGCAACTCCGAGAAGGAGTAATCTGTCGTTCAAGGCGGGATCCCCGCACACAGGAGACTGTACACCAAGTTGTTGTACCAGAGGGCCAAGTTTCGGAGCTGTTGAATGCCTATCACACCCATACTGGCCATCAGGGCCAAGAGAGGACACTGTCCCTGCTGAGGAGGTATTTCCACTGGCCTAGGATGGAAAAGAAAGTTGAGGAATTTGTTCAGAGCTGCCCACGGTGTACCTTGTTCAAACGCAGGAAGGAGGTCCGAGCCCCATTGGTCCCCCTGCGACCGAAAGCACCTCTGCATATCGTAGGGATAGATTTCCTGACTCTGGGTCGACCAACAGACCGATTCCAGAATATTCTGGTCATGACCGACCTATTTACTAAATATGCCTGGGCCGTCCCCACCGTCGATCAAACGGCAGTTACCACAGCCAACGCCCTTTGGAGAGCAGTGATACAACCTTTTGGCTGCCCAGAAACCCTACACTCGGACCAAGGTTCAAATTTCGAGTCCCGGGTCATCCAAGAGCTGAGCCGCCTCTATGGGTGCCGAAAGACCCATACGACCTCATACCACCCTCAGGGTAACGGAGGGTGCGAAAGATTCAACCAGACCTTGCTGAGGTTGCTGGGGACCCTAGAGAGTGAACAACAGGGCCAATGGGCCGAGAGTCTTCCCTCGCTGTTACAAGCATACAACAACAGTGTGCACAGTGTCACCGGTTATGCTCCTTCCTACCTTATGTTTGGGCGCCACCTCCGCTTGCCTGTGGACTTGCTCATGGGGACCGAGGCTGCAGAAAGAGGGTATAGTACCACTGACTGGGTAAATCGGCACCACCACCAACTGCTCAATGCCTACCGACGAGTCTCAGACCATCTGAGTGCAGCAGCCACCAAGAATAAGAGACTATACGACCGGACTGCCCGAGAGGCCCCTTTGTTACCTGGGGAGCGAGTGCTGGTATGGGACAACCGGCGCCCAGGGAAAGGGAAGCTCAGTGCCCGCTGGGAGTCGACGCCATATGTGGTGGAACAACGACAAGGGCCTGATGCCCCCGTCTACTCTGTACGGCCCGAAGGGAAGCCCGGACCAATACGGGTGCTCCATCGAAACCTGCTCCGTCCCTGTCCGAATTACCCGCAACTAGCGGCTGAGGCTCCAAGTGCACCACCCGCCTTAGAGGCACCTATGATAGGGTGGGCTGTGGTCCCGAGGGACCCTGAGGTTGAAGCCAGAGCGGCTCTGCCCTCGCCACCCCGACGATCTCAACGGAAACCCGAGGACAACCACCTGAGAGGTACGGCGAATGGAATTGAGGGACGCCCGTTCCAGGGACTGGAACCGATTGGCAAGGGGGGATGTCACGGGTGACAAAATCGCTCAGTAAACGGAACCTTCTTGAGAGTCCTGAGTTTCCTAGGGGAACGTATTGGGTGCAACACTCCACTACGGTTCCGGGTGTGATGGAAACATGCCCGTACTGATTAGCGCTAATGCATTGCAGGTGTGAGAGAGAGAGGAGCGGCGCTCACACAGGCTTCCTGTTTCATAAGCCACAATATAAAAGGAGCATTTAGAGAGTGTTTGCAGCGCGGTTGGTGGGTGTACAGTGTGTCAAGATTCCAAAGGGTTGACTCTGGGCAGTGCTGGATACAGGCTTCCTTGGAAAAATCGTTGGAGTGTGGAGATCGCCCATTCGAGTTTGCTGGGTCAGATTGATCGTTTGTGGGAAGACTGCTGGGCGAGCTAGGGCTGGATCTGTGCTGTGGAAGGAGAGAGGAAAGATAAGTGAATTGTTTTCATCTTATGAACATTTGAACCACTTGAAGAGGATACAGTGAATGTGGATCTGACTGTTGGAGGAGCTATGTGTTTCAGAGTGTGATGAGGAGGAATTAAAAGTGAAAACCCTGTAAACGAGCGCAACGGCCGGAGTGGGGCCTCTGTCCAACCCTATCGTGTGAGTGAATTGCAGTGCTTTTGCCTTATTGATACACATTGATTTATTGCTGTGGAATTGAAGTGAACACAAGTGTGCTGTGTCTTTGTTGAGAAGTGGCCCCCATCCATGCTTACACGTTCGTGGAAGTTATTATATCTGCCCCCGTCAGAAGCCCAGAGTGATACAGTGAACTGAAGAGAGTACTGTGTACTGTGACTATCCTCACCTGTTCTACTTGCTGTTTGAGCCCAGAAGTATACAGCAACGCTGGTAAAGTAATCGTTTAACCACTGTCTCCCTATTGTGAACTGAAGAGAGAGTACTGTGTACTGTGACTATCCTCACCTGTTCTACTTACTGTTTGAGCCCAGAAGTATACAGCAACGCTGATAAAGTAATCGTTTAACCCACTGTCGCCCTACTGTGAACTGAGGAGAGAATACTTTGTACTGTGAAGATCCACACCTGTTCTACTTGCTGTTTGAGCCCAGAAGCATACAGCACCACTGGTAAAGTAACTTATGACTCACTGTCTCCCTATTGTGAACTGAAGAGAGAGTACTGTGTACTGTGACTATCCTCACCTGTTCTACTTACTGTTTGAGCCCAGAAGTATACAGCAACGCTGATAAAGTAATCGTTTAACCCACTGTCGCCCTACTGTGAACTGAGGAGAGAGTACTTGTACTGTGAAGATCCACACCTGTTCTACTTGCTGTTGAGCCAGAAGCATACAGCACCACTGGTTAACCTTAAAGACTCACTGTCTCCCTATTGTGAACTGAAGAGAGAGTACTGTGTACTGTGAATATCCTCACCTGTTCTACTTACTGTTTGAGCCCAGAAGTATACAGCAACGCTGATAAAGTAATCGTTTAATCCACTGCTTCATTACCGTGCACCCACGAGAGTACCCTGTACTGTGAAGAATCCTTACCTGCCATACTTACTGTCTGAGTCTGGAAGTCTGCAGCACCGCTGGGGGAAAAGTAAGCTTTTAATCCACTGCTTTATTATCGTGCACCAACGAGAGTACTCTGTACTGTGAAGAATCCTTACCCGCCATACTTACTGTCTGAGTCTGGAAGTCTGCAGCACCGCTGGGGGAAAGTAAGCTTTTAATCCACTGCTTTATTATCGTGCACCAACGAGAGTACTCTGTACTGTGAAGAATCCTTACCTGCCATACTTACTGTCTGAGTCTGGAAGTCTGCAGCACCGCTGGGGGAAAAGTAAGCTTTTAATCCACTGCTTTATTATCGTGCACCAACGAGAGTACTCTGTACTGTGAAGAATCCTTACCGCCATACTTACTGTCTGAGTCTGGAAGTCTGCAGCACCGCTGGGGAAGAGTAAGCTTCTAATCCACTGCTTCATTTACTGTGCACCAAGGAGTACTTTGTACCGTGAAGAATCCTTACCTGACATACTTCTCTTGGGTCTGGAAGTCTGCAGCACCGCTGGGGAGAAGTAAGCTTCAACCCCCTGCTCCATCATCATACATCGACGAGAGTCTCTTGAACTGTGAGAACCTTTGCTTAATAAAGATTGTTACTCCTTTGAAATTTATCTCTGTCTCCGGGTCCTCTGTTGTGTGCCTGTGGTGTCGGCTCCTCACGGTGGTGACTCAGTAGAGGGGGGGTNCGTCAGGGCATACGACTCCAGCTTCGACGAGACCCCACTATGACCTTCGAGGCTCTGCGACAAGAGGCCTTGGCGTTAGAACTGGACCAGGGAGAGGTAACTCGCACACCAGTCTGTGTGGCAGCAAGTAGTGCCAGTGGACTGCGCCTGTCGAACCGAGCGATTGGAAGCAGAAACTGAGGGCCGAACTGTTGGAGGATGTCAAGGGACAGATGGCGGAATTATCCCGGAACCTGCTGGGTGAACTTCGTCGAGGACGAGTTGAAGTCGGAGCAGTGGGGCGAGAGAGGTCATATTCAGAGGATGGGCGAGGTCCTCTGCGCCGCCCCCTACGCCCTGTGGGCCCCCGGTTCCAGTGGGACGACCAAGGAAGGCCCATTTGTATAAATTGTGGAGATCCTGGACATATCAGTCGCCAGTGTGGGCTTCGTCGGGGTTCTCAAGGGGGTTTTTAGTTCCACCGGCCACTGTGGGTCAAGTGGCCGGGACCCCTTTGTGTGACCCTTTTTCTGTTCCTGTTGCACGAGATGACTGGGTGGGACATTGCCCTACTATGGAGGTTCAAGCTAATGGAGTCACGATAGACTGTTTGGTTGACACAGGGTCTCAAGTTACGCTATTCTCGGAGAGCCTGGCCCAGGAGTTGTTCGCAGATCATCGGCTCCAAGCAACTGAAGCTTCCAGGCTGACCCTACGGGGGGCCAATGGTTTGGACATCCCCTACACAGGGTACATCGTGGTAGACTTTCTTGTCCAAGGGGTCCCCGTCCAACAAAAAGGGGTAGTTATTGTCCGAGATCATTGCTTGGGAAATCATCGAGCACTTTTAGGGATGAACGTTATACTGGATTGCTGGGAAGAATTGTTTCGGGGGCCGCCGGCTCGGATGTCTCCGTCACCGGCAAAACAGGACTGGGACCGAATTCTGGCCGATTGTAAAAGAGTGCACGCAGCTAATCACATAGAAGAGAGGGAAGACATCGGTCGAGTTGCCTGTAGGTATGCTCTTTCCATCCCAGCTCAGAGTGAGACCGTTCTTTGGATCCGAGTACCCGCAAGATCCCGTGGGTCAGGCACCTGTGTCCTGGTAGAGCCTCATGAAGATTGTCAGCCAGTTGAAGTGGCTCACGGACTGGCGGTTGTCCATCGGGGGCGAGTCTCAGTAAAAGTACGGAACACAAATCCTTACCCAGTGCTCCTTCGTCGACATCAACGTCTGGCCCGAGTTTCCTCGGTACGTCCTGCCCAGGTGCACGAGCACCAAGCTGTCTGCTTCAGACAGGTGAGCCCTGCGGTGGTGGAAGTTGCCGTCCGCCCTGTTGAGGTAGAACTGGGTTCGGTTGGAGGAGGGATGCCGGCCCATCTGATGGGAGAGTCCCTGAAGGGTGAGAATCTGGAAGAGGAGCAAGTGGTACAGCTTCAGGAGCTTTTGAGGAAGTGGCAACATGTGTTTTCAAAACATGAAGAGGACTATGGCTGCACAGGGGTGGTGAAGCATCAAATACCCACTGGTGAGGCGACGCCTAGTCGAGAGCGGTACCGTCCGGTGCCCCCCACTCTTTATGCCGAGGTCCGCACCCTGTTGAAAGGTATGCTGGAGGGAGGAATCATCCGAGAAAGCAGTAGTCCTTGGGCTGCGCCCATCGTTCTGGTGCAGAAGAAGACGGGAGCCTGGAGGTTTTGCATCGACTATCGCAAACTTAACAGTGTAACGAAGAAAGATGCATTCCCGTTGCCACGGATTGAAGACTCGCTCACCAGTCTTACCCAAGCGGCATGGTACTCGACATTGGACCTGGCAAGTGGATACTGGCAGGTGCAGGTGGATGACCGAGATAGGGAGAAGACAGCTTTCACCACCCCGTTTGGGTTATTTGAATGGGACCGTATGCCGTTCGGTCTGTGCAACGCTCCTGCGACTTTCCAACGCCTGATGCAGCGCTGCCTAGGAGGACAATTAGTCGACTCAACGCTGGTCTACCTAGACGATGTGATCGTCTTCTCCCCTGATTTCCACACTCACCTGCATCATCTGGAAGGAGTTTTCAGGGCCATGGAGAAATATGGGCTGAAGCTTAGGCCGGAAAAATGCCAGTTACTGCGGAAAGAGGTGCAGTTCTTGGGACATCGTGTCAGTGCTGTAGGGATCTCCTCGGACCCAGAGAAGGTGGCGGCGGTCCAAGGATGGGAGCCACCCCGGACAGTAAGACAGGTGCGGTCGTTCCTGGGCTTTGTGGGATATTATCGTCGCTTTATAAAGGGATTCTCTGGGCTTGCTAAGCCACTGAACCAACTCTTGGCTGGCACTGGACGTGCCCGTGGTAAAGGCTCCCCCTCAGTACACTGGGATTCCACCTGTGAGACCGCTTTCCAGAACCTTAAACAGGAACTCCTGAAGGCCCCAATCTTAGCCTATGCAGATTTCACCCAGCCGTTTCTCCTGTACACTGACGCCAGCAATGCAGGATTGGGGGCCGTGCTGGCTCAAGAGCATCAAGGAGTGGAGAGAGTGATAGCTTACGCAAGTCGAAGTTTACATCCCGCCGAACGAAACGCTGCAAACTATAGCTCCTTTAAAATCGAACTACTGGCGATGAAGTGGGCCATGACGGAGAAGTTTAAAGACTACTTGTGGGGAGCCAAGGTAACGGTGATTACAGACAACAATCCCTTAGTACACTTGCAATCCGCTAAATTGGGGGCAGTGGAGCAGCGCTGGGTGGCACAGCTTGCAAATTATGATTACCAGCTAAAATATCGTCCCGGCAGAGAGCACGTAAATGCAGATGCCCTGTCCAGACTCCCAGCCACCCAGAGAGACGATCAAGCACCCCTCGGTGCCCTTGGTACCGAAGATGAGCTGCTGGTGGCCGTGGTGGAAGCTCCCGGGGCCCCGGAGTCTGTTCCATCTAGTTGGGGGTGGGACCCTGGACGGTGGAGAGAGCTGCAGCAGAGAGATGCAGATTTGGGTCAGCTCCTGTTGTACCTCCGACAGGGAAACATGCCGAGGAGAGAGGAAAGACGGTCTCAGACGGTGGGGGTACGACAGCTTCTGAGACAGTGGAAGAGGATGCAACTCCGAGAAGGAGTAATCTGTCGTTCAAGGCGGGATCCCCGCACACAGGAGACTGTACACCAAGTTGTTGTACCAGAGGGCCAAGTTTCGGAGCTGTTGAATGCCTATCACACCCATACTGGCCATCAGGGCCAAGAGAGGACACTGTCCCTGCTGAGGAGGTATTTCCACTGGCCTAGGATGGAAAAGAAAGTTGAGGAATTTGTTCAGAGCTGCCCACGGTGTACCTTGTTTAAACGCAGTAAGGAGGTCCGAGCCCCATTGGTCCCCCTGCGACCGAAAGCACCTCTGCATATCGTAGGGATAGATTTCCTGACTCTGGGTCGACCAACAGACCGATTCCAGAATAATCTGGTCATGACCGACCTATTTACTAAATATGCCTGGGCCGTCCCCACCGTCGATCAAACGGCAGTTACCACAGCCAACGCCCTTTGGAGAGCAGTGATACAACCTTTTGGCTGCCCAGAAACCCTACACTCGGACCAAGGTTCAAATTTCGAGTCCCGGGTCATCCAAGAGCTGAGCCGCCTCTATGGGTGCCGAAAGACCCATACGACCTCATACCACCCTCAGGGTAACGGAGGGTGCGAAAGATTCAACCAGACCTTGCTGGGGTTGCTGGGGACCCTAGAGAGTGAACAACAGGGCCAATGGGCCGAGAGTCTTCCCTCGCTGTTACAAGCATACAACAACAGTGTGCACAGTGTCACCGGGTATGCTCCTTCCTACCTTATGTTTGGGCGCCACCTCCGCTTGCCTGTGGACTTGCTCATGGGGACCGAGGCTGCAGAAAGAGGGTATAGTACCACTGACTGGGTAAATCGGCACCACCACCAACTGCTCAATGCCTACCGAGGAGTCTCAGACCATCTGAGTGCAGCAGCCACCAAGAATAAGAGACTATACGACCGGACTGCCCGAGAGGCCCCTTTGTTACCTGGGGAGCGAGTGCTGGTATGGGACAACCGGCGCCCAGGGAAAGGGAAGCTCAGTGCCCGCTGGGAGTCGACGCCATATGTGGTGGAACAACGACAAGGGCCTGATGCCCCCGTCTACTCTGTACGGCCCGAAGGGAAGCCCGGACCAATACGGGTGCTCCATCGAAACCTGCTCCGTCCCTGTCCGAACTACCCGCAACTAGCGGCTGAGGCTCCAAGTGCACCACCCGCCTTAGAGGCACCTATGATAGGGTGGGCTGTGGTCCTGAGGGACCCTGAGGTTGAAGCCAGAGCGGCTCTGCCCTCGCCACCCCGACGATCTCAACGGAACACCCGAGGACAACCACCTGAGAGGTACGGCGAATGGAATTGAGGGACGCCAGTTCCAGGGACTGGAACCGATTGGCAAGGGGGGATGTCACGGGTGACAAAATCGCTCAGTAACGGAACCTTCTTGAGAGTCCTGAGTTTCCTAGGGGAACGTATTGGGTGCAACACTCCACTACGGTTCCGGGTGTGATGGAAACATGCCCGTACTGATTAGCGCTAATGCATTGCAGGTGTGAGAGAGAGAGGAGCGGCGCTCACACAGGCTTCCTGTTTCATAAGCCACAATATAAAAGGAGCATTTAGAGAGTGTTTGCAGCGCGGTTGGTGGGTGTACAGTGTGTCAAGATTCCAAAGGGTTGACTCGGGGCAGTGCTGGATACAGGCTTCCTTGGAAAAATCGTTGGAGTGTGGAGATCGCCCATTCGAGTTTGCTGGGTCAGATTGATCGTTTGTGGGAAGACTGCTGGGCCGAGCTAGGGCTGGATCTGTGCTGTGGAACGAGAGAGGAAAGATAAGTGAATTGTTTTCATCTTATGAACATTTGAACCACTTGAAGAGGATACAGTGAATGTGGATCTGACTGTTGGAGGAGCTATGTGTTTCAGAGTGTGATGAGGAGGAATTAAAAGTGAAAACCCTGTAAACGAGCGCAACGGCCGGAGTGGGGCCTCTGTCCAACCCTATCGTGTGAGTGAATTGCAGTGCTTTTGCCTTATTGATACACATTGATTTATTGCTGTGGAATTGAAGTGAACACAAGTGTGCTGTGTCTTTGTTGAGAAGTGGCCCCCATCCATGCTTACACGTTCGTGGAAGGTTATTATATCTGCCCCCGTCAGAAGCCCAGAGTGATACAGTGAACTGAAGAGAGAGTACTGTGTACTGTGACTATCCTCACCTGTTCTACTTACTGTTTGAGCCCAGAAGTATACAGCAACGCTGATAAAGTAATCGTTTAACCCACTGTCTCCCTATTGTGAACTGAAGAGAGAGTACTGTGTACTGTGACTATCCTCACCTGTTCTACTTACTGTTTGAGCCCAGAAGTATACAGCAACGCTGATAAAGTAATCGTTTAATCCACGGTCGCCCTACTGTGAACTGAGGAGAGAGTACTTTGTACTGTGAAGATCCACACCTGTTCTACTTGCTGTTTGAGCCCAGAAGCATACAGCCCCACTGGTAAAGTAACCTTATGACTCACTGTCTCCCTATTGTGAACTGAAGAGAGAGTACTGTGTACTGTGACTATCCTCACCTGTTCTACTTACTGTTTGAGCCCAGAAGTATACAGCAACGCTGATAAAGTAATCGTTTAACCCACTGTCGCCCTACCGTGAACTGAGGAGAGAGTACTTTGTACTGTGAAGATCCACACCTGTTCTACTTGCTGTTTGAGCCCAGAAGCATACAGCACCACTGGTAAAGTAACCTTATGACTCACTGTCTCCCTATTGTGAACTGAAGAGAGAGTACTGTGTACTGTGAATATCCTCACCTGTTCTACTTACTGTTTGAGCCCAGAAGTATACAGCAACGCTGATAAAGTGATCGTTTAATCCACTGCTTTATTACCGTGCACCCACGAGAGTACCCTGTACTGTGAAGAATCCTTACCTGCCATACTTACTGTCTGAGTCTGGAAGTCTGCAGCACCGCTGGGGGAAAAAGTAAGCTTTTAATCCACTGCTTTATTATCGTGCACCAACGAGAGTACTCTGTACTGTGAAGAATCCTTACCCGCCATACTTACTGTCTGAGTCTGGAAGTCTGCAGCACCGCTGGGGGGAAAGTAAGCTTTTAATCCACTGTTTTATTATCGTGCACCAACGAGAGTACTCTGTACTGTGAAGAATCCTTACCTGCCATACTTACTGTCTGAGTCTGGAAGTCTGCAGCACCGCTGGGGGAAAAGTAAGCTTTTAATCCACTGTTTTATTATCGTGCACCAACGAGAGTACTCTGTACTGTGAAGAATCCTTACCCGCCATACTTACTGTCTGAGTCTGGAAGTCTGCAGCACCGCTGGGGAAGAGTAAGCTTCTAATCCACTGCTTCATTACTGTGCACCAACGAGAGTACTTTGTACCGTGAAGAATCCTTACCTGACATACTTTCTCTTGGGTCTGGAAGTCCGCAGCACCGCTGGGGAGAAGTAAGCTTCAACCCCCCTGCTCCATCATCATACATCGACGAGAGTCTCTTGAACTGTGAGAAACCTTTGGCTTAATAAAGATTGTTACTCCTTTGAAATTTATCTCTGTCTCCGGGTCCTCTGTTGTGTGCCTGTGGTGTCGGCTCCTCACGGTGGTGACTCAGTTAGAGGGGGGGTGGTTGGTCACCCGAGCGTTCCTCCCCTCGACCTGTGACATATGTAATAAAGTTTTTGGGAATTAATATTGATGATAGGTTAAATTGGAAGGTGCATATTAATATATTAAAGAATAAAATTTCAAAAGTTATTGCCATACTGTGTAAAATAAAAACCTCGGTGAATCAAAAAGCCTTATATATATTGTATAATTCTCTCATTTTTCCATACCTTAGTTATTGTGTGGAAATATGGGGGAATACCTATAAAACTATCATACAACCGATTTTTTTATTACAGAAAAAAGCTATTAGAGTGATTAGTTATGCTGAATATCTTGCTCCAACAAATCCACTTTTTATCAGATTAAATATATTAAAATTGCACGATCTTGTTGATGTTTACACAGCAGTTGTGATGTACAAGGCTTACAATTTCAAGCTTCCTCACTGTTTACAAGAGATGTTTCGAATTAGAGAATCGAGATATAGCCTCAGAGGAACTGAATTGTTACAAAAACCCATGGCTAAGAGTAATACCAAGAGAAGATGTTTATCAGTTAAAGGAGTGGATTTATGGAACAGTCTTCTTATTCAACTTAAGAGCTCTAAAACTATTAAGGGATTCAAGAAAAGATATAAGTTGAACATTATGGAAAAATATAGAACACTTGAATGAAGAATATAAGAAAAGTAAGCGATAGTGGAAGTATGACATAATTTTGATTGTTGAGGATTAATTTTTTAGTGTCTACATGTTATTGTAATAGTCAGGATAAGTTGTTGTTGTTGTAAAAGGGGTTAGGCAAAATAAGTCTTGACTTCAGCCTAAACCCCTTCGGTCAGTATTTATGTGTGTTATTTTTTTTTTTTAATTTTTTTTTTTATATTTTTTTTCTTTCTCTCTTTTGTGTTACGTGATTTATGACATGATTTCTAAATGACTGACCGAAGAAATAAATAAATACAATACAATACACACGCTACTTCATGAGATCAGTCTGCCCTGGTGGAGTGTGAATTCAGTCCCAGCCATTTCCTGATGGCTTCAACTGTTTTATTATTCAGTCTCGTAGGACATTTTGTGGAATATGAATGTTTGCAAAGAGGTGTTGTATCTTTGCCAGCGCTACTTCTCAAATGGCCTGCAGTTTCATAACTACAGGTAGGGGGGAGGAGTCGATCAGATCGATCCTGTTCTTAAAGGCACCCGATAGCTCCTGTACCTGTTCACCCCACTCACCTGCAATGTTGAATTTTTGTCCATGGTAGGTGTGTGTTTCATTACGAGAGTAGACCCTGATAGGCTGTCCCATTATTTTAAAGGAGGGGGGTTATCAGATTTAGATAACCACCGGTTTCCACCGCTCCGCTGTTCGTAAAATGCTGCACATTTGGTGTGTTTCACCTCCAACTTTGACCACTGAAGGAATTCATCCGTTCTGGCCAGCATGTTTTGGATGACATTCTCCTCCATAGAGAACACTTCAACATCGTCAGCGTACCCCTGGACAGGGTTTGGGGATCTGGTATGTGATGGTGTGCACTGACAGATCCATTTCATCCACTGATTGATAGCCAGAATGAAGTTAACAGCACTCCATGGGCAGCCTGTTTTAATCCCCACCTCTAGAGGTATAGGCTTTGTAAGTTGTTCACCACAGATGACTTGCAAAAAAGATCCTCTGTACACATCTGTTATGATGTCCACAAAAGGCTGAGGTAGATGGATCTCCTCTAATGCATTAAGCAGCAGTTTGAGAGATAATGTCCCAAAGGCATCTCTGAAGTCCAGGAATACGATATAAAGTTTACATGATTCATGATTAAAATCGTCAATTCCAGTTTTCAGCCAGAACACATGTTCATGCATACCCTGTCTATCTATATAGGCTTTCTGTTTGGGTGAGAGAATGCCTGCATCCACAAGCCATGGAAGGATTCGGGCAAGCAGGCATTTCATAAACACCTTATAAACAGTGGGGAGGAGAGATATGTCTCTCCATGTAGATGGATCGCTTGGGATGTTGTCTTTCTTTGGAACTCTATGGACAAGGGCCCCCTTCCATGAATCTGGTACTTTTCCATTAATCACACAGGTGTTAAATATACAGGTGAGTATGTGGGTGGACCAGGGTTTTGTGGCTTTCAGGGTCTCATATTTTACTCCATCATATACACAGGCTTTGTTATTTGGCAAGTGAGTCAGAACTTTGTCTACTTCGTCAAGAGTAAAATGAGCAGTCGATGGATAATGAACTAGAGCAGTTGTCTCTATGTTGGTGGACCAAGGGGGCGTGGCCAATGTGTGAGACGGGAGTGATTGACATTTGTCCATGTAATACTTATACACGTCACTGATGTCATTAATAGTGGGTGAATGGGAAGGAAATGTACTATTATTAAGAATAATCTCAATAGCTTTAGACCTGCGATGTTGCCATAGGTACGATAATTTTTCTCCGCTTACCATCCTTGGCTGCCTGTGGCGTTCCCCCTCTGCTGAGTGACGGCTGGATGACATCTCTCAACAAGATCAGCTGTCGCTCAATCCAGGAAGCAATGGAGACCGATGTTAATTCCACTGGATGTTTATCGCTCAAGGGGAACTTTTTCAAGATACGTGATACGTATTTCAGGAGTGGCAATCCAAACTCCCTCACATGGAATACGGTCAATCCCTAGCTGTTTACCTTAGCTGTTCTCATCTGCGGACCCTGCAGCTCCTTCCGAGACAAACAGTCCACCATATTGCGGAACCAGTGGCGGAACAATCTCTCCCTTTCAGCTGGAGCAGGGGGGACATTGAGACCCGTGATGAGGTAGCGATTGACCAGGATCTCAAGAAGAAAACCTCCTCTCCTCCACAACCTGGGCATATCTCCTCAGGGTCAACTCACCCTGGGGACGGGAAATTAAGCTTAGTATAACGGAAAAAGACACACTGTCTGCTGGGTTCTGTAATGGCCGGTTTATTCTGTTATAGCAGATAAGCAGATATAACTAGACAATAAACAAGCAGCAAATATAGAATCAGAACCTTCACAAGACAATACTCCTGACAGGATACTCACAAGGTGAAACAAGGTGCGAGAACCTGATCTAAAATTCTACGACTAAGATAAGCCACTAAAAGTCTCTACAGATGCATCGAATTCGGGTTTAGGAGCCGTTTTACTCCAGCAACATGACACAGAGTGGTATCTAGTCGCATATGCATCCCGCACTTTGACATCTGCGGAAAGAAACTATGTGCAAAAAGAAAAAGAGACTCTAGGTGCAGTGTTTGGCTGTGAGAGATTCCATGAGTATGTTTACCAGTCATAGACCAGTCACATAGACCCGTCATCCTAGAGACAGATCATAAACCTCTCATAGCAATATCAAAGAGACTAATGCTTCGTCTACAGAAGTATGATCTGGCATTTGAATTTAAACCTGACAAGCACTTAATAGTGGCAGACACCCTGAGCAGGGCTAGCATGTGTAATAACACAAGCACTACAGAAATTATGGCTTTGATCATTTAACATCAAGTCCCCTTTACCCGCAATCCAATGGCTTATTGAAATGCCTCAGTGAATCATGAAACCCCTACTAAAAAAAAGCGCAGAGACAGGTAAAGATCCATAACTGACTGTTCTTAACTACAGAGAGCATCACCATTGGAGAATGGCCATCCACCGGTGGAAATACTCATGAACAGGAAACTGCGGACGAAGCTTTCATTAGCGAAGCATCACAAGGTACAGAGTACACGGAATTCTGTGAATGAGAGGCAAATGAGGCATTACAACAGAACAGCCAAACTGCTGAGAGTCCATTAGCTCAGGAAGAAATAGTGTGGGTGATATGTGATGGACAGTGGGGACCGCTGGCCAAAGTTGTAAAAGAGACTACACCCAGGTCATATGAGTGTCATGACTCAACGGATAACAGGAAGCAATAGCAGGTAAACAAACTCTTTATTATTGAAAAGAAAGTACGAACAGAAAGACAAGGGCGTGGAAATGGTGACACAGGGATGTCGATGGTCAGCGTGGTGAATCCCAAGTGGTGAGGTGAAGACAGACGAAGAACAATCCACAACCGATGATAATCCACAACCAAGACGAACTTCACAGGAACACACAACGAGAGACTCAGGAACACCGACACATCCAACAACGATCTGACAATACGCCTTATTCACGGCAGCGCCATCTTTGATTTTTAATGAGAATGAAAGCGAGGCTGTGAGGGATAGACATGCATCTCTTTAATGGGCTGTACTGTTATTTAATGTGTTTTCGGATTTTTCTGCTCATGAAACACTGGAAAAATATCTTTCCAAGAAATTTCAGTTGACAAAAAACTCCCGACAATGTAAGCTGTGGAAAATTGTAAATCTAGCAGCTTTATTCAGCTTTTTACAGCGGATGCCATTGGAAACACGGTAAGTCTATCCCTCACAGTCTCACTTTCATACCTGTCATGGTGCTGCTCTGAATAAGGTCTATGGAGATGAGAAAACTGTGAGTATTTATAGTGCGATGAGATCGGCTGCAGCTGGTGATGATATGATGATCAGCTAGAGCGAATCAAGGAATGACACTCAATCACGCCCACAACACACATGCTTTCATAGAACAACAAACACGAGACGAGAAGGAAGCAATGAATTTGTATACCATGACAGTAGCCCTTCTCCTAAGAATGCCTCCTGGCGTTCTCGGACTCCCTTACCTGTCGATTGTAATCATCAATCAGAGCGCGATCCAGAATGTCTCTACTTCTCTCCTCCGGAGAGTAACCTTCCCAGTCCACCAAGTATTGAAATCCATGGCCCCTCCGCCTCGAATCCAGAGTACGATTAACCGAATAGGTGGTGTCCCCATCTACGAGACGCGGCGGGGTGGGGATGGGCTAACCCGGGACTGGGAGCATGAAACAGGTTTCATTTTGGAAACGTGAAAAACGGAGTGAACCCTCCTGTACGCTGGAGGTAAACTAAGGTGGACTGCCACCGGACTAAGGATCTTGGTGACAGTGAACGGGCCAATACATTTGGGAGCAAGCTTATTAGAGATGGAACGGAGAGGAATGTTCTTAGTAGAAACCCAGGTAGCAAAGAATTCTGACCCAGATTTGGCATGTGTCTGGCACAGCTGGCATTCATTCGGCACTGGCATACAGCATTTGGGCCAAACATGGCCCGGGTTTGGCAGAGATGACACTGGATTTAAGACGGCACCCAAGACATGGGCCAGATGTCAAATGGAGTATTTGGCCCAGATGTTAAATATAGATATGTGGGCCATACGTATATGGCCGATCTTGAGCCACATTTAAAATCCTTGTAAAATGTTTTTGAGTAAAATCCCAATGTTTTCCCATACAGAAAAGTAATATATTCACATATATGTGAAACACTGTAAAATATATTTTACAGTGAACATGTTAACATGTTATTTAACAAAAATATATTTTCAAAATGTATTTCAATATATTTTACAGTGTTTCACATATTTGTGAATATATGACTTTTCTGTATGGGAAAACATTCTTTTGGGCCATGGCTGTATGGGAAAACAAACAGAATATGGGCCATGGTTAAGTGTATTATTTGGCTCACACGTAAAATATAGACATATGGCCCACATATGTCTGGCCACACTTATCCCACAGTTAAAATGCAATTTCAGATATTTTATAATTGATAATATTTTCATAAACACAGCTGTTTCCCCTATTCCTGTTTGCAGCATTGCTCTCTATTAACAAGGTTTAATTATTTAAATTTTGAAACACCATAAATTTTAAATATACAATATAAGTTTAATTGTTTGATTGTCTCATTTCATGCACAAGAATGTCAATATGGCACACAAAAAAAAAAAAACGTTTTACCTATCAGGTCGCATCTAGAAAAACGCGCCCAGAAAGCGCGCCTAAACCGCAATGCTTCATGGGTTTGTAGTTTTTATATAATATTGACACTTCCGGTCTGGATACAGCGCTGCCGAAGTTTGAGTTAGACAGGAGTTTAAAGTGGGCGCGCACTGATGCACTTGACGGTTGCAGACTTCTCACCTCAAAGCGAGCGGAGTTTGGTAAGTGATCATTTTTAATTTTAGAGTTAGTATGAGTATAGTCGGAAAGTTAAATGTTAAAGATGTGCCACAATGTAATTGTAGCTGTTAGTTAAAATGTAGAAGTTGACTAAGTTAAACGTTCGTCGATTACACATAACATTAGATGACATCAGACATCTTTATTTATTTATTTTATTTTTTTTTATTAGTTTTTTTTCAGAGTAAACAGCATACATACAAAAAAAAAGAACACGAAAAAAAAAAAACCCCAAAGAAAAAAAAAAAAAAAAAAAGCAAAAAACAAAAAAAAAAAACAAGGGCAGCGTAGTCAAATACCGAGTTACAATATCCTCATATAAGCATTTAAGTTTACATGATAGACTTATATTCAATGGCAATACAGTTCAACGGCGTTTTCCACAACTTCTGAAATGATTCAGATTTACCTTTTATCATACATCCAATCATCTAGCCTGGCATGCCAGACCTACATCAAGATGTTAGGTCTGGAAACTCTTCATTGACAGGGCTCAATCCGAGGGGCGGGATAAACGGTTGTCTTTCAAATTCTCTCTGCACCAGGGGCGGCTCGCCCATAGAGGGCGCTGGGGCGCCGCCCTCCCTCAGACCTGTCTGTTTTTTTAATATATATTATAATTTATCATTTTGAAAAATAATCTGTGTTAATTATATGATAATAATGGTTTTACTTTGAAAAGTGTTTTGAACTCACCAGAATGATATTTGCATTCACTTTCGTAACTTTTATCATGTTGGTGTAGTAGTATAGCCAATAGGCTGTCTTCTCAGGGCGCCAGTTCGCTCAGCCCCACAGTGCTGGAATTTAAGCCAATGGTTCCCCGGTTGCTATGCAAAAAAGTTTATATTTCGCCAATCAGCGTCGTCAAATTTTATGGTTTGGGGGCGCTGAAAATATCGCCCACAGTATCAGATTAGGGGAGTGCACGCGCACCACGGGACATTTTTTTACCTCAGATGAGAGCAGAATGGCAGCGCCAGTGACGTCGAGTGGAAATAATGTAAAGTTAGTCGTGGGAATTGACCTGTCTGTCTCTGTCACTCACTCACACACACACACATAAACACTGTTTCACACACATTTGATATTAAAATAGTTATAGGAATATTAATACCTGTGTGTTTGCTTTGTTTTTTGATGTTTTTAAGTTCTGAGCTAGATTACTGTGTTTCATACTAGTTAAAATCAACTTTCTTCTCATACTTGGGTGTTACCCTCAAGAATGTTGTCCCACCCTCTCTTTTAGAGCCTTTTCTCTCTCTCTCTTTCTCTAGTATCAACACATTGTTATCCATTATCCAATTGTCAATTTGTCAAACATATGTCTACAGCTGGGGATTGATTAAACTAGATTGTTGTATTACCTATTATTTTTTGTATTACCTATATTATAATTTATCAATATTATGCGTTTGCACTTTTTCTGTCAGCACACAGAGCATAATAAACATGCAACTTGTTCATTATCATTAACTGTCAAACTGTTATTATTATTATTGTATTATTTGACCATTGGTATTGACTGGTTTAAGTTATTTTATTGGTATAGGTAAGGGCATGGCCTAAGGCCTAAAATGCACCAGAATGCAGGGGGGGGGGCCCCCCTCCAATATTTTGGGGTTATTCAGCCCCCCCTCCAATATTTTTCACCAGCCGCCACTGCTCTGCACGCAATTGGATAGCGCTAAAGCCAATCAGAGCAACGAAGAAGGTGACGTACTAAGCGCAGCAAGTTGATATATTACATTTTTACCGCATCCAGTCCAGCTGTCAACATTGAACATTGAAAATAAGAGAGATCCCAGAATCCATCCCCAAAATAAGGGATTTTTTTGTTTTTTACACGACCCACAAACTTTAAAAATAAAACACTAATCATTAAAAGTCAAAAGAGTTTATAACTAGCCTACATATGTGTGAGAGAGAAAGAGACAGTATGTGTGTGTTTTTGTGTGTATGAGAGAGAAAGAGACAGTGTGTCATTAAAAAAAATATATCATAGAGAATGTTTAAATACTAATATCAGCTCACGAGGGAAACGGAGCCGGAGTAGTGGTGCTTCGGGGTGCTGGAGATGATTCGGGAGAGGTCCGTGCACCTTACCGATCAGAGCGCGCGCTGACACAGAGTAAAGCCTTTATACTCGACAACACAGCACGAGTGGGCAAAAATGACAAGTTGATCGTTTCGCCACAGCTTTTTTGTAACAGCGTGCGCGGCGCCGGCCGCATCCGAGGATGAACGACTTCAAACCGAATATGTCCGAGCTTGCTCTGACCGGCTCAACTCTGTCGTCATTATGTTAAGCCCGCCCGCCGACTCTATACACGATGTGATTGGCCCTACCAGAGTTGAGTTTTTCCAGCTCAAACGTCTATGGAGAGTTGCTAGACCACACTTTGCTGCAAAATAATTTTTGCTGCCGCTAGGGTGCGTCTAGATTTCTAGGCTACCAATCTTCTCCACAAGTATAGTCTCTTTAATCAGGATTATCCAGTCTTTAATAAGGGGTGGGTCAGTGCCAACCCATTTATTCATAATTGATTTCCGCCCCAACATTAGTAAGGTTCTAAAGACATCCGCATATTCCAGAAAGGAGGGGGGCAATATACCCAGCAAGCACATGAGTGGGGAGGCACTAACCTTCTGTTTACATATTATCGATAATTTATCACAAATATCTTTCCAAAATTTAACAACCAATGAGCATTCCCAGAGAGAGTGAAAGAATGTTCCAATATTGTTGTTGCATTTAGGACATTGGGGAGATACAGTTTTATTTATTTTGCTATATTTATTTTGAGATATGTAGGCTCTATGTTCTATATTAAATTGCATCTCTTTAAATCTGTTGCAGACAGAGACATTTAATGGCAACTTAACAATATCTTCCCAGACATTTTTGTCAATGTTAAATTTCAGGCTCTTACTCCAAGCCCTCTGCAACAAAATCAGGTTGTCTGTTTTGTGATGGCTTATCATACAGTAAAATTTGGATATGAAGTGTTTGACTTCAGTATCCCTAAGAAAAAATCTATCCAAAAAGAAATCAGAGCTATTCAGGGTAAGACTGGTATGCCTGGTCTGGACAAAATGTCTTATCTGTAAGTATTTAAAGAAGTCCTTTTTTTGGCTATTATGCTATAAATGTAACTCATCGCATGACATAACACCCTTATGGAATAGATCATATATCCTGTATATTCCCAAATGAGTCCAGCTACCAAATTGAGAGCCCATATTGGTGTGGTGAAAATTTGTATTATCCGTCAGTGTGGATATATAGGTAAACTCTGATTATACTTGAGAGACCTTCTGATCTGTGACCATATTTTGACAACTCTGATGATGAGTGGGTTTTTTTTTTTTACCTTGTCAGGGATTTGGGTTTTCTGGTCTAATAAATTAATCAGAGAAACTGGGTTCCAAAACTGTTGTTCTACATCTACCCACAGGGCATCTTTAGGTTTGTGTATCCAATCTAGGAGAATCCTAGCCTGTATTGCCCATCCATAATATTTAAAATTTGGAAGTGACCATCCTCCTGTGTCAATGGGTAATTGTAATGTTTGTAGTTTAACTTTAGATCGCTTACTGGCCCAGATAAATTTGGACATGGCTTAGTTAACATCTTTTATATCAACATTTGTCAAATTTAAAAAAGTCATAGATAGCGGATATAGAATCTTTGGGAAAATTATCATTTTTATAAGGTTTATCCTTCCTGTGAAAGAGACTGGTAATTTTGACCATCTTGTGAAGTCTTCCTTGATGCGAAGTATTGCTGTTTTTATATTAGCGTCATAAAGTTGTGAGAGTGAGAGTCATCTTTATTTTATATCACAGCCATTTATTTATTTACATTTTTGTGACATACACTGATGGATTAACATACTAAAATGTATACTGTAGCAGCAATTGGCACCTGAAACATCACACAAAAATATAAATATCATAAGGATATTTTTTAATTTTGTTTATATTCTATTGATTTGAGGATTTTAACAATTTTATGCCTCTTATGATATTATATCTTCTATAGAGATTATCAAATTTAAAGTTCGATCATGCTAATTTGTGTTATATATAAACAACATATCACGACAAAGCCCTTTAAAATATGCAGAGACACAGAGAGATTTAATTAGGCCTATTGTAACACTACACATACAAAAAAAGTTTAACATTCATGAAACATACATTTTTTGCAATTATGCTACATCATTACAGTGATTACATGTTATTATCATGTATACACTGGCAGTTAAAAGTTTTGAATAACAGCTTGACTGTATTTTTTAGCAAGTAGCCTAAATGTAAGATGGTGAGTAAAAGAGAAATTAAATTTGGACCTCCTAAACATTTGACATCAAACTGTTGTGTGTGTGTGTGTTTGCATTTCTAATCCATTGTGGATTTTGTTGTGGTCTCACTCATTATTTACGCAACTTGTTACAATTTTTGTTTGATAAATTATGTAACAAGTGAGAAAATGGGTTCATGGGTTTTGATAGTTTGTCTTTCATTTTGAAATTAAATAAGAAGAAAAAAAAAAAAAAAAAAAAACAAGATTTCAGCTGTGAACCAAAAAAAAAAATAGTCAAAATCTTATATTTTTGTTTATTAAAAAAAAAAAAAACATTTTCTTGTTTCTGCTTATTTCATTTTAAACTGAAAAACAAACTTATCAAAACTTACACGGACCTTGTTGTCTCATTAATTTATGATTGTTTTTGTTTGGTGTGTGTGTGTGCTTTCTATATTATTAATAATTTTTATAACTATTTTTTCAATTTATAATGTTCTCTTTTCCAAATTGGACCTGGGACCCCTGACGCCCTACGTAAAGTCTATGGTAACAAACCTTGGTGTAAAGTTGGATAGTGATTTTAACCTAGAGAAACAGATAAACTCTGTTGTAAAAGCCAGTTTTTTTCAACTTAGGCAAATCACCAAACTGAAGCCTTTTTTATCTTTCAAAGATCTAGAGAGGGTTATACATGCTTTTATTACTAATCCGCCTGGATTATTGTAATTCGTTATATGTTGGAGTTAATCAGGCCACTCTCTATAGATTGCAAATAGTGCAGAATGCTGCTGCTCGACTCCTTACTGGAACCCGTAAACGGGAGCACATTATGCCTGTTCTTGCTTCTCTTCATTGGTTACCAGTTTGTTTTAGAATACAGTTTAAGATTTTATTGGGTCCCACTTTATATTAAGTGGCTTTAAGTACGATGTACTTACATTGAACAACAAGTACAATGTATTATTGTGTTCCTGTTGTATTGTAAAACACTTTTGCTGCTATTGAGGTGTGATACGGGTAAGGTTAGGGACAGGTGTGGTGGTATGGGTCGGTTTAAGGGTAGGTTAAGGTGTGAGGGGAGGGTCAACTGTGTAATTACATAAAGTAATTATAGCTGTAATTACATGCTGGAATTTTAAAATGTAAGAACATGTATATACACAATAAGTCCATTGTATCAAATTATTAATTTCAATGTAAGTACATAGTACTAAAAGCCACTTAATATAAAGTGGGACCTTTTATTGTTTGTTTTTAAATCTCTTCATGGGCAAGCTCCAGCTTACATTGATGACCTACTGATGATGCATGCTCCTCTGAGGTCATTAAGGTCTGCTGACCAACTACTCTTAGCTGTTCCTAGAACAAGACTTAAAAATCGGGGAGATCGAGCTTTCTCAGTCGTGGCCCCTAGGCTGTGGAATGATTTGCCTATTTGTGTTAGGGTAGCCCCCAGCGTTGAGACTTTTAAATCACGACTTAAAACTCACCTTTATTCATTGGCTTTTAAACCAGACTGAGAGTAAATCTGCTTTTTGTTTTGTTTTGTCTTGTCACTTGTTTAATTGTGTCTTGTGCTTTTGTCATGTGTTTTTAATTTTGTCTGAAATTATTTCAGTGTTCAGCACTTTGGCAAACCTCGGTTGTTTTAAATGTGCTTTACAAATAAAATTGTATTGTATTGTATTGTGTTTGTTTCAGGTTAAAGAACAAAAGATCTGAGTAAAGCCACGGTATGGCAAAGACTTGGATGTACAATGATAGGGGTAATTTATGAAGAAGAGCATTAAGGCTAGTTGGTAAACTAATGGAAAATGAGCACCATAGGGAAGGAAACGTGAATGATGAGTGTTATTAATGTGTTATTAATGATGATCCAGAGGATCTGTTTGTTTGTTTGTTTGTTTGTTTTTTGTAAATTGTTTTGTTTAAATGTGAAAAAATACAAATTTGTTAAGAATACTGTTGTGTTTCAGACATTTTTCAGCTGAGCAGGGTGTATATGAAGTGGCTAGATCATGGTTTAGTTGAGGCTGACATGAATTGTTTGGTCCTGCAAAGGACCAATATAGGGCCAGCTATAGTCATATATTTGGCTCAGATATGGCTATGTCATGGGCCATATGTGGCCCGAGTTCTGGCTATGAGACCTGGTCCAGAATAGGGCCAGCTATAGTCATACATTTTGGCTGAGATATGGCTATGCCATGAGCCACATGTGACCCGAGTTCTGGCAACCAGACCTGGTCCAGTCATGTACCGTAATTTATTGCTGTATTTGGGCCAAGTGAAAGTGGGTTGTGTGGCCCGTCACTGGGCCAAACCAATTTTGCTATGTGGGAAGCCACACTTTTTGACCGATGACGTACTGTATATGGGAGGCTTTGAACGGTGGCGATCGGCCTTAGCCTTGGTGCGCGCCCCCACTCGGAGTAAACTCTTGCGGGCTCTAGTCCAAGTGAGGTGACACCTCTGGATTAAGGCGTGGGTGGAGGGAACCGCGACATCGGATTCCAGAGTGGGAAAAATAGGTGGCTGGTAACCTAAAATACATTCAAACTGAGATTGGCCCGGAGCTGACACCGATAACGTGTTGTGGGCGTACTCCACCATGGAAAGTTGTTGGCTCCACGAGGAAGGATTCTTGGAAACTATACATCGCAACACCCTTTCCAGATCTTGGTTGGCTCTCTCGGTTTGTCCATTGCTCGGGGGATGAAACCCTGAGGATAAACTAACCCTCGCTCCCAGTAATTTACAAAACTCTTGCCAAAATTTGGACACAAACTGGGGTCCTCTGTCAGAGACCACGTCCATTGGGAGGCCATGTAAGCGAAAGACGTGGTCAATGACTGTCAACACTGTCTCCTTAGCTGAGGGTAATTTGGGTAAAGGAATAAAATGAGCCACCTTCGAGAACCGGTCCACCATGGTCAAAACGACTGTGTTACCCTGGGAGGGTGGGAGGGCGGTAATAAAATCGAGAGCGATATGGGACCAGGGTCTCGAAGGGACTGTCAGTGGTTGAAGGAGCCCATCTAGGTGTCGATTGGAAGTTTTACCAGTGGCACAAAACGAGCAAGCCAAAACAAAACTGTGAATGTCACGAGCCATAAGTGGCCACCAGAATCGTTGCTTGACTAGAAACTTAGTACGATTAACTCCTGGATGACAAGCCACGTTGGAGCAATGACCCCACTGAATGACGTCAGACCTTAATCCCTCCAGCAACTGGGCGGAGACGTTCCCCTTCTAAGGCCGTCTTGATCTTCGATCCAATAAGAGTGTGGAGACAAAAAGACTCTCCGGTAAAATTCACTCGGGAGTAGACGGGTGTTAGGAAGGATCAAAAATGCGAGATAAAGAGTCGGGTTTGATGTTTTTTGAACCCGGGTGGTATGAGAGAGAAAAATCAAAACGACCAAAAAAAGTGCCCACCGAGCCTGCCAGCAGTTCAATCTTTTGACAGTTCTGATGTACTCTAAATTCTTGTGATCAGTCCAGACTATAGACCCTTTTACAGTTGGTAAACATGGTGACGTTTTTTTTGTGGGCGGAGCTTAGGTGGAGGCAGAAAGATCCATTTGGCCGCTTCACTAACGCTAGTTAGCAAGGATTGTTAGCTTGTTTTTTAACAATGACTGGAGAAAATCCGATATTATCTTAATGAGTAAGGTCACTCAGTGTCCAGGACCGCGATTGTTATTTTCAAAAGTTATTTTTAACCGACGGAACCAGATTGGCCGACCCGTAGCCACCTACACGCTCACTCAATGCATGGATGATCTGACAGGATTAACGTACGTTACCTCGGTTGAGTGGTCTGACTTCTACACCTACCTTACAGAGAAACCGATCGTAAAGAGAAACTGAGGGCATATAAATCTTTAGATGCCTACATGGTAGTGTTGCTTTCGTCAACGAAAATTATGACTAAATATCATCGTCAACGAACCTTTATCACGTGACGAAAACGAGACGAGACGCAACGTAAATGCTGGTCGTGTGACGATGACTATAACTAAATGTATAATGCAATATCGTTGACGAATAAAAACGAGACTAAATGTGGTTTACAAAAATAAAAACTATGCTAAAATGTCTCTACATTTTCGTTGACCAAAACGAGACGAGACGAAATGTTAACGTTATCTCGTCTCGCTTAGCCTACTTGCATTATTAGTATGCAGCATTTCTGTTTCCTGTGTCACTTCAGGGGCTGCATTAGATCGCACTGTGCAAACGCATGCGACTTCAGATCCTCAAGCCCCACTCGCGGCATTATTTAGAAGAAGCAGTTGCGTGAGTTACAGCTGTTTCACACACACTCCGTGTGTAGCATGTATGCGGTGCGTGTTGCAGTGTGTATGCAGGAGCAGCGCGCGTTATTGCTTTCACATGTGCTGCGTTTGCAGTGCGCAATTGGTCTACGGCTGTACCACAATCGCAACATTTATCCTCTTTTTTTATTACAAATCAGTATTTTAAATTAGCCTACATCCATTTTGTCGCGTTGTTGAGGTAGTGTGTAGATCTCTGCTCTGCTGTTATGCACGCACGGCTCCCAGAGCGCGCGGTATGAGCGCTAATCATAACTGTAACATGGGTGCGGGGAAAATACGCGCTGCAAATGGGTATGTGTGAAACAGGCTTTAGCATATGACAACAAACAAAGTTAAGTCTGTTACAGAGAAAGGGATTCGTCTTTGGGAGAAAAAGAAAAAATGACATTTGTAAAAACTTTAATTTCATCATGTGTGTAGGCTATGTTTGGTTGGTAAAATAAATATGTTGTAAATTCAATTCAGAGCGTCTTCCTGGATGCATTCTTGAGTCTATAAGGTAACAATAATATAAGAAGATAACTATAAGAAGATAAGATTGTTTGAAATGGGTTTGGCTAAAAGAAAAAAATTGGTTTCGTCTATAGGCTAGCCTAGTACTAGGTAGGCTTCTTATATATTGACTGGGTTAAATAGAATTGCCTACTAAAAAGAGACTAAAATAAAATTTTTATTGACTAAAACTAGACTATGTCTTTCGTCGACTAAAACTAGACTAAAATGTCATCGGTTTTCGTCGACTAAAACTAGACTAAAATGTCATCAGTTTTCGTCGACTAAAACTAGACTAGACTAAAAAGAGTATGAACATGACTAAAACTAACAAAAACTAAAATGTCAGCTTGACACAAAGACTAGACTAAAACTAAAATTAAAACAGGCCGCCAAAAACAACACTACTACATGGTCCTGTACTAAACTTGTGTGTACGATCCGCAGTTCTGCCGAGCCAGCGCCGAGACCATGACAATGTAAAGAGTGACATTACAGTGCGATTTTAATGATGTGAATATTTTCTAGAAATAAAAGTTCCAGATACAGTATATTAATTTTTCATCAATTCTTGCTCCAAACAACACAACAAGATGACATTTAATAATAATAACAATTATTAAAGCTCCTTATTATGTAGCCGAATCTGTGCTGTTTTGCATTGGCCGCCTGCAGTTTTCACTTTGTTTTGCCTCCAGCTAGCGCCGTGACGTAACTGTGACGTCGGCGCAAAAGGGGTCTATAAAGGGTAACCTGAGCCCTCTAACCAATAACGCCATTCCTCCAATGCTAACTTCACTGCCAACAACTCCCTGTTACCAATGTCGTAATTGCGTTCGGCTGAGGACAAAAGATGAGAAAAAAAACGCGTAAGAATGCATCTTGTCGTCTGTGGGAGAACGCTGGGACAGGACTGATCCTACCCCCACCTCTGACGCATCGACCTCCACCACGAACTGAATAGTCAGGGGCAACGAGGATGGGTGCTGAAACAAAGCGGCTCTTGAGTTTGGCAAATACAGCCTCGGCTGTATCTGACCACCTGAATGGAGTACTGGGGGAGGTCAAGGCAGTCAGAGGCGCGGCTAGTTGGCTGAAATTAAAAAAAAAACGTCGATAGAAATTGGCGAACCCCAGAAACCTCTGTAGGGCCTTACGGGAATCTGGACTTATTCATTCTACCACAGCCTTAACCTTCTCAGGGTCCACACACATTCCCTCAGACGAGATGATGTATCCTAGGAAAGGAACAGACTGCGCATGAAAATAGCATTTCTCCACCTTGACAAAAAGCCCATTCTCTAACAACCTCTGAAGCACCCGTTGGATGTGTTGCACATGTTCCTGGAGAGATGAGGAAAATATATCAATATGTCATCCAGGTAAACATTTATGAACTGGTCTATCATGTCTCGCAACACGTCATTGACCAGTGCCTGGATGACTGCTGGGGACCAAAATATTCAAAGTGCCCCCTGGGGGTGTTAAAAGCAGTCTTCCATTCATACCCCTCCCTGATGCTAACCAAATGATAAGCGTTACGCAAGTCCAATTTTGTGAAGATGGACGCTCCCTGCAACCTCTCGAAAGCTGAAGACATCAACAGCAAAGGATAAGTATTCTTTATGTTATTCAACCCACGGTAATCAATACAAGGTCGCAGAGACCCGTCCTTCTTCCCCACTAAAAAGAACCCCTCCCCCGCTGGAGAAGAGGAAGGGCGGATGAACTTGGTTGCCAGAGAATCAGAAATATATTTCTCCATAGCCTCCCTTTCAGGAACAGAAAGTGAGTATAACTTGCCTTTAGGCGGAGACTTAGCTGGCATTAAATCTATGGCACAGTCATAGGGACGATGAGGAGGAAGAGAAGCAGCACGAGACTTACTCTACTTCCTCCTGAAACACACAAACAGGCACAGACAGACAAGCAGACACGAGACAAGACTTATGACATTCCTTGCTCCACTCCAGTATAGCTTTTCGTTGCCAATCCACTCGAGGGTTGTGACGGATGAGCCAGGGATGTCCAAGAACAAAGTGTGGCAGGGGTGAATGCAGAATGTAAAAACAAATTGTCTCGGAATGATTGCCTAAAGTGATGATGGTAATGTCTTCAGTGGTAAATGAAATGGTGGGGAGTTCTTGACCGTTTAGTGCGTGTACTGCAATCCTTTGTGTGAGTGGTCTGAGCCATAGTGGACTCAGAATATGAAAAATTTCAGTCAGGATTCAGACCGCATCATAGTACAGAAACTGCGCTAGTTAAAATTACAAATGATTTACTTTTAGCTTCTGACCAAGGCTGTATCTCAATTCTAGTCCTACTTGATCTTAGCGCTGCGTTCGACACTATAGATCATAAAATACTCTTGGATCGACTACAAATCTACACTGGTGTTCAGGGACAGGCATTAAGCTGGTTTAGATCGTACTTATCAGACCGTTATCATTTTGTCTGTTTAAATGGGGAAAAATCAAAGATAACGTCTGTAGACTATGGAGTACCGCAAGTATCAGGTTTTAGGCCCTCTGCTATTCTCAATATATATGCTGCTACTAATAATATTAGTAATATTATAAGAAAACATGGAATTAACTTCCACTGTTACGCTGACGACACTTCAAGTCAAGTCAAGTCACATTTATTTATATAGCGCTTTTCACAATACAGATTGTATCAAAGCAGCTTCACAGTGATAACATGAAAGTAGCACAACACAGATCAACAACATTGCTAAACACTAAATAACCCCAACTGAGCAAGCTCAAAGCAAGCCAAAAGCAAGGCGACAGTGGCAAGGAACAAACTCCATCAGATTGGATGGAGAAAAAACCTTGGGAGAACCCAGGCTCAGTCGGGGGCCAGTTCTCCTCTGGCTTACATTCATATTGTTTAAATATAAATATTAAATATAAATATTGTTTATGAATCAAACGGCGCCATAACATATCGCAGGCGTTGAGTCGTCTCATCACAGGCGTTGAGTCGTCTCTTCACAGGCGTTGGGGCATCCGAAATCCCCGTGAGAGGCTGGACACAAAACTGGACCTGACGAACGCCATTTTTCTCGGGACAAGCGTCCCGAGATAACAGCAGAAAGGCAGATGGGAAATAATTAGCATAGCTGATGTTCATAATGATTTCCGTTATAACTCACAAACTCTCCGTAACCCGAACTCTCCGCAACCCAACCATACGCGCCGACCATACGCGCCGACCCGTTTGTCTAAAAGGCTGTCGAGCCCCACTGGTGCGTTAAGCAGTTTCAGTGGCAAACGGTTCCGTATGGCATAACAGAGGACTAGAAGGTAAGCATTATGTGAATGCTTGACTAAAGAGATGCGTCTTTAATCTAGTTTTAAACTGTGTCAGCGAGTCAGAGGCTCGGACCGTATCGGGAAGGCCATTCCAGAGTTTTGGAGCTAAATGCGAGAACGCCCTCCCTCCTTTACTGGACTTCGATATCCTAGGAATGACCAGAAGCCTTGAATTTAGTGATCTTAAGGAACGCGGTGGATTGTAGGGCGAAAGAAGGTCCGTTAAGTACATAGGTGCTAAACCATTTAGGGCTTTATAGGTCAGTAGTAGTATTTTGTAGTTGATGCGGAACTTAATAGGTAACCAGTGTAGAGATGATAAAATCAGTGTTATATGATCATATTTTCTTGACCTAGTAAGAACTCTAGCAGCTGCATTTTGTACTAACTGTAGCTTGTTTATTGAGGATGCAGGACAACCGGCTAATAAAGCATTACAGTAATCTAGTCTCGAGGTCATGAATGCATGAACTAACTTTTCTGCATCAGAAATAGATAGCATGTTACGTAGCTTAGCAATGTTTCTAAGGTGGAAAAAGGCTGTTCTTGTAACATATGAAATATGATTTTCGAAAGACAAGTTGCGGTCTAGTATAACACCCAGGTCTTTTACTGTAGCCCGACTACGCCACCCAATTGAAGAGCTGGGACTCTATTAATTTAAACACCCTGGCTTTCAAGTTCTTTTAGTTTGGTGGGAGCAACACAACAGGATTACCCGGACAGCAGTTTGAATAGAAATGTTTTTATTACAACCTTGTTTCAATCATAAAAAGAAAGGGCACACCGTGCACTCTCAATTGACTTTAAAAAGCTGGACAACGCAACGGGAAGATACAGTTCGCTGGAAGTCCATAAGCACCCACAGTCCGCGAGCGTCCCTCTAACCAAGTCCGTCTGGCACCATACAGCAGCGTCTACACAGCAGCCCACCTGTCACTCACTCACGCGCATCAGCACATCACTCACACAACAGAAAAAAAGAGCCGCCAGTATCTCCACAGTAAGGAAACACAGCATAAACACCACACCACGATAGGAATAATATTAATCGTGCACACTCAATTAAATCACTACAATTTGTGAATACGCATTAAACAACAGTGGTAAAACTACAGCAATACTGGAACACTTTAGTTTAGTTGCGGCGTGGATATTAATTCCGGACGAGGCAATGCATATAATTTAACAGGACGTCACTCACCAATAAACTGGGAGTAGACGCATCTAGCTCCCAGTCTTGTTGGACAATGCTCAATTCAGCGCGACCAACAGCGACCCCAGCAGAGAGAGACAGCAGTCCAGAACGGCCGAGAGCAGAGGAAATCCAGCACAGCAGAGGCAGACGAACTCCAGCACGGCAGGGAACAGTCAAATCCAGCAAGCGAAGACGGGGGAAATCCAGTCCAGCAAAGAACGGACGAATCCAGCGCAGCAGAGAATAGAGGAGATCCAGCACAGTAGAGACAGACGAATTCCAGTCCAACAACGAACAGATGAATCCAGCACAGCAGAGAATAGAGGAAATCCAGCACAGTAGAGACAAACAAAATCCAGCAGCCACCAAATCCACAGCCGGACCGTCACTTCAACGCGAGCAGACAATGGTTCATACTACAGTCAGGAGAATAAAACAAATAAAAGCAATCGCGACTACGTCTGGTCATAAAAGAACGTGGAGAACAGGGCTGCACAACAGAGTTCACGGGTCACAGGCTCACTGTTTGTCAGTTTCTTCGCCTTTTTAAAGCGTCTGTAATTCGACATGGCAATTACCAACAGCTGTCCATCTAATCAGCTGTGATCTAGGCTTCCAAAAACTACGGGGGCGTTACCCCACACCCTAAATAATGATCAAGTATCACACAAGAAAACATGCATAATAAAACAACGATCACAAAAGAAAACCAAATCAAAAAGAAAACAAACATGCCAAATACACAAACAAAATAAAACAGACCATAGTCTCTCCATATGACATCCCCCCACTCTTTAACGTTGGCAGTCCCTGACAACCATAGGTATCCACATATTTAAGTGTCTCTATATCTCACAGGGGGCTGTCCCATATTGGAACGGACAGACCTCCTAGGAGCCACCTCATTACCTGGGTCATCTAGACCAACAGGGTCCACCCATGGTATATACATCAGAGGTTGCGATGCACAAACAGGAGATACTGGCAACTCGGGATGCAATGCGAGGGCACCTTGGGGGGGGTTAATGCAAGGTTTAAGAGAATTTCTATGCAGAACCCTCTCTTTCCCTGTACGCTCAGACTTAACACGATAGGTCAAACCCTCTTCATTCAACTGTTCCACTACTACATAAGGCTCTGGGTCCCATTTACTACTAAGCTTACCCCTTCCCGCATCTCGCCTATTCCTCCGCCACACACGTTCCCCAGGAGCTAAAGGAAGTGACTTGGCCCTGCGATCATATTGCTTCTTGTACTGGTCTGCCGCCTGACCCATAGACTTAGCTGCTAGTGAATAGGCATACAACAGGTGTTGGTGATGTTCGCCCACCCAACTATCCCAGCTATAACGAGCATGCTGATTCTCTACCCCCAGAGCTACATCCACAGGCAACCTGACATGGCGCCCAAACATCAAATACGACGGTGCGTACCCTGTTGAGCTGTGTAAGGTAGCATTATAAGCTTGCACAAGGGCAGGAAGATGTTCAGGCCAACGACTTTGCTTTTCATCTTCTAAAGTCCGCAACATGCTCAGCAGGGTCTGATTAAGCCGTTCGCACATGCCGTTCCCTTGAGGGTGGTACGGGGTTGTCCTACTCTTGGAGATGCCATAGAGGTTACATAATTCAGCCACCAGCTGGGATTCGAAATTTGGGCCCTGGTCCGAATGAAACCTCATCGGACACCCAAAGGTCTGGATAACTGATTGCCACAGGACCCTGGCTGTAGTCCTCGCTGTCTGATCTCTTGTGGGGATAGCCCAGGCATAGCGGCTAAACATATCAGTCATGACAAGAATGTTTTGATATGGGTCCTGGGGCCTTCCTAAAGAAAGAAAATCTAACTCGATGACCTCAAGGGGAAAGGACACAGTAAAGGGCTTCAAGGGCGCTTTCGGCACAGCATCAGTTTTTCTCATCTGACACATAGGGGGGCACATAGAGTGATATTGTTGGACCTGGGTCTGCATACCTGGCCAGAAGAAGTGTCGACGTAGACAACTGATGGTTCTCTCCACTCCCAAGTGTCCAACAGCATCATGATATTTCTCCCACACCTCTTGACGCTGTTGAGTAGGGCAGACAATCTGGAGACGAGCTTCATGAGTATTAAAGTCAGTAATCCGACGACACAGAACCCCATCCCTCATCACCAGTCTGGTCCTTTGTTGCAACAGCCGTTTCACCCCGAACGAAGCAACTCTCCACTCCTGTCCCACTGGAAACTTCCCACTTTCCACATACCTCCGCACTTGTTCCAGATCCTTGTCCTGAAGCTGCCTGGCTCGCCAGCCGTCCATCGACTGGCCTTCTGTCGATTGTACGTCCGCCACAGTCACCACATTAATCACATCAGTGTCTACAGGGGTTTCAACAGGTACTCGGGACAGGGCATCCGCATTAGCGTTTTCCTTACCAGAACGATACCTCACCTGGTAGTCAAAGGCAGCCAGTTGAGCTACCCACCGTTGTTCCGTGGCCCCCAGGCGAGCGGTCTGTAAGTGAGCTACAGGGTTATTGTCAGTATAAACAATCACTTTAGCCCCCATCAGGTAGTCTTTAAATTTTTCTACGATGGCCCACTTTAACGCTAGCAATTCCAATTTAAAGGAGCTATAATTGGCATCATTTTTCTCACTAGGATGCAGGCTCCTACTAGCATAGGCCACAACTCGCTCACGCCCATCCTGTAGCTGAGCTAAGACAGCTCCCAAGCCAGCATGGCTCGCATCGGTGTACAACACAAAAGGTTCTGCATAATTAGCATAAGCCAAGATTGGGGCCCGAGTCAAAGCAGTTTTCAGTTGATCGAAAGCTTGTTGACACTCATCCGACCAAGAGATCTGCCGAGATCCTGTTCTCTTATCTGCAGGGGCTCCGCTTAAGAGGGCATTCAAGGGGCGTGCTACCTTTGCAAAGTTGACAATAAAGCGACGATAGTAACCTGCTAAGCCCAGGAAAGCACGTACCTCCTTAATTGTGGTTGGAACCGGCCATTCGGTTACAGCAGTGACCTTCGTAGGGTCTGGTTTTACTCCCTCTCCAGTGACCACATGACCCAGGAACCTTACTTACCGCTGCAGCAGCTGGCACTTATCCACTCTCAGCTTTAGTCCATGATTTTGCAGTCGCTCAAAGACAGCCTCCAAGTGGCACAGATGGGAGGAAAAGTCTGGAGAATAGACAATGATATCATCCAAATAAACAAGTACAGAATCAGCAATTTGGCCACTCAAGCACTGCTGCATAAGCCGCTGGAACGTCGCTGGTGCATTGCAAAGGCCAAATGGCATCCTCTGAAACTCGTATAGGCCTAGTGGGGTGGTGAAGGCGGTCTTGGGTCGGTCTCGAGGGTCGACCCCAACTTGCCAATAACCACTGGCTAAGTCAAGCGTGGTAAACCAGGAAGCTTGGGTCAGGGAGGTTAGGGTCTCCTCTATACGGGGGAGCGGAAAGGCATCTTTATAAGTCAGGGAGTTCAACTTGCGATAGTCAACGCAAAAGCGCCAACTGCCATCTTTCTTGCGAACCATCACAATAGGTGCAGCCCAAGGGCTGGAACTAGGCTGAATAACCTTCTTTTCCAACATATCGGCTAGTAGGGTGCGCATTTCTTGATACATCATGGGTGGTAAGGGGCGATATTTTTCTCTTACTGGGGGTGCGTCATTGGTGTGGATTTGATGTTGCACCGCATCAGTATGCCCGAAATCCTCCTCATGGAGGGCAAACACCCTGACCCACCTTTGTAGGAGAACTTCAAAATCTTGCTTCTGTCGTTCGGTCAAGTCATCTCTACCTTGCAAATCTCTTAACATCCCGACAGGTGGTTCCACTTGCTCTCCCTCTCCAGCCTCCACAATATCTACTGCGACTGTTCCATCATCCTGCACAGTCAGGCTTAGATCTGTCTGGCCATGGACGTCAGCACGGTCAACACGAAACACCTTCGCCAGCTTCTGGTAGCGGCCTATAAAAACAGGGCAAGAGGTCATATTCTGGATGCGAATAGGAAGTTGGCCATGTTTGACAATTGCAACAGTCTTCGCCACAGAGAAAGGCCCCAGCTCAGGCAGTGCTTCAATCAGGCCACAGTAGTCCTGTCCCTTCGGACCCATCCGCGCACGGCCCCAAACCACCACCTCACTTCTGGCCGGAACGGTTAGGCCCTTGCGACTTGCTGGACGCACAAACCCCATATATCCATCTTCTCCACCAACTACAGCTGTTCTCTGGCATACAGCAAATGCACCCGTCCACGCTTTCCTTGTCCCCTGATCCTGGAAAACAGTCTTCAGACCCTCTGGTCGAGCAAGTAGGTCATGCCAACAGGTTGTAATAACATTCATACCAATCAGTAATGGGGCAGTTAGACAGTGATCGGCTACAATAACAACCCCCCTCCCTGAGATATTAGCACCTCCTATCTCAAAGTCCATCACCACATAGCCTTGATAAGGGATGGATAACCCATTAGCCGCTCTAAGTGTCAATTTGTTAGGGGTTGCACCATGTGATAAGGCATCTGCTGGATAGTGTTCGTCAAATATACTCTGTCGCATTAATGTCACTTGTGAACCGGTATCAATCAGTCCAATTAGGGGCACACCATTTACTTTAACCTCAACCTTAGGGCAGTCACCCACAAATACGGCCCTTTGTCTTGCCTCACCCAAATTCCCTGCTACTTGGACCTCAGTAGCAGGACAAACTAGTTTAAATCAGCATGGGACTCAGATGGGGGTCTACAGAACCTGGCAATATGTCCAGTGCGGCCACACTGGCGACAGATAGGCTTACCGTCTGCAGCCCAGGTGTTAGGTGTATAAGACTGGAACCTCCTCCTAGGTGGTGGCTGATTAGGGAATTGTGAGGATCGTGGAGGCTCACTTGCAGCGGGTTGTAACTGCTGGGTCATTTCTCGTCTTAATGCATTCATCTGCCCCCTCACCTCCTGGAGAAGCTCCCGCCGAAACGCCTCAGCCCAGTCATCCTTCCCTGTTTGTGATTTAAGAACAGAGGACTCACCCACAGCTTGTGCTACAATTTCATGCCCAGCCCCAGGCCGCTGTTCACTTTCCAGCAACAGGACCTCCTCCAATACAGTGTTGAAAGTGGCATCTGGGTTACGGCGTGCATAAGTTCTGATGGTGCTCCTCAGTTCTGCATTACGGAGTCCCATCAAGAGCTGGTCCAGCAGGTGACTTTCATCAAGAGGGCCATCTGGGTCTCGCCTTCTTAATCTACCGAATAATTCCCGCAGCCTGAGAACATAAGTTCTTAAACTTTCACTGGCAGTTTGTGTACAGCTAAAAAATTGTAATCTCAAATTTGCCACAGGGACCTGATCTCCATACAGGGTCTCTAAATAGCTAAAAAATTTTGCTACAGTATTGCGTTCGGTATCCCCCAGAACACAAACCTCCCGCTTAGCTTCATCTGTTAATGCCCCCAACAGTATGCTGACTTTTTGCTGTTCATTAAACTCCCGTGCCTGCAACAAACTCTGAATTTGTTCTTTCCACTCACCAAATTTTAAATCACCCCCTACACCTTTAAATTTGGGAATCCAAGGTGCACCCGCATAAATTGGCATCATCATCATATTAAAAAAAATATATATATATATATATTTATATAAAAATTATAACTACTATGCAATTAAGATAACCTGTATGTGAAGCTCCAAACCAAACCCTGCCGACTACTGCCAAATGTGAGCAGACAATGTAGCCCGACTACGCCACCCAATTGAAGAGCTGGGACTCTATTAATTTAAACACACTGGCTTTCAAGTTCTTTTAGTTTGGTGGGAGCAACACAACAGGATTACCCGGACAGCAGTTTGAATAGAAATGTTTTTATTACAACCTTGTTTCAATCATAAAAAGAAAGGGCACACCGTGCACTCTCAATTGACTTTAAAAAGCTGGACAACGCAACGGGAAGATACAGTTCGCTGGAAGTCCATAAGCACCCACAGTCCGCGAGCGTCCCTCTAACCAAGTCCGTCTGGCACCATACAGCAGCGTCTACACAGCAGCCCACCTGTCACTCACTCACGCGCATCAGCACATCACTCACACAACAGAAAAAAAGAGCCGCCAGTATCTCCACAGTAAGGAAACACAGCATAAACACCACACCACGATAGGAATAATATTAATCGTGCACACTCAATTAAATCACTACAATTTGTGAATACGCATTAAACAACAGTGGTAAAACTACAGCAATACTGGAACACTTTAGTTTAGTTGCGGCGTGGATATTAATTCCGGACGAGGCAATGCATATAATTTAACAGGACGTCACTCACCAATAAACTGGGAGTAGACGCATCTAGCTCCCAGTCTTGTTGGACAATGCTCAATTCAGCGCGACCAACAGCGACCCCAGCAGAGAGAGACAGCAGTCCAGAACGGCCGAGAGCAGAGGAAATCCAGCACAGCAGAGGCAGACGAACTCCAGCACGGCAGGGAACAGTCAAATCCAGCAAGCGAAGACGGGGGAAATCCAGTCCAGCAAAGAACGGACGAATCCAGCGCAGCAGAGAATAGAGGAGATCCAGCACAGTAGAGACAGACGAATTCCAGTCCAACAACGAACAGATGAATCCAGCACAGCAGAGAATAGAGGAAATCCAGCACAGTAGAGACAAACAAAATCCAGCAGCCACCAAATCCACAGCCGGACCGTCACTTCAACGCGAGCAGACAATGGTTCATACTACAGTCAGGAGAATAAAACAAATAAAAGCAATCGCGACTACGTCTGGTCATAAAAGAACGTGGAGAACAGGGCTGCACAACAGAGTTCACGGGTCACATGCTCACTGTTTGTCAGTTTCTTCGCCTTTTTAAAGCGTCTGTAATTCGACATGGCAATTACCAACAGCTGTCCATTTAATCAGCTGTGATCTAGGCTTCCAAAAACTACGGGGGCGTTACCCCACACCCTAAATAATGATCAAGTATCACACAAGAAAACATGCATAATAAAACAACGATCACAAAAGAAAATCAAATCAAAAAGAAAACAAACATGCCAAATACACAAACAAAATAAAACAGACCATAGTCTCTCCATATGACATAGTGGATAAAGTAACAGGACATCCGTCTATATTAAAGTTGTATTGTGAGAGGTTTTGTGAGTAGTTTTTTGGACCAATAAGTAATACCTCCGTTTTATCTGAATTTAATAGCAGGAAATTACGCGTCATCCAGCATTTTATATCTTTGAGACACTCTGTCATTTTAGATGAGTTTGTCTTTTCATCTGGTCGTGATGAAATATATAATTGAGTGTCGTCAGCGTAACAGTGGAAATTAATTCCATGTTTTCTTATAATATTACCAAGTGGCAGCATATATATTGAGAATAGCAGAGGGCCTAAAACCGATCCTTGCGGTACTCCATAGTCTACTGACGTTATCTTTGATTTTTTCCCATTTAAACAGACAAAATGAGAACGGTCCGATAAGTACGATCTAAACCAGCTTAATGCCTGTCCCTGGACACCGGTGAAGTTTTGTAGTCGATCCAAGAGTATTATATGATCTATAGTGTCGAACGCAGCGCTAAGATCAAGTAGGACTAGTATTGAAATACGGCCTTGGTCGGAAGCTAAAAGTAAATCATTTGTAATTTTAACTAGCGCAGTTTCTGTACTATGATGCGGTCTGAATCCTGACTGGAATTTTTCATAGATATCATTTTCTTGCAAAAAAGAGCACAATTGAGCGGACACAACTTTTTCAAGTATTTTGGACATAAATGGAAGATTTGAAATGGGTCTGTAATTTGCCAAGTTATTTGGATCTAATTGCGGTTTCTTAATGAGCGGTTTTATTACAGCCAGCTTGTATATTTTTGGGACATGACCTAAAGATAAAGACGAGTTAATAATATTGAGGAGAGGCTCTTCCACTACAGGTAACAGTTCTTTCAGTAGTTTAGTTGGTATTGGATCTAATAAACAAGTTGTTGGTTTAGATGCAATGATAAGTTTATTTAGCTCATCCTGTCCTATCGTTGTAAAGCGGTTTAGTTGTTCTAGAGGGGCCATAATTGAAGCTGAATCATAAGACACCATAGAGGATTGTACATTTATAATTTTGTTTCGGATGCTTTCTATTTTCGCATTGAAGTAATTCATAAAATCATTACTACTAAACTGTAACGGTATATTTTGTTCTGGTGATGTCTGTTTATTTGTTAGTCTAGCCACGGTGTTAAATAAAAACCTTGGATTATTTTGGTTATTTTCGATTAGTTTGCGGAGATGCTCAGCCCTGGCTGTTTTTAGTCAAGTCAAGTCAAGTCACATTTATTTATATAGCGCTTTTCACAATACAGATTGTATCAAAGCAGCTTCACAGTGATAACATGAAAGTAGCACAACACAGATCAACAACATTGCTAAACACTAAATAACCCCAACTGAGCAAGCTCAAAGCAAGCCAAAAGCAAGGCGACAGTGGCAAGGAACAAACTCCATCAGATTGGATGGAGAAAAAACCTTGGGAGAACCCAGGCTCAGTCGGGGGCCAGTTCTCCTCTGGCTTACATTCATATTGTTTAAATATAAATATTAAATATAAATATTGTTTATGAATCAAACGGCGCCATAACATATCGCAGGCGTTGAGTCGTCTCATCACAGGCGTTGAGTCGTCTCATCACAGGCGTTGGGGCATCCGAAATCCCCGTGAGAGGCTGGACACAAAACTGGACCTGACGAACGCCATTTTTCTCGGGACAAGCGTCCCGAGATAACAGCAGAAAGGCAGATGGGAAATAATTAGCATAGCTGATGTTCATAATAATTTCCGTTATAACTCACAAACTCTCCGTAACCCGAACTCTCCGCAACCCAACCATACGCGCCGACCCGTTTGTCTAAGAGGCTGTCGAGCCCCACTGGTGCGTTAAGCAGTTTCAGTGGCAAACGGTTCCGTATGGCATAACAGAGGACTAGAAGGTAAGCATTATGTGAATGCTTGACTAAAGAGATGCGTCTTTAATCTAGTTTTAAACTGTGTCAGCGAGTCAGAGGCTCGGACCGTATCGGGAAGGCCATTCCAGAGTTTTGGAGCTAAATGCGAGAACGCCCTCCCTCCTTTACTGGACTTCGATATCCTAGGAATGACCAGAAGCCTTGAATTTAGTGATCTTAAGGAACGCGGTGGATTGTAGGGCGAAAGAAGGTCCGTTAAGTACATAGGTGCTAAACCATTTAGGGCTTTATAGGTCAGTAGTAGTATTTTGTAGTTGATGCGGAACTTAATAGGTAACCAGTGTAGAGATGATAAAATCGGTGTTATATGATCATATTTTCTTGACCTAGTAAGAACTCTAGCAGCTGCATTTTGTACTAACTGTAGCTTGTTTATTGAGGATGCAGGACAACCGGCTAATAAAGCATTACAGTAATCTAGTCTCGAGGTCATGAATGCGTGAACTAATTTTTCTGCATCAGAAATAGATAGCATGTTACGTAGCTTAGCAATGTTTCTAAGGTGGAAAAAGGCTGTTCTTGTAACATATGAAATATGATTTTCGAACGACAAGTTGCGGTCTAGTATAACACCCAGGTCTTTTACTGTTGTGGATAAAGTAACAGGACATCCGTCTATATTAAAGTTGTATTGTGAGAGGTTTTGTGAGTAGTTTTTTGGACCAATAAGTAATACCTCCGTTTTATCTGAATTTAATAGCAGGAAATTACGCGTCATCCAGCATTTTATATCTTTGAGACACTCTGTCATTTTAGATGAGTTAGTGTTTTCATCTGGTCGTGATGAAATATATAATTGAGTGTCGTCAGCGTAACAGTGGAAATTAATTCCATGTTTTCTTATAATATTACCAAGTGGCAGCATATATATTGAGAATAGCAGAGGGCCTAAAACTGATCCTTGCGGTACTCCATAGTCTACTGACGTTATCTTTGATTTTTTCCCATTTAAACAGACAAAATGAGAACGGTCCGATAAGTACGATCTAAACCAGCTTAATGCCTGTCCCTGGACACCGGTGAAGTTTTGTAGTCGATCCAAGAGTATTATATGATCTATAGTGTCGAACGCAGCGCTAAGATCAAGTAGGACTAGTATTGAGATACAGCCTTGGTCAGAAGCTAAAAGTAAATCATTTGTAATTTTAACTAGCGCAGTTTCTGTACTATGATGCGGTCTGAATCCTGACTGGAATTTTTCATAGATATCATTTTCTTGCAAAAAAGAGCACAATTGAGCGGACACTACTTTTTCAAGTATTTTGGACATAAATGGAAGATTTGAAATGGGTCTGTAATTTGCCAAGTTATTTGGATCTAATTGCGGTTTCTTAATGAGCGGTTTTATTACAGCCAGCTTGTATATTTTTGGGACATGACCTAAAGATAAAGACGAGTTAATAATATTGAGGAGAGGCTCTTCCACTACAGGTAATAGTTCTTTCAGTAGTTTAGTGGGTATTGGATCTAATAAACAAGTTGTTGGTTTAGATGCAATGATAAGTTTATTTAGCTCCTCCTGTCCTATCGTTGTAAAGCGGTTTAGTTGTTCTAGAGGGTCCATAATTGAAGCTGAATCATAAGACACCATAGCGGATTGTACATTTATAATTTTGTTTCGGATGCTTTCTATTTTCGCATTGAAGTAATTCATAAAATCATTACTACTAAACTGTAAAGGTATATTTTGCTCTGGTGATGTCTGTTTATTTGTTAGTCTAGCCACGGTGTTAAATAAAAACCTTGGATTATTTTGGTTATTTTCGATTAGTTTGCGGAGATGCTCAGCCCTGGCTGTTTTTAGTGTCTTTTTATAACGTGACATACTGTCTTTCCACGCGATTCTAAAGACCTCTAAATTAGTTTGTTTCCATTTACGCTCTAAGTTGCGAGTTTCTCTCTTGATAGCATGCGTAGCACTGTTGTACCATGGTGCTTTAATTTTCTCTCGAACCTTTTTTAATCTAATTGGCGCAACAATATCTAATGTACTAGTAAGAATGGTGCTTAAACTGCTAGTCATTTCCTCTAATTCATCTGTTTGTTTGGGTTCACTTTGCAGCTTAGATAGATCAGGTAAGCTATTTGAGAATCCATCTATAGTGGTTGGAAGGATTGTTCTGCCTGGTCTATAACGTGGCGCAACATGACATATTTCAGCAGTACGTATTATGCAAGTCACCATGTAATGATCAGTGACATCATCGCTTTGCGGTATAATATCTATATCAGTTGGATCGGTTCCATATGATATAATTAAATCTAGTGTAAAGACTCTGGGTCGGTTCTGATCAGGGGGGAATTTGCATATCATAATTAATAATTGATAATTAATAATTATTCATACAGATTTGGATCAGACCGGTCTTACATGTTAATTTATTAATTTTACCCATATGCATACATGTGCATCCCCGCAATCCACCACAAATTAATTGTAATTGATTGCAAGGACCACGTTTTACAAGACAGGTAAAATCAATTAGCTCAATTAAGTTATATAGCTTGTGAAAACAAATTCTGTGGCCACTAGAATCTGCCTTCCCTGCTATATAACCAAATACCCTCTTAGGTATTTATAGTTCTGTAAAGCGTGTAGCTTTAAATCGACATTTCATTGACCCGTATCATGAGCAAGACAATCAGTCAAGGTAAGCATATTTTGTATTTAATAAAGTTCCTACTTAAGCATTCACTACGTTACAATGATACATGTATTTACAAACATTAAAACACAAACTAAGACGACGCAGAGCGTTTAGACAATGGATACGCGCAAGTTAAGTGAGTTTGAGAGAGAGAGTGAGAGAGAGAGTGAGTTGTAAGAGAGAGAGAGAGTTACGTTCATCAAAACAGTCAGTTAACCTTTCTTGACACCCCAAAACATCTTCTTAATGCTTCTTAGAAGCTCTAAAAGAAGGTATACTTGCAAGGCACATGTGGTCTGTGTGAGTCGTGGGCTCGTTGCTCGACCCGTTAGGGCCACGTGTCGGCTAGAGGTGCGCCGGTCCGGCGCGCGTGCGTCACGTGAAGCGCGGCCGCGGCATGTTGGTGCGGCCCGTCCCGGCTCGTTCATGGCTGCTTTGTTCCGTGGGGAGTCACGTGGCGTTCGTCGGCATTTAGCGCCAGTGTTTGAAAGGCTGAGAGTCTTTGAGGTGACGTTACCCGAGGAGATAGTTCGGCAAAGTCCACTTCCTTTCCTGGAAGACGAACTTGGTAGTCCACTTGAGGAAAAGATGAAACTTTTAGACGAACAGAAGGAAAGACCCATGGTTGGATCAGAGTCCCGTGCGGTTTACATGTTGAGCGCTGGAAAGTTCAGAAGAAGAGAGGGCGGACCTGCGTTCTCACATTTATCACCTTGGAGAAATCCATCCCCTTCCTGTTGGCTTGAGCCAATCGGAGAGTGGATGTTGCACGCGGGAAGCTTTCTTTTGTTCCTCAGCGCGCGCTTCTCGTGGAAGGGGGTGTGTTAAATGAGGGTTTTGCAATAGCACTTTGATCTTCATTGGCAGTACAACGAATTAAAAATACACTTTACTTTACATCTCTATGCATATTCGAGTGTTTCATTCAATAAGCATTCTAGAGATATCAAGGAACATTATGTTATATCAAAGGAATATACACTTATGTTTCAAATGCATGACGAAGGTATTTTTAATTCCTATTTAAACTGTGACCAAACAAAGTTATTTCACTGTGACATGGGGAAGACACATATACATAAAAACCATTGAAAACATTTTGTTGAATGTTTTTAAACACCAAAAGTCCTTCTCTTTGTTCAAAAACATTCCACACATTCCGATGTGTGGGGGAAGTGAAAGGTTTGTGTGTGTGTATGTGTTGATGTAACTCGCCTGGCCAAGATTCATTACATCTCCCCCTTTTCGTTAGGTGAAGTCCTTGTGTGACTTCATCGAACGACACCATCGCAATGGACGGATGGCAGGTGAATCATGAGGGTCAGGTGGCAGGCGGCGGCTAGGCTGAGGTAGGGGCTCAGCTTGCTGAGGTTTGACGCAGTCTCCAGCGTGGTACCCTCTTCCTGAGGGTCCCGTGGTGGCTGTGGAGGTTTGCATTTCCTTGCCTCTTGTGCAGCGTGGATGTCAAGTGTCAGGGTGTGGTTGATTACCGTAGAGGTACCCAGTGCAGAATCAGCTGCAGTCCAGGATTGGACTACCGGTGAGGCAGTTGTGCAGTGCAACAGGTGTGCAGTTGAGACACAGCGGTCACTGGGAACAAGTCCAGTTTGGCTGGACCCCTTCTATCATTGTTCATAATTCCAGTTCTGGAATCAGGGTGAAATCGTGGGTTTCGTCCTGGCTGGGACTTGACTCAGGCTCGGTTGCAGCAGGGTAGCTCGGGTCTTGGAGCAAAGGCTGCTTGGTGAATTTTAGCAAAGTCATTCTGGCAGACAGTGAACAGTTGTCTCGCTGGAGCTCACTTGTCTGGTTCAGTAGAATGCTGTGTGCGTTGCGGATTTATCACAGTTCCTTTCAATTTCTTGATGGTCTGTGAGGAGGCACTCTGTGTTGTGAGTTACCTTTTGGCTGTGGAATTTCAGTTCGTTTGGTTGCTGGACAGGCCGGTGTTTGACTGCGTACTGACAGCAGCGGCGTGGGAGTCCATTTAGATCTGCTTGCGTGGCAGTCGACCATATGCTGCCTGATGTCGGACCCGGCGGTGAGGCGGTCGACAGTAGCTGTCCTCTGGTTGGCTGGAGGCACAGGAAGACGACCACAGCAGCATCCTGTAACAGAGACAGGGGAGAGAGAGAGAGAAAGGGAGGAAAGAATTCAGCGGCTGTCGGCTGGGACAGTCTGATGCCTTTGAGGATGCCGAGATGTCCTGGTGCTGCGGTGTGCAGCCCACATGGTGCGTGACTGGGCATACACTGGCATATCCCCCTTTCTGCACCGTGGCAGCACAAGCCGTGGCGAAGTGATGTCACGAGGTGCATGAAACTGAGTTGTAGGGCCGTTGAGCAGCATGTTCTTGGTGTGCTGCCTGATGTGTCCGACGGCAGGCTTGGGAGGTTGGAGGGGTAAAGAGGTGGTAGTTTCAGAGTTCATTTGGTTAGTCAAAGTCTTTAGTGAGCTGAAAGGTGCAGAGTAGCAAGTTCACCTCTCCATTTGGTGCTGAGGCTGTGCCTTCATGGCTGGCTGCGGGAGTTCTTGTGACCTCTGTGACCTGCCAGTTAGGTTCTCTTGACCTGTATGACTGGAGGGGGAGGGGTTCTTGAACTTGAGCTCAGGCATTCAGTTGTTTAAAGTCTATTAAAGGCTCAAAGCAATCTAACAGATCTTGGGCAATCAGAAGTGGGTACGTGATCGTTCGTGATCGGTACCCTGGGTGAATCAGGCTCATAGGACCAAATGGATGAATGGGAGCAACCTGTTTTGAGCCAGAAGTTGTTTTGGCTGTAGGGTTTTCATTCAGCTCACATGTTTGGGCTTTGAGAGTGCGTTCTTGACTCTTAGCTTTAGCGGTGAGTCTTTCGAAGAGTTGGGCTGACATTAGCGTGATGTTTGAGCTAGTGTCTGAGAGGCCTTCGAGGCTCAAATGATTGTCTCTCGTGGTGGCTATGTAGAGTCTTTTGTGCCACCCCCTTTTGTTTAGGGTTCCCAGAAGTTTAGGCATCTGGGCTGGTGTTGTGATCGATGAGCGGTTAGGACCGGTCTTGTGTGGGACACCGGACTGTCATGCTCAGGTTGTGCAGCTGTCAGTTGTGGTGGCTGCTTGGTGTTGTCGCTTTGTGATGCGACCGTGAGCTCTGTGGTCTGATGCTGACGAGCAGTGTTCTGGGTGTCTGGCTTGGGTCTTGCGCTGAGACATAGGATGTCTGACTTGTCTCCTTGTGATGTCTCGTGCAGAAACGCTTTCAGCACCTTCAGGATTTCTGCCGTCTGTGACGTGGCTGCACTGTTGTTATCTGATGTGTGCTCAGACTTGTGCTTACCAGTGGCGTGTTGAGAGGGTACCGCTCTGGGCTGGTTGGGCTTGAGTCTCTTGGTGCTGGGCGGTCCATTCTGGGTCGCCGGCTGGCTTCCAGAAATGTTTCAGAGCTCTTGCTCTGGGGCGTTAGATGAGCACCATGACTGTTGTGTTGCCCTCTGCTGGCCTGGAACGGTTTAACTCTCAGTGAAGGTGTTTGTGATGTATGGGGTGCCTTCTAGGGGCAGCTCTGAGTCGTGCTCAGAGACAGGTTAGTCTGAGGGTTTTTACACAGTCTTTTCGGACAAAGTCTTTGCTTAATGTGAGCTTTGCGGGCCCAGTCTCGTAGCTGAGGTAGACAGGCTACAAGCACAGGCCAGGGTGCTTATCGACTAACTCACTGTGGGATGCAGGTTTTAAGGGAACAAAGTTCTGAAACTGGTATCCTTTTCATACCTGATGGTTTGCTTCTCGAAGTAGGCTTGCCGAAGTCGGTGGAGTTTCAAGTCGGTCTTACTTGATGTCCACGGTGGTGATAACCCTTGGTCTGATTCTGGATCAGGGAGTTAAGCGATCAAAGCTTATTGCAACAGCTGGTAGTCCATTTTGACAGTCTCTGTTTGACGATCTAGGAAGCTGTGCACCTCGCGACTGGACGTAATCCATATCAAGCAGAATCTGTTTCATGCAGTCATGTTGGTTAGACAGTTTGCAAGTGAAAGTCTTGTCTGCATGTCGTGGGTAGATGCAGGGTCCTGAGTGAATCTTGGGCCCTTTCTGGTTAGCTTTGTTGCATCCTTTTTGGAGCCATGCCGTGGTTTGGGGCAGTGGTTCCTTGGCAGGTTGAGGTCGGTTTAAGCAGGGGCTCTGTGGCATTCTGGCACACTTGTTGTGAGTGACTAATGCATGGCCCTAAAAGTTCAGAACTACTGCTTAATAAGTTAGTTAAGTGTTTAGCATAAAGCTAAGTGTCTCTTGTGTCCTTATCTTAGCTGTGCATGTTAGGGCTAAGTCTTGTGTGGTTCCGAGCGTATTTCCTGGAAAGGACATATCCGAGATGAAATAAATAACATAAGGTGGTCCTTATGACTAAATTATTTCTCTGGACTTAGCTGGTGGTCCACTATGGCTCGACGAAGTGAACAATAATAGGAAAAGGACCGCTTTCTTATTTAAATTCTGCTTATTATCGACCCTCAGGACTCTAGTAGTGCCCTAGTAAATTGTTGAAATTACTTGCGTTGCAGGGTCACAAACGAGTGCATTGGTTGAAACTAAGCCAAAATAACAAATAAGGGGGTCTCTGTTTCCTTTCTGGGCCCTATTGGGAATAGAACCACACTTGGACAAGAGAGGAAATGAAATTAAATCATATAGATGACCTAAGGGAATAGCTGCTTGCTATTATCATCAAGGTCGAAGGAATGAAATAATCAATGAGGCAAAATAAAATTAAAATTAAAGCAAAAGGAAATAAAGTGATCAAACACGGGAATGATCTGAGGTCAAGAGTGTTCAGTGGCATTAGTGACTAAACTTTGGATTTGCTTTGATCAACACTATAGTGGGTTGTAGCGGTTGGGTGTTCAAAACCACATTGTGTGTCCCTCCAAAGCTTTAGTCAACATGCCGATGAAAATTCCTACGGTTACACGCGTTATTCTGTAGTTAGTCACGCAGTTTTCATGTAGTTAAACTTAAGTTTAATTAACAAGGCATCTGCGAAGTTCGCCCTTAACGGTTAGCAAGGAGTATTCCTAACCCTGTGAAGGTAAACTTTAGCTAATAAGAATGGTAAACATGGAAAGTGAGTAATTTAAAACCCTAACTGTTGAGAAAGTATTCTAGAATACTTTGCACTGTGGAACACGAGCGGTGAGTAAGGGTTCACGTAAATGATGCTAACTCTTAACTGTGGAGGTTATTCAGCTTAGCCTAAGTTAGCTTGATGCTAGGCTAGCCACCCAGGCTGGTTTGCTTACAAAAGTGACATTACAAGGTAACACTTCCTGTGACAAGTTGTTGTCATGGGAACCAGAGCGTGTCAGAGCAATTCAACAGTATCTGAAGAATGTCTGTATATTTTACATGAATCATGCACGTTTTAATGGGTTAAAAGGAGGCGCCTATACTTTATGATTTTCAAGAACTTTGGTTGCATTCAGTAAAACGCAAATGTGTTTTGGCATTTGCTGATTTTCTCATGGAACTCTGTTCTTTACTTTACACGTCTTCTATTTGTTTACAAAGTAAGGAAATAGATTTGCTGCAAGTCAAAGCTTGTCTTGTTCTATTTGTTTACAGAGTAAGGAAATAGGTTTGCTGCTGAGTCAAAGCTCGTCTAAGCATATATAGGTACGTCTCTCTCATGCATGAGTGTTAGCTCTTCCGCGAGTAACTTGTTTTGATCGTTTAGTGGCTTTCTGCTTGTCGATGCAGCTAAAATTTAGGTGAATTACATCAATCTAACAATAACATTAAGGCCTTTACTTTGTAGAAAGGGGGAGCGTCTCCCAGGTCTACCTACATATAACTCTGTCCTGGGCTTCCTTCGTCAGGAACAGGTTTAGTCATACCGCGATTTGGATTTCTTTTTAACCAAAGCGGACTAGATATCGGTACAGATTACAAGCTGCTGAGGTGAAACCTTTGTTACACAGACTTACGCTTTAATGCTGAAGTTCTTGATATCAGTTGGGACTCTAAGGCTGTTTTTTTTTTAAGGTAGAGATGTCAATTTCAGCTATTTGTTTTATCTGCATTTAGATAAGCCAGCGATCAAAATGCGTGTTGCACGTTGCGTTTTGGTTGGGTCGCGATGATCGAGTGCACGCCTGTAGGTTAACAATAGTTAAAACTCGGGTGATTTTACTACACTCTGTCGTCAGGGTAACGTACTGTATGCCCTGTTCGGAGTTGGTGTTTTCTGTAACTCTTCACTGTCACGAAACCTAATGTTTAACGGTGCTGATTTAAACAACATCTAGAAACTGTCTGTTTCAAAAGAGTCGTGCATAGTCCGTCGGCCGTTGAGGCTTACATGCCTATCTCAGATTCCTTTAACTTAGTAAAATTCTAATTCTACAAACGCAGAGTCTTGCACGGTGTTCGTGCTGTGTGTCTTCTGGTTCTGCAGTTCAGAATAATTTGGGGTTTGAGGAATTTTTACTGGGGGCCTTCACGCCTCGTTGAGTGGGCATGGTGTGGGGCCGAGAGAACTATGGTGACTGACGGGTTTTTGGAGGGAAAGTTTCTTGAAACTGGCGTCCTCCTCAGTTACAGGTTCGTTGTAAGTTCCACAGAAAACTCGTTCGGAGCCGGTGGTGATGGTACAGGCCCTCCGGGGTCTGTCTTGCTGGGTGTCGGTGTCGTGTTCACCGGTTGGAGACAGCAGGTGAAAGGTCACTGTCTTGTAGATTGTCAGAGATGTTGTGGAAGGCGGGCTTTTCCACCCCCCTTTTTCAGCTCTTGTGCATTGGCTGAAATGTGCAGACTGGTCAGGGGAAGCTTGTGGTGTGTGTCCTCCCCTTTCCAGTCATGCTGCAGTCTATCAGAGTGTTGCAACTCTGTGGGTCAAGTTCGTGTTCGAGATCTTGTCTCTGCTGAACGAGCTTGTGGGTGGTCGCACGGGCCTCTTGCGCAGGCCGTGGCTTTTGAGTCTCTTTCAGTTCAGTCTCTGCTCTTTGCAAGAGACTTCACTTTGTCGGAGTTTCTCGTTGAATTCTTTTTAGTTCTTTTCTCTGACTATTCTTCTTCAGTCTATGTAGAAAATTAGACAGGGCAGTTTGAAGTCTTTCCACTTCCTTCGGTAGCTCGGGGTAGTTGTCATCCTCGGCGTTACAACCTTGTGCTCCAGGGCGATGCGGCTCCTTTCGCGGAGGCGTGCGTGTGCGTTGAGCTGGTGAGCGAGGTTGTGACGTGTCTGGCCCAGTCTTTGTCAGCTGCTCTTGGCTCGGGGCTCTGAGTCGCTGGTGGCTTTGGGCAGGGATGGAGATGTCATGAATCTCAGCCATGTCTCCAGGTTGTCCCAGGTCGTCCCAGCGGGTTGTGGGACTGTAGGACTGGAACATACTGCCTTCACTGTGGACGAGAGGAACACAACACACACAGACAGACCAATGCCAGTTCGACTACTTTTAACGAGCTATAATACAGGCTAAGCCGTGTATGAGAATTTTGGTTAACTGATGCAGACAGTTAAACCGTTTGGTGGGACAATTTGGGTAGGTCATCATGGGTCTGAATGAAGGTTTTTGACAGGGCGCTAGCTTAGGGGTCACCTGTTGGTGCTAACGACTTGGTTGTCAAACTATTCTTCAGCTTTCCTTGGTGTGTCAGAGAGGTTCTGTCTCTAGGTGAACTGAAAGGAACAGAGCACAACAGAACAGAGCAATGGCAATCTAGCAAAGTTTGAAGTAACATGCAACCATCAGAGATGGGGAGGTCTGTACTGAAATGGCATTAGTAGTAGTACACCAGCAGTGTTAGAAAGGGGAAGAAGAGAAGGCCTAAGCCTGTTTGGAGCCGGTTTGTGGCTCGGAGAGGAGGAAGCCAACCACTTCAAATTACCAGGGGAATCTCTAGGTTCTGTGGCAAATAGTAAGTGGATGGGTTTTAATACCTTTTCTAGTTTGCCTGGGGTGAAATGAGGTCATTCTGGCCGGAGTCAGCATCGTGGTTGGTCCTTCTGTCGCCCCACACATGACAGCAGTGTCCCGGGCCTTTCGGTGCATCTGTACCGAGGTGCGCCCTCTCAAGCAACTTGACCTTGAACACAACCGGCAGTGCCAGATTGGTGATATCGTGTTGCGGGCCGCACCAACAGAAGATACAGAAAAGTCAGAGACTCGCGCTCAGTCAGTGATGGTGACGCAGATCAGGCGAACCAGCTCGCTGGACCCCAGGCAGAGATGACTGTCAAATCATCACAGCACGAGAGAGATTTCTACTTGCAAACACAAAACAGGATGAAGAACAAGTGTACTTCAATGTGAATTAAAGCTCCTTTATCTAAATCAAATTGAGTGTTTTTTTTGTAGAAAAATCAAAGGCAACAGCTTTACTAAAATTATGGTATAAACAAAAAGGAAATTATGACAATGTTACTTATCAGAATAACCTAGCCTCCATTCAGGAAAGGGATAGAGTGCCGCAATGAAGAACACAGGAGGAAGCGAGCTGTAGTGGCGGGTTTTGGCCACTAAGGGTTTTGGGCCACTTCCTGCTAGTGTTTCACCGGGCTGACAGAGAGCTTGATTTAAATTGCATTCAAACTGATTTAAACACAATTCAAATTTGAGCAAATGCATAGGGGTTAAGTAACCATTAGATTAATAAGGATACAGTTGTACCGGGACCAGATCAAAATTATTAAAAATAATTTGAGGAGGAAATATAGAAATAAAGCCATAAACAATTCCCAATGGGAAATGAGAGAATTAATTCAAATTAACTTCGAAATTTGTCTGTTTCAAACCAAATTTGAATAAGTGTAGGAAATTAAAGGTTGGTGTCATATTTGATGATAATCACGATTACGGTGAGGGATCAGTGATAACCAGAATGCAACCAACGGAGAGAGCCATGCAAAAACAGAGTGATGTTAGCTGATGACTTAGCAAAAGGGCTTGCCACAAGGGGGCGCTTTCCTCTAAGTGGTCATCAGAAGCTGCTAAGACTTAATTCTGAATTTTAAATTCAAACGTGGTTTGAACCAAATTCAAAACAAGTGCACACAGTCAAGGTAAAGAAAATCATGTTATTACAACGAGGCTGTAAATTGCACATGCATTGAAAGTTAGAGAAACTAGTTCAAAATTTCAGTAAGAAAATAGGAATTTTCTAACAGAGAATTTTGAGGAAAAGATGACCTAGCTGTTAGTGTCCACACGATGGCGCCACTGCGCTCACACGGGGTAAAGTCAGGACACCGGTGGAAATTTGATACTGCAAAGCACTCAGGGGCGCACCCTAGTGTCTGGCAGTAGTATTACAACCACCTGCTGCCCCTGTGATATTCTCAGCGGGAGAATAATCACAAATATTACGGAATTTTAAATCTCGACGGATTTCTTTCCGGTACTATATTTTACAAGCACGTTTGGCAGGATTTTTTCTTTTCGCTGCGTTGTGCAAAAGAAAACAGGAATTACTCGTCTGTTTCAAAACTCCAAATAACATTTATCACAACTAGTATTAATGATTGGAATGTTTTCAGTTTTGGATTTTTTGGTGCTATATTTGTTTAAAACACGTTCGCAGGTTTTCTTCGCTGCATTGTGCAAAGGAAAACAGGAATTACTCGTCTGTTTCCTGCTCCAACAGGCATATATCAAATAGCACTTATGATACTATGCTTGGCGGTTTTATACATTGAGTAGCTAAGTCAATGTTTTTTTCAACCAGGAGCTTATCGTTACTCTAACGATTATAATAAGGCCTTTTAAGAACAGTAAAAGAGCATCGTTTTACCGTATCTTGTCTTCGACACTATTCGGAGAATTTCGTCCGAACAGTGGAGTTAAAATTATTAAAAGTGTCGTTTATGCACAGAGGTTTCTCTTCCATCTGTGCCAGAACAAATTTAATACTATGGAAACTGCAGTTTATTTTTAACAATTAACAGTGACTAAAATGTTTGAACATTTAGCAGCTTGTTAAATGTGCTTGACTGAGGCGGCTTTCGTGCCCAGCTCAATCATATCGTGAGTTCGCAAAGCGTTCACTCCGATGCGCGTGTGTAATATTAAATATTACATAAACAATATTAAATAACAATATACACATTAGCTTGAAATTGATTGCTCATAAACAAGTTTGAAATGCTCAGCATTCTCCACCATTGTAAAGACTCTGGGTCGGTTCTGATCAGGGGGGAATTTGCATATCATAATTAATAATTGATAATTAATAATTATTCATACAGATTTGGATCAGACCGGTCTTACATGTTAATTTATTAATTTTACCCATATGCATACATGTGCATCCCCGCAATCCACCACAAATTAATTGTAATTGATTGCAAGGACCACGTTTTACAAGACAGGTAAAATCAATTAGCTCAATTAAGTTATATAGCTTGTGAAAACAAATTCTGTGGCCACTAGAATCTGCCTTCCCTGCTATATAACCAAATACCCTCTTAGGTATTTATAGTTCTGTAAAGCGTGTAGCTTTAAATCGACATTTCATTGACCCGTATCATGAGCAAGACAATCAGTCAAGGTAAGCATATTTTGTATTTAATAAAGTTCCTACTTAAGCATTCACTACGTTACAATGATACATGTATTTACAAACATTAAAACACAAACTAAGACGACGCAGAGCGTTTAGACAATGGATACGCGCAAGTTAAGTGAGTTTGAGAGAGAGAGTGAGAGAGAGAGTGAGTTGTAAGAGAGAGAGAGAGTTACGTTCATCAAAACAGTCAGTTAACCTTTCTTGACACCCCAAAACATCTTCTTAATGCTTCTTAGAAGCTCTAAAAGAAGGTATACTTGCAAGGCACATGTGGTCTGTGTGAGTCGTGGGCTCGTTGCTCGACCCGTTAGGGCCACGTGTCGGCTAGAGGTGCGCCGGTCCGGCGCGCGTGCGTCACGTGAAGCGCGGCCGCGGCATGTTGGTGCGGCCCGTCCCGGCTCGTTCATGGCTGCTTTGTTCCGTGGGGAGTCACGTGGCGTTCGTCGGCATTTAGCGCCAGTGTTTGAAAGGCTGAGAGTCTTTGAGGTGACGTTACCCGAGGAGATAGTTCGGCAAAGTCCACTTCCTTTCCTGGAAGACGAACTTGGTAGTCCACTTGAGGAAAAGATGAAACTTTTAGACGAACAGAAGGAAAGACCCATGGTTGGATCAGAGTCCCGTGCGGTTTACATGTTGAGCGCTGGAAAGTTCAGAAGAAGAGAGGGCGGACCTGCGTTCTCACATTTATCACCTTGGAGAAATCCATCCCCTTCCTGTTGGCTTGAGCCAATCGGAGAGTGGATGTTGCACGCGGGAAGCTTTCTTTTGTTCCTCAGCGCGCGCTTCTCGTGGAAGGGGGTGTGTTAAATGAGGGTTTTGCAATAGCACTTTGATCTTCATTGGCAGTACAACGAATTAAAAATACACTTTACTTTACATCTCTATGCATATTCGAGTGTTTCATTCAATAAGCATTCTAGAGATATCAAGGAACATTATGTTATATCAAAGGAATATACACTTATGTTTCAAATGCATGACGAAGGTATTTTTAATTCCTATTTAAACTGTGACCAAACAAAGTTATTTCACTGTGACATGGGGAAGACACATATACATAAAAACCATTGAAAACATTTTGTTGAATGTTTTTAAACACCAAAAGTCCTTCTCTTTGTTCAAAAACATTCCACACATTCCGATGTGTGGGGGAAGTGAAAGGTTTGTGTGTGTGTATGTGTTGATGTAACTCGCCTGGCCAAGATTCATTACACTAGTGTATGATTTAGACGATGAGTGGGACCACTGACGTTTTGTTTGACCCCAAAGGAGTTTAATAAATCTGTAAACGCAGCCCCTAAAGCATCATTTGTATTATCTACGTGTATGTTAAAATCTCCAGCAATTATTGCTTTATCGACATTTACCAATAGATCCGAGAGAAAGTCTGCAAACTCTTTTAGGAATTCAGCATATGGCCCTGGAGGTCTATATACAGTAGCCAGGGCTAGAGATAATATAGATTTCCTTCTTACATCTAAGAGCGTAACATTTAGCACAAGTACTTCAAATGAATTAAACCTGTGACCTGTTTTCTGAGTAATATTAAAAATATCTTTATAGATTGTTGCAACACCGCCGCCACGACCGATCAGACGAGGCTCATGTTTATAACAGTATCCTGGCGGAGTAGATTCGTTTAGACCGAAATACTCATTTGGTTTAAGCCAGGTTTCAGTAAGGCACAGAACATCGAAGTTATTGTCTGTGACCATTTCATTTACGATAACCGCCTTAGGTGTGAGCGATCTAATGTTTAGGAGACCTAGCTTTAGAAATTGTTTTTGTTGACTGATATTTAGATTTTCTGGTTTAATTACAATAAGATTTTTGCTAGATCCTACACTAGATTTATTGTTTGGCTTCACTAAACGAGGAATAGACACAGTTTCTATATAGTGTTCCACACTATGCTTATTAGTTAAGTTTGGACCGCAAAGGCTGTAATTTGGACTTTGACTCATTAGTCATCTGGTGCGTAATGTCTTGGAAATGTTGTCCGACAGCACAGCCGCTCCGATTCGGCTGGGATGGAGACCATCTGTGCTGTACAGTCTCGGTCTTTCCCAAAACAGATGCCAGTTATTTACAAAGTGCAGCCCCTGTTCATTACACAATGACATTAACCATGCATTTAATGCAAAAAGTCTACTGAACCTTTCCTGTCCTTGTCTGTACGTGGGAAGCGGTCCAGACACGATGATCGCTGCTTTAGGCGCTGTGCTGCGTACCGTCTCGATCAGGCTCCTGTAGTCCTTCTTCAGAACCTCCGTCTGCCGCAGCCTGATGTCGTTCGCTCCCGCGTGCAGCACAACAGCTCCGACGCGCTCGTCCCCGTTCAGGATCTCGGGAACCTGTGCAGCAACATCAAGAACACGAGCACCAGGAAAGCAGTGAGTGCGCACTTTACCTTTATCCGAATTAGCGCGGACATGGCGGACTATGGATGTGCCGATGATCACGGCGTCATCGCGTTCCGGCTCGCGAAGAGGGGAGAAGCGGTTCCGGGTGGAGATCTCGAAGACCGGGAGGGGAGGAGAGGCAGCTCTGGTCCTGGCTCGAGTCTTCCGCTGTGTGATCCATGGTCCATGTTGTTTCGGTGCCGGAGTGAATGAAGCCTTAGATGATCGCATTTTCCTCGGCAGAGTAACGTACGGCGTAGATGAACTCGGAGTCAAAGAGTGATTTGATTTGTTAGCGTCGGCGCGTGATGCTTCAAGCGTTGAGCGCCGATCCAACAGCTCGGCTTGCTTCACCAGCAGACCACGGATCTGTTTCTCGACGTATTCCAGCTCCTGCTTCACCGTGAAGAGCTCGAATGTGTCTTCATCTGCACTCAAAGGTAATGTTAGACACGCATCTGATATGTTCGCCATTATAACGGATGATCAGTAAATTAGTAGTAGTTGATACTACAACTATCACTACTAATTTAGGATTGAAATGTCGGAAATAACCAGGATTCAGTGAAACGGGTGTAAAATGAGACGATCAAATAGGCGAGAGGGCACGCGTGGAATGCTAGCGGGCTAAAGGCTAGTAGCCAGGATTTAGGGAGGTTGGATATAAGATATGGATATTTAGTGTCTTTTTATAACGTGACATTTCCACGCGATTCTAAAGACCTCTAAATTAGTTTGTTTCCATTTACGCTCTAAGTTGCGAGTTTCTCTCTTGATAGCATGCGTAGCACTGTTGTACCATGGTGCTTTAATTTTCTCTCGAACCTTTTTTAATCGAATTGGCGCAACAATATCTAATGTACTAGTAAGAATGGTGCTTAAACTGCTAGTCATTTCCTCTAATTCATCTGTTTGTTTGGGTTCACTTTGCAGCTTAGATAGATCAGGTAAGCTATTTGAAAATCCATCTATAGTGGTTGGAAGGATTGTTCTGCCTGGTCTATAACGTGGCGCAACATGACATATTTCAGCAGTACGTATTATGCAAGTCACCATGTAATGATCAGTGACATCATCGCTTTGCGGTATAATATCTATATCAGTTGGATCGGTTCCATATGATATAATTAAATCTAGTGTATGATTTAGACGATGAGTGGGACCACTGACGTTTTGTTTGACCCCAAAGGAGTTTAATAAATCTGTAAACGCAGCCCCTAAAGCATCATTTGTATTATCTACGTGTATGTTAAAATCTCCAGCAATTATTGCTTTATCGACATTAACCAATAGATCCGAGAGAAAGTCTGCGAACTCTTTTAGGAATTCAGCATATGGCCCTGGACGTCTATATACAGTAGCCAGGGCTAGAGATAATATGGATTTCCTTCTGACACTCAGTTATATATTTCATCACGACCAGACGAAAACACTAACTCATCTAAATTGTTTCTCAAAGATATGAAATGCTGGATGACGCGTAATTTCCTGCTATTAAATTCAGATAAAACGTAATTACTTAATGGTTCAAAAAACTACTCACAAAACCTCTAATATTGTAATACAACTTTAATATAGACGGATGTCCTGTTACTTTATCCACTACAGTAAAAGACCTGGGTGTTATACTAGACCGCAACTTGTCTTTCGAAAATCATATTTCATATGTTACAAGAACAGCCTTTTTCCACCTTAGAAACATTGCTAAGCTACGTAACATGCTATCTGTTTCTGATGCAGAAAAATTAGTTCAAACATTCATGACCTCAAGACTAGATTACTGTAATGCTTTTTTAGCTGGTTGTCCTGCATCCTCAATAAACAAGCTACAGTTATTACAAAATGCAGCTGCTTGAGTTCTTACTAGGTCAAGAAAATATGATCATATAACACCGATTTTATCATCTCTACACTGGTTACCTATTACGTTCCGTATCAACTACAAGGTACTTCTACTGACCTATAAAGCCCTAAATGGTTTAGCTCTACAATCCACCGCATTCCTTAAGATCACAAAATTCGAGGCTTCTGGTCATTCCTAGGATATCTAAGTCCACTAAAGGAGGGAGGGCGTTCTTGTATTTAGCTCCAAAACTCTGAAATAGCCTTCCCGATACGGTCCGAGGCTCTGACTCGCTGACACAGTTTAAAACTAGATTAAAGACGCATCTCTTTAGTCAAGCATTCACATAATGCTTACCTTTTAGTCCTCTGTTATGCCATACGGAACCGTTTGCCACTGAAACTGCTTAACGCACCAGTGGGGCTCGACAGCCTTTTAGACAGACGGGTCGGCGTGTATGGTTGGGTTGCGGAGAGTTGGGTTGCGGAGAGTTTGTGAGATAGTGGTTTTCTAACACCGACTCCCGTATAATGGAAATCATTATGAACATCAGCAATGCTAATTATTTCCCATCTGCCTTTCTGCTGTTATCTCGGGAGGCTTGTCCCGAGAAAAATGGCGTTCGTCAGGTCCAGTTTTGTATCCAGCCTCTCACGGGGATTTCGGATGCCCCAATGCCTGTGATGAGAAGACCAATGCCTGTGAAGAGAAGACTCGACGCCGGCGATATGTTATGGCGCCGTTTTATATATAAACAATATTTATATTTAATATTTATATATAAACAATATGAATGTTAGCCAGATGAGAACTGGCCCCCGACTGAGCCTGGGTTCTCCCAAGGTTTTTTTTTTTCCATCCAATCTGATGGAGTTTTGGTTCCTTGCCACTGTTGCCTTGCTTTTGGCTTGTTTAGTTGGGGATATTTAATATTTAACAATATTATTGATCTGTGTTGTACTACTTTCATGTTATCTCTGTGAAGCTGCTTTGATACAATCTGTATTATGAAAAGCGCTATATAAATAAATGTGACTTGACTTGACCTTAATTTACCAACACTTAAAACACTCACGATAGCTCCAGTCGATGTCAAGCCTCCAACAGGAACAGACCTTTATCCCTTGTCTCCTGAAGTCTCTCATGCACCGACTATTCTGTAAAGTAATGTATACTTGTAGTGATATGGTTAAATGTTATATGGTCAATTACCGCCCCCCAGTGGGGAGTTGTGGAGAAGAATAAAAGAGTTGTTGTCACGTTCGTCTTACCTGGTTTTACTTCAGCTTAATATCTCGATAAATAGCCATCCTAACACAACATGGTGTCAGAAAATTGCACAATAATGGCATAGGAGGACAGAGAGAGCCCTTTTTGCCATGTGTGATGCGAAGAATTCATGCTAGGAAGGTGAAAAATCGGAAAAGAAAAGATCGACACGAGGAGAGGAGAGAGCCGCGTGAGAGGAAATGGATCGGTTTCAGGTAATGCCACCACAAAAGTTTGACTTTTTAAAACCAGAAGAGTGGCAAAAGTGGAGTAAAAGGTTTGAAAGATATAGAGTTGCATCTGGACTTGAGTTACAACCAGAAGAGAACCAAGTGAATGCACTCGTGTATACAATGGGCGATGAGGCAGAGGACACTCACATTATTGCGTCTCACTCAAGAACAGCTCAGTGATTACAATACTGTCATGGAGCGACTGAATGAACACTTTGTAGTACGAAGAAATGTGATATTTGAACGTGCAAAGTTTAATATGAGACAGCAAGAAACTGGAGAGTCTGCAGATAATTTCATCACAGCACTACATTGCCTAGCTGAGCATTGCGGCTATGGAGAATTATATAGTGAAATGATTTGTGACAGATTAGTGGTTGGACTGAGAGATAACATATTGTCAGAGCAACTTCAGATGGATTCTGAACTCACTCTAGAGAAGGCTGTCACACGTGTACGCCAAAGTGAGCTGGTAAAGAAACAGCAAGAGGAGTTGAAAGGCAATTTCAAAAGTGACATAGCAACAAATGTTGACATTGTTCAAGCATATCCTGAAAAGGTGCGTGCAGTCACACAAATGAGCGAGCCGACAAATGTAAGTGAAGTGCGGAGATTCATGGGCATGATAAATCACCTAGGGAAGTTGCATGGGCATGGGGAGAGCACCAACAGAGAGCTTTTGGGGACATTAAAAGAGACCTAAGCACACCGCCGGGGCTGGCTCTTTACAATCCAAACGCCACTACAGTCGTTTCAGCTGATGCATCTTTATACGGGCAGGGAGCTGTATTGCTTCAGAGGCAAGGTGAGCAGCTTAAACCTGTTGCTTACGCGTCAAGAGCACTCACAAACACAGAAAGGAGATACGCGCAAATTGAAAAGGAGGCCTTAGCTGTCACCTGGGCTTGTGAGCGCTTCTCGGACTTTCTCGTAGGTCTTTCCTTTCATGTGGAAACAGACCACAAACCATTGGTACCCCTCTTGAGTTTAAAGAACCTAGACGAACTACCACCACGTATCCAGCGATTGCGAATGAGACTCATGAAATTCACTTACACTATTTCGCATGTTCCAGGGAAAAATCTTGCGACTGCTGATGCCTCTCTAGAGCACCTGGACAAGGAGAACATGATGGAGAACATGACGGACAACAAAAGGAAGAGGAGATGAACCTGTACGTGAACTTTATTGTCACAAGGTTACCTGCAACTGAAAAGATACTTCGCAAAATTCAGCAACATCAGGAAGCTGATCCAGTTTTACAGCTGGTGAAAAAGTATGTCCTGGAGGGCTGGCCGTCTAAAAACAGAGTGGAATCCATGGTGCAGCAGTACTTCCAATTTGCTGGGGAATTAACCATAGAAAATGGACTGTTGTTAAAAGGCTGTTGAATGGTAATTCCAAAATCACTACAGAGTGATATCCTAGAGAAATTGCACATTGCACACCAGGGCATTGGGAAGTGTAGAGAACGTGCTAAGCAATCAGTTTGGTGGCTGGGTCTCAGTGCACAGCTTCAGTCAAAGGTAAAGAAATGTGATATTTGTGCAAGTCAAAGGAAGAACTTCAAAGAGACATTGATTCCCACAGAATTCCCTGAGAGGCCTTGGACAAAAGTTGGAGCAGATCTGTTTCAGTGGAAAGAAGATCAATACTTGCTGGTGATTGACTATTTTTCCCGATTTGTGGAAATAGCCAAACTGTCATCAACATAGAGGTCTTCACGGGTCCAAAAATTCATGCCCGACCCGGAAGAGACCCGTAATGTGCTACACCGAACCGACCCGGACCCGTCGTTCATTTCAAAAGTTGGACCCGGACCCGTGCAGACCCGAGAAATGCCATAAATGTACTTCCCGGACCCGACCTGGACCCGTCTATTATTTGAAAACTGGACCCGAACCCGGCAGGAAGACACAAACCCGACTGGACCCGATTGTCACATATTATTTCACACGAGTTGGGAAAAATAAAACTTTTTGTCTTACCTAATTTTAGTAGCCGTCGTCTCACTTCCTGACGTTATCTGACTGACTGTGATTACAATCCACCAACAAGAAAGTTCTATCCATGTTATTTCTCTCGTTTTTCCAAGCTTAATCCACTCATTATTTCAGCTTTAAAAGTCCACTTGATGTCACGGTGATGGATGAAAAATGCAGCCTTGCACATGCACATTCTGACTCGAGTTAACTCGCATAATGACTTTAACTGTTTGCCCTTATTTTGAACTATAATAACGATTGCTTGTTCAGCTTGATCATATCTGTGCTCTCTGCTCTTCATTGAGTCTGAATCTGGCCACCAAAACTTTAAGATTAAACAAGACGGTTCATTTATATTATTATAAACATTGGAGAAAATGCAAAGCACGGTTTGGCGGAAGCTCTGCTCTGGTTGCCATAGAAACATAACACGCGCTTGAGATTGCACTCCACTCGCACGTGTATAGGGCATTTCAGAATGTTTGTAAACAATAGGCACCTCGATACTTCCGGGTGGCAGAACGCGAGCGGCTTCCATTGACTAACTGAAGAGATCCAGCCGGCAACTGAACAGTTACACAGTTAAAATCATTGTTGTTGATCAAAGTTGAATCTATGGCGAAAATATGTTGTGTTTGGGGTTGCGCCACCAGATATACAGCAAAAGGTGTAGGTTTTTTTTATCGATTTCCTTCAGAAAAAAGTAAACCTATCCAGCAGAACCTGTGGGTGAGGAGGTTAAAGCGAGTGGACGTCGTCAAAAGTGCATGCATGTCGTCTTCTGAGCCCGATTTAAACCCAACCATTTTAATACGTGGGTCGTTATATAACTGACGTTCTCAACTAACTTAGTTATTTCTATTACTTTCTATGTTACTTTCTTTTGAGCAGTGAGTAAATGCTTCTTCATCGTAAATGCTTCTGATTGGCCAATGCGTTCAATAAATCAACACATATGTCTGTGATTGGCTACATCGCTCATCGCTGCAGTCACGCTATAAAAAGAAACTGCCATGTAAGTAATTTCTATTTTGTTTTAATTAGGGCCCAAGCCCTGAAAGGGCGAAGGCCCTATTGTTTTCCTTAGGATTATTCTTTTCTATTATTATTATTATTATTATTATTATTTTTCTTACGACTATTCGGGCACTTTTGGGGCCCTTAACATGCTCGAAAACTCTTGAAACTTTGCACACGGGTCAGAACCCGCGGCCATCAGAGCCGGGCTGAAGATGGTACCCGGGCGTGGCAGGGGGGCTCGTCAGCGCCCCCTGGAATGGGGTCCGAACACTTGGTCCATAACTCAAACACGCTTGCATGTAATAATATGAAACTCGGTACACATGTTGATCTCATCGTTTCATCTATACCTCGCACTTTTACTTTTTACCCCAGCCCAACAGGAAGTCGGCTATTGAGGTTTGTTTGTAAAACGCTCGCAATGGTATTTGAAATACTCCTCCTAGAGCTTTGATCCAAATTCGACGATACTCGGTCAGCGTGAAGTCAAGACATTGAGGATGAAAGCTTGTGTGGGGATTTTTGATATCTCGAACGGTTTGGCCGTGGCGAGGAAACGAAATCATGGCGAGAAACGTGAAACAGGAAGTTTGTTATAACTTCAGCATACATTAACTGATCTTGATGAAACTTCAGCAGTATTTTCGCTGTAAGAGGACGATCACATGGATGTGACTATTGTGAGTCAAAGTTATAGCGCCACCAACTGGCAGCAGGAAGTGTGTCACTTTCAAAATTCTTTGATATCACCCTTTTGTTTTTACCCGATTTGCTTCAAACTTCATATGTATAATGTAAACATACGGCAGATGTAGACCTGTGAATGGATTCTTGATATCTTTGAAACTGTTGCCGTGGCGACGCATCAAACTTTACCCTTCTTTTAGGATGCTTTTGGGACTCTTAGCATGCTTCAAATTGCTTGAAACTCAACAGATACATCACATTTATTAGCCAATAGACATGTGCAACTATGGCAAAAGAAATAAAGTAATGTCAAAAAAGTAAACACTAAAAGCCTCATATCTTCTAAAAATTTAATTATACATCATTTGTTTCTAAATTAAATTATACAAATATTATAACATCCCCAATTTTTCCTTTTTTTCATTTAAGAATTGTGTTTACGTTCAAAAACAGCCAGAATTGTTGTAAAATTCATAAAAAAATAATAATCTGAGTCATACGTAGTGCTATACTGCCCTCTTGTGTTCAATATCAGGTAGGCCTATTGTGTATATTCCCACCGGTTAATCAACGTGTGACTCCGCTGGGACTTGGGAGCTTTTAAATCGCTTACTTAAAACCGAAAGTCAAAATACGGATGTCCGCACAAGACATTAATGGTGTGGAGTAGAGCGAGCATTTTAAATAAATTCCTATTAAGTAGGATTGAACTAAACAGAAAGAATGTTCACTCTGTTCTGCTGGTTCCTCGCTGGTGGATCATATGATTACTTTGTCATAATCTATGACAAAAATGCTATTATAAACCATATTAATAATAGGTAATACACATTGCTCTTATTTTTGAAAAATACATTCATGAAAAACAAGATAACAAAAATCATAAAAAATATAGCCATGGCTGCTATAAATGTTTGAAATGCATAGGACAGATGTTTAATGACGCAGCAACATATAATTGAAAGGCAATTAATAATCTGTCATTACGTCACTGCATTATGATATTACGGCTCCAATACGGTGCAGCACAAAGCACTTATGTGCATCCCGAGCGGAGAATGATGTGCTTGAAGCCACATGAAGTTACAGCGCATTGAGTCCGTATTGAAAAGTTCAAAGCACAAAGGAAATACATATTTATGAACAGTGTATTATACATTATCTATCTATGCAATAGTTTATTGAGCCTTTTCTTTTAAAGGTTTTAAATTTCAGTTACTGTGTGCGTGAAGAACAATTATAGTGTTCTGACTCTAGTGTTGTGATCTAACCGACAGGGTCCGACACCCGGTAGAAAGTAACACGATTAAGTTACAGCAATAAAGTCCAGCAAGAAAAAGTTTCTTCATTTGAAAATATAGACCTTTAGACCTTTATCTTAAAGATCCAGTATAATAGGATTAACATTCAATCATCTTGAAGATCGTTTCATCATTGAATGTAACCGAATGTGACGTGCTGTTTGAATGCTGAATGGAGAATGACTGACAGGCGCAGAGAGGGAAAAGTTTGTGTTCTTGAATTTAATGACTTAAATATTAATTTCTATATCACATAATAGCTTCAAAACACTAATAATACAGTACACAAAAACTTTATGGTACTTTAGAAAGTTTTTGTGCCTTTGTGCCTAAAATAGAATAGTATATGCACAATATAGAATTTGAATCAGCCTCGTCAAAGATGGCAGTGTCAGAGCCGATACCGATCCTGAGTATCTAATCGGCGCACTTCTTTTCAACAGTCAAATTGAAATTGAAATTGCTTGAAACTCAACAGATACATCACATTTATTAGCCAGTAGACATGTGCAAAGTTTCAGAAACGGGCATTGTGCAAGGACTAAATAGCGCCACCTTTTGACAAAAGTGGGGTTGTTAGTTTTATCTACAGTTACAAAAATCAGTATATACATTGTACTCCTCAAGCCGGACAACTTTCTAATACATAGTCATTAGCTCGGACCAAGAGGAAGTCATATATTTTGGTTTGAATATGGTGAGCCTCTCTCTGAGCCTACGTCCCTGTATGGCAAGCCCTTTTAACATTTAAAAGCTAAGTTTGCCTGTCCGGAATTAACATTGTAGATATCAACAACGTCTTTCTGTCTATTCGTAATTACATTTTGGATAGTTGGTATTATCATTTAAGACATCTGTAACATAATTGTGACTAGTCGAAATGACAGAGTATGGCAAGCCGTTTTAACATTTAATCATAAAAGGGCCAAAGCCTTCGGCACCGCTACCCGGGTGCCTTTAGGTAACTAAAGGAACCGGGGTTGCGGTGCCACCGGCTTGGGCCCGCCATCGCTGCTCGCAGCTATATTTGTTCTTGTTGCTTTTCTGCAACAGATGAATACAAATGTATTAGTTTTTATTTGTTTTATTCATAGATAATTCTAGTTAGCGGGAGTCCCGCGAATCGTTTTATTCTCCTGCAATCCGCACACACAGAGTGCATTACCGCCCGCACTCGGCCATCAGATCTAGTCCCGCGCCGCGGTCTAGTGCGTTGGGAGTGCACGTCTCTAGATCAAAGAATCTAAGCTTTAATGATCATATGTCCGAATTGTCCACCACGTCTGTTCTTGAATCAACTGTTGAAATGTAGATTAGGCTTCTGCCGGCGGTGTGTCTCCCTCCATGCAATTTACTAGTGTTGCCATAGGGACGCTTCGGCTTTTGCCACCCGGAAGAACGTCTATTATTGTTGTGACGTCATGGTGAATTGTCGTATTACCAGCCCGAAACAAGGGAAACAGTATAATAAAAGGCACAGAGCTTATGCCTTGCCACAGTTGCATCCAGGTGAGCTAATGTGGATTAAAGACACTAAAGAGAAAGGGGCTGTGATTATGAAAGCGGAGACTCCAAGATCATACTTGGTGGAATCATCTAGGGGTATTCTTCGTCGGAATCGTAGTCACCTGGTGTGAACCCCAGTAGCACTGCCAGTAGAAATATCAAGTCATGATACACCTGTTCTGGAAAACAAAGATTCTGGTATTGGACCAGATGTTGTATGTTCGGATGATGCTTCAGTCCTTCTGGATACTCCGGTGAAAAGGTATCCTTCTAGGGACAGAAGACCTCCAAGGTACATGAAGGACTTTGTGCATAGCTAGCAGGTACTGTTGGGAGAACTGAGTGATTTGCTACGGGGCAGAATAAACCCCCACACTCAGTAGAAGGCTTGGGCAGTCTACCCCACTCTTCTTAGAATAAAAAGAAAACATGTTCTTTATGGAAAAAAAAGACGAAGAAATAATCTGTTTATCTGTTAATTATCTGTTATCTCCATTATCTGGGGAAAAGAAGAAAAAATAAAACTGAGTACTGAGATAATTGTTAAAAATGTCAATAAGCCATGAGTATAATAGTAATATAAAAGGGATAACAGATTTTGTAGTATTGTAGTAAACTGTACAAGGATGTCATTTACATTCACACACATACATAGTTATGTATCTATTGTGATGTAACGCATAAATCTCAGAAAGGGGGATGTAGTGATATGGTTAAATGTTATATGGTCAATTACCGCCACCCAGTGGGGAGTTGTGGAGAAGAATAAAAGAGTTGTTGTCACGTCTGACCTGGTTTTACTTCAGCTTAATATCTCGATAAATAGCCATCCTAACACAACAATACTCACCCGTGAAACACTAACCTCTGTATTCTTGTTCCGCTGTCTCCAGAAATCCTGTTTGACTCCAAGTTACCAGTAATCCTGTATCCTCTACAGTGTTCACTCCGAGCTTGCGTGCTAACGACTGCATCTGAAAGAGAAAAGACAAGTATTAATGAACTGTAACTGCTTGACATCAACTAACCTGAAGATAATATGCTCAAATGTTGTCTGCCCCGCACTGAGTGATCTTCGCCGCACCTGAACTCTGAATACCCACCTTGCACTTTTGTCACATTGAATAAAGCTGTGTTTGGATTCACTTACCTCTGTCTCCGTGCTTGTATCCTGACAGATGCACTATTTTGAGCTTCAAACTAATGGTTTTAATCCACTGCCATTATAAAACTCGGAAGCGTCAGGATGTTTATTAATATAACTCTTGTAAAGAGCGAGAGAAAAGAGAAAATGTAGATAAGATGCTCAGAGGAAGGGGGTAGGGGTTCAAATGTTAATCTGCAAGCTATGCCTTTTGTCTTCAGAGGGCACTGGTGAGACTGAGTTCCAGTTTTCCAGTCTTACACTCTGATTGTGCTATTTGTCTGAAAGAAGAAAGTCATATACACCTAGGATGGCTTAAGGGTGAGTAAATCATGGTGTAATTTTCATTGTAAAGTGTACTCCAATAAGTCACTCAATTGTCTTGCTCCTTCCTACCTCTCTGACTTACTTTCTCCCTATATTACCCTTTCGACCTCTCAGATTTTTTTGGCTGTGAACTCCTTTGTGTGCTGATATTTCGTCTATCGTCTATGGGTGGCAGGTCTTTCTCCGTTATGGTACTCTCTGTCCCTGGCTCTTTGGACAATAACCACACTGCATGAATTTAAGTCTAAACTCTAATTGTTTAACCAATATTACCATAATGAATAATGAATTCTGAAACATTTTCTATAACTCTGTATACCAGTCATAATGCTTCATTTATTAGTCATATGCACCTGACTTATGCTTCAACTGCCCATATTTCTTTGCTGTCTGAAATTACACTGTTATGGTTCCTGTTTATTTATTTTTATTTTATTTACAGTTTTTTTTATTCGCTTTGGTACTATTTTCACAAGTAAGGTGTACATTTTCAAAACTCTTAGTGCTAATATCACAACAGATCATCAAAAGTGCACTTTTTTCAAACATTTCATCATGTTTTCAACTGTGTTAGTACAATTCACACAATAGGCCTTTATCGCATCAAAATAGAACGCCGGAAGTAACCGTCAAAAATAGCTGAAGCAGTGTACTGCGTCTTCCGGTTATTGCGTTCGAAATGGCTGCCTGTTATCGCTGGACTACTTCTCTCTCGAATCTCCCAAAAGTTGGCCAAGACGATGTGGTGCGACTCGTGAATGAACACTCAAAGGTAAAATCATCCAAGTTGGAGAAAGGATACAAGTTCTTCTACGAGAATTTTGTCTTCAATTATAGAGGTAAGTAGCTTGAATTCTGTTCTGTTGGCGAGCTATCGCTAGCTTGTTGTTATGTTTAGTAAGCTAGTTATTCGTCGTCAGCTTAGAAAGGTTCACTTCAAATACACCGTATCCTATTTAAATAATTCGAACAATATAACGTTATGTGACTTTTTTTCACTTGAGTATGTCAGTCAGTGTCAGTGGTCATTAAACTTTTGCCTGAGGAGGTAACTTCTAGCTAGCTAACGTTAATGGCCCGGGCCCCGATGTTTTAATGATCACTTGGGCTACATTAACGTTCCGAAATGCCGTTGCGGCAGTTTAAGAATCACAGCCAAAGGTTAAGTTGTATGTGGTTAAACATTTAATCTTTTTTCAGTATGATGTGTGACTATTTCCCCCCCTTTTAATGCAGTGTCAGATTTAGTGAGTGAGGAAGTGGTAGTGCAGGCGAGCTGCTACCGTTCTATGCGAAAGAATGAAGAGCCACATACACTTCAAGTTACATTGATTGTCAGGAAGTTCAGGCCGAAATCATGCTCTAGTTCCTAACTTACTCGTCAACATGCGTTACTGGCTTTCTGTAGTCTTTTGTTTATCAACAGGACATCATGTAGATAGTACCTAATCTTTCTGATCCTTGGTGGATTTCATCAGATTTACAGTTTGGATCCAGACAGTGCTACAGTACCAAATTACCCCAAACTTGTAATGTGTAGTGAATAGAGCATGGTTTCAGACCTACAAAGGTTCAGGTGCATTTGTTCATTGTTTTTCTTTCTTCTGCTGTTGCAGATGCTCTTTTTCTTTTTCCATATATCTGCTGTTGCAGATCAGTAACTTTTCAATCAATCAATCAATCAACTTTTATTTATAAAGCACAATAAAAACAACAGTAGTTGAACATTGTGCTGTACAGAAGAAATAAAATATCGTAAAAAAAAAAGCAAGACTGACCGCAAAACTAATGTGAAAAGGAGGGGGGGGGGGTGTTTACATCGAAACCACCAATTTGACCATTCAACATTAAATCAAGGACACTTGTAGGCCAGTGAAAACAGGTAGGTTTTTAACTTAGATTTAAAAACAGACTCAGTGGATATTAATCTTAAAGATACAGGAAGACTATTCCATAGTTTTGGACCAACAACAGAAAAAGCACGGTCCCCTCTCGTCTTCAGCCTTGATCTTGGAACCATCAACAATCTTTGTTGAGATGACCTCAGTGATCTAGTACAGTCATTTAGTTTCAAAAGATCAGACAGATAGCTTGGAGCTAAATTGTTCATGGCTTTAAAAACAAAAAGCAAAATTTTAAATTCTATTCTATGACAAACTGGTAGCCAGTGCAACGAATTGGAGTGACATGATCAAACTTCCTTGTGCCAGTCAAAAGTCTGGCTGCTGCATTTTGGACCATCTGAAGACGACTAATATTGGACTGGCTCATTCCAATATAAAGAGAATTACAATAGTCAAGTCTAGATGAAATGAACAAATGAATCACTCTCTCAAACTCTGCAAATGTCAAAAAGCTCTTTGCCTTAGATAGTAGTCTTAGTTGAAAGAAACTAGATTTAACTACGGCACTTATCTGTTTGTCAAATTTAAGAGCAGAATCAAAAATAAGACCCAAGTTTGTCACTGAGGGTTTAACATAGGGGACCAAAACTCCCAGGTCAGCATTTGGACCAATAGAGACTCCTGGGGTACTAAAAATGATAGCTTCAGTTTTGCTTTCGTTCAAGTGCAAAAAATTTGAGGAAAACCAGGATTTCACATCAGACACACACGCTGATAATAAGCTTAATCCCTTTTTATCGTTTTTCTTTAGTGGCAGATAAATCTGGGTGTCATCAGCATAAAAATGAAATGACACCCCATGTTTAGAGAAGATAGTCCCCAAAGGAAGCAGATACAACGAGAACAAAGCTGGAGACAGAATGGAGCCCTGAGGGACTCCATAATTCAAAACAGAAACAGAAGAAGAAAACCCATCCAAACTAACAGAAAAAGTTCTGGCATCTAAATAGGACTTGAACCAATCCAGGGTGCTGCCTTCAATCCCCACACATTGTTCAAGCCGTGAGATAAGAATTTTGTGGTCCACAGAATCAAAGGCAGCACTTAGATCGAATAGTAGGAGAATCACTGAATCCCCTGAGTCAACAGACAATAAAATATCATTAAAAACTTTTAATAAAGCGGACTCAGTACTGTGGTATTTTCTAAACCCAGATTGAAATTTTTCAAAAACACTATTTAACTCCAAATGACTCTGTAGTTGTTCCAAAACAACTTTCTCTAAGATTTTTGAAATGAAGGATAGATTTGAAATCGGTCTATAATTGGAAAGTATGGTTGGGTCGAGGTTGTTTTTTTTTTAGCAGAGGTTTTACAGTTGCATGTTTAAGGTATTTTGGAACAACACCTGTGAGAAGGGACTTATTTATTATAGCTAAAATACTAAGTCCAACAACATCAAAAATCTGCAGCAAAAAATGTGTTGGAATAATGTCATGCAGACATGTAGTAGGTTTTAGTTTCTTAATAATATCTTTAAGTGAATTTAAAGTTACTATCTGAAATTCAAATGATGAGACAAAGGGAGAGAGCATAGATGACTCATAGTTTGAAGGGACAATGTTTTGTCTAATATCAACAATTTTTTCTGTGAAAAACTTTAAAAAGCTATCACATACTACAGTTGATGCATTTAAACAGACAGCACTCACAGGATTCACAGCCGAATTTAAGATAGTAAAAAGTATTTTAGGTTTGTGGGAATTTTTGGCTATGATGTCAGAAAAATACTGAGATTTTGCAGCTTTTACTGATTTTTGGTATGTAATGAATGACTCACGTAATATTTCATAAGACACTTGTAATTTGTCCTTTTTCCATTTTCGTTCCGCTCTACGACATATCCGTCTAAGTTCAACTTTTGTTTTTTGTTCGGCTGTTGCCTTAATTTTGTTCAACCTAGTTTTACAATAATGTTCCTAGTGTCAAATAAATGCTAATTACTGTACAGGCTAAACATCCAAACTTTCCCTTAAGTAAATGTTCTCCATTTCTAGATTGTGCTGCATGCTGTTAGACCTGTGGAGTTAAATGGATGCTCCTGCTCGTGTGCTGCTGGAATGGCTTTATGCAACCATGTTGTTGCACTCCTGTATCAAACGGCTCACTACAGCACCATGGGGCTGAAAATTGTGCCAACCCCACTGTCCTGCACCGGTGTGCTTCAATCATGGCACCGTCCAAGGACACAGGTAAGTTTGTCTGATGCAAGTTGTGCCTTTAAAGTTTGTAAGTGCACACTGTTGGAATACTGATTCTGGTGTAGATGTTTCTGCACAGTGTCTCCATATCCTACACCTCATCCATATGAATTGTTTACATGATAATATAAAATTTGTCTGGGTCCCTCAGATATAGCCATACGCAATTCTAGATTTACTCACACATCACATTTCAGTATACATTTGTTTCCTTCTATTTTGCAGAGCAGCGGTTGCCTGCATAGGATGTACACCTACAATATTGCTTGTTTGCTGAATTAAACTGATACTCTCTCAGATTTGCAACTGAATTTAATTTCTTTTTGTGTTGATCCAGGGGATTCGTCCCGAACCCACGGATGAACTCGTGGTACGAAAGCCAAAGGCGCTAGGACGCAGTAGTGTCAAATCTACTCTGTATCGCGCTTACGCTGGTAAGCTTTAATTACGGTAATTTACTTATATACTTTTATCACGGCAGAATTGATTACTGGGATTGCTCGAAGCAGTGTATCGATTCTTCCGGTTATGTATTTTCAATGTGCTTTTGTTAACATCTAGTTGAATAAACGCCTCTGAAAATGTCCAGATTTGTAAATCATCCTGTGGGTGTTCATTTTAAGAGACAGGAGAAGAGATATTTTGATGATTACTGTGTACATGATTTTTCAAACTCAAAGGAACTTGTAGGTTTTTAATCTAACATAAGCCATGGCTATTAAACATGCGTGAAAATTTCACCCCACGTCAGTGCTCATCTAAATAGTGACCACACTAGTGACCTGCAGTGTGTATGAGCATTGATGATAAAGATCAAAATTAATATTTTTTTTTGTATAAAATATTTCAGTCATTTTTCATTTCACTGTTTGTAATTCACACGTTTATTCCAAAATTCGTCACGCTGTTAGCCTGTTAAGATGAATTCAATTTGTTGGATCGTTCATTTTTTTTTTTTTGCGCTCTTATGATGATAGACCATGGTTTTACTACAAATAAAAAACAAAATAAAACAACAAGTTAATAGTTAAATCATGGTAACCAAAAATCAGCCATATTTTAACAATTTTTATCAGAAAAAAATTGGTAAAATTCAGTTTAGGATTGTAAATTCAACCGGTATGAAATATGATCAATAAGAGAAAAACGCTGTTAATGAGAAGATGAGCACTGGACTTCGTCAGGTTAGTTTGGAAATGAATGTATGTGTTAATCAGAATGCACATTTGAAAGGGAAATATATTTACAGGAGGAACATTTCAACTAGTTGTAATGTAAACATCCTTAGTGCCGCGTCTAGCACTGTCTCAGTTTATGGCCAGCAATACTGTTGTTTAAGCACATTATGGAATTAAGATAATGTCTGCACTACGTTATGATTAAACCTGAATCTGATTATTCATTATTATTACTATTTCTGAAAGTCCGATAACATCCGCAATTTTAAAATTAGAACATGCAGATAGTTCTTTGTATCAGATTAGCTACACTGTTGCTTGTAAAACATTGACAGTTATTAACTGATGAATGGTTTCTGTTACTTGTGTTTTAGGACCCCTTCCTGACCCGGCAGTGTTGTCAGTTGGAGCCCAACTACGCAGCCATCAGCCACAACCTGGCATTTGCAAAATCTTACACGGCCTCTATGAACTGACTTTAGTGGACTCTAAATTTGGACCAGTCCCTCGAGGTTCAGTTCTTTCTTATCAGTGCACACCAGTAATACCCCGAGAAATCATTAAGCATCCAGAAGCTCCCTCATTTCCACAACTTCCATTAATTAGTGGCTTAGAATTAGAACGGCATCTACATTTTGTCCCCAATTGTCAGCAGTTTTATCACTTACAGAGTTTAGAACTAACCCCGTGAATGTGCAAGTATCATTGAAGAGAATACAAGGGGGCAGTCAGAGAATCCTTTGTGGAAGGAAGTCCGACAGCCCCGCCTAACTTCCAGTAGATTCGGCGAAGTTTGTAGCGTTAGAGGGGAGTCATCTAGTCAGGCTCTCGCAGCCAGGATCATAAAGGGGGTAAGGCAAACACCTGCTATGAAAAGGGGTATTGACCTTGAGCCAGAAGTTTTACAACAGTACAGTGACCTTTGCAATGTCAGTGTTGCTCCTTCTGGATTCGTTGTGAATCCTGATGCGCCTTACCTCGGTGCTAGCCCTGATGCCAAAGTGTATGATCCCACTGCAAATCCACCCTTTGGGTTAGCTGAAGTGAAATGCCCAGATGTTAACAGTATAACAGAGGTTACACATGTCAAGTTCATTGGTGGTCAGGCCAAACAAAAAAAAAATCACAAGTATTTCTGGCAAGTGCAAGGCCAGTTAGCCATTACTGGTTTAAAATGGTGTGATTTCATTACATCCACACAAAGTGACCTCACAGTAGAGCGAATTTGGCTCGACGAGTCGCTGACCAGTGAAATGAAAGGTAAACTTGACTTATTTTATTTCACGACATATATGGAAACGTACCTGAAACTAAAGTAAATCCCCCCCCCCCACACACACACACACACACACCCCACACAAACACACACACACACACACACACACACACAAACAACTGGGATCTCTTTCTGATTTTATTTATGGAACGGACATACCTACTCTCTACTCTACTCGCTGAGCAGTGAAATGAAAGGTAAACTTGACTTATTTTATTTCAAGACATATATGGAAACGTACCTGAAACTAAAGTAAATCACCCCCCCCCCACACACACACAGAAACACACACACACAAACAACTGGGATCTCTTTCTGATTTTATTTATTGATTTATTTATGGAACTGATATACCTACTCTCTAATCATCACCACCACCACAAACACACACAAATGTAAAGTACACGCACTTGTACTTAATGGATTAAAATTAAAGTAAATTAAATGTATGTAAATATAAATGTAAGATGAGTGTCTGATTTTTTTTTTAGTGTATAAATGTAATGTTATTGTATTCATTTTCACATAAATTATTTTTTATAAAAGATGTATATATACATATATATATATATATATATATAAATAATAAATGCTATGCCATGTTTTAATGCAATAAAATGAAACGAAACCAAACAAATCTGAATCATTCATCTTATGCCTTTGTTAAGGGTTTCACACTGGGACATCACCCTTCACATCCAGAGGGCCTTGGTAGTTGGACATTAGGCAACAAGTTGCCCATAGCTGATTGACGGACCCTGAAAGGGTCAAAGGAATGGTTGTGTCCCAGATATGATATTCCTTCACTCTTCTGATGGCTCTCTCCACCAGGATTCTTAGTCGGGCGATGTTCTGGGTTTTTTCTGTGTCCTCTTTGCTGAACCTGGTACCTCTTTTGAATGGGGGGATTATGAGGGTTGCTCCAACATCAGACAGCATCTGGTCAATGACAAAGCCTTTATCAGCCATGCATGCATCTCCAGGCTCAAACAGGCTGAGGATCCCTGACTGACGTGTGATTTCTCGAACTGATATTGAACCTGTGAAAAGCTTTGAGATGAAGGTGATAACACCACATGGGGCAATGCCAATTAGACCTTTGAAAGTATTGGTGTTCTTGTAGGACGAGAATGTTTCTGACTGGAGGGTAAGTGATGATGGTGCCTCACATCTGATTTCTGTGCAGTCCAGAATAACACGCACGTTCGGGCAGTACTGTGTAAACTTTGGTGGCATTGTTGCTTGCACCTGTTCCCTTGACATCCAGATTGGCACTGACCCCAAAACAATGAATAGATAGTTGGCCCATGTAATTATTATTCTACTCACCGTAGTGAGACTAATGCCAAATATGTCCGCAATCACCTTCTCCTTCATACCAACGGCAACTCGACAGCAGTAAAGAAACAGTTCATCCATGAGTGCCAGCCTCCGGTTCGGGCTTGGTTTCTCCAATGCCATGACATCGCTTGCCCTCTGAGCTCTGCTCCAGTAGATTAGCCTAGATGCTGAGGGGGCAACTGATTCCCAAAACGACCAAAACACCTTCTCTGATTGAAAACGGGTGTAGAACCGGAATTCCTCGTCAGTGGCACAGTATCTGTTGATGTTTAGTGTGCATGACAGGTCACTCAGTTGTCTTTCTAAACTTCTGACCTTAGCCTCCAGTTGCCTGATGGTTTCGGCAGCAGCATCAGCATCTAGTCCACCTGCGGAGTCGCGGGAGTAATTGTGATCACTGGCGGCCGCGGGTTGTTGATCCTCCGCGACTGTGGGCTGTTCATCCGCGTTCTCTATAGCAGAGTCGCTATTCTGTGACTCTTCAACTAACGTTACTTCAAAACGCGCATTAACCCGATCGAAAACTGACTGGCGAAGCACACGAGTCTCCCCCCAGCTGTTCCACGAAAATCGACTTGGTGTAGTACCGGATTTTAGTCTCCTCCGCCCACTTTTCGAGACGTAAATGCTTTCCTCGTCAAAGTGCAAGCTGCATACAAACGTACTACCAGTGGCGGCTTGTCAATAGGGGGCGCTGGGGCGCCGCCCCCATCAAGAAATATACATATACAAAAATTATATAAAAATACAACAATAAAATATTTTTTTCATACGATGTACCGGCTGGTAGTAAGAAAAGCATCAGCATTTAATAAAAACTGGCTTTAATCGGTCAACTATTTTCTATGTTTTTCAATGTGTTTCATCGGACTAATGGGTGTCTATGTGAGGCTTTAAATTTTCGTGCAACATGTGACCTGAAGCTGGCCTCTAATTGGTTTCTTAAAGATTCACCTCAGGGCGCAAGTCGTTGCGTCCCTGGCCAATCAGAATTTGATTCACGTTATTTTATCCAATATGATTGGTTCTCGTCACCTGTCATTCAACTTCACGCTCTGGGCCACTACCAGAGCCGTTACTATACTATTTCGAGCGCGCAGACGACACCATTTCGACATTTTTTGTATAAATAATGGCAGCAGTTCATCCAAATTCTGTGATTTTTTTTTACAAAAAAACCCTTTCACAAGGCTTTCGCTGGAAGAAAAAAAAAAAAGATAAAGGATCTCGGACCGGACCAACCCTGATTTACAAATTCAGCAGCAGGCCAGTGACAGGGGACGAAGCTACACACAAAGCTTCACCCGCGTGTGTTATGAGAAACGGAGGTGGCTGGCTGGATGTGATATTAGCAATTCTCTGTTTTGTTTTCCCTGCCTTTTATTTCAAAGTGTCGGCACTGAAGTTTTGTGGACAACAACGGGGGTAAGAGACCTCAAACATCTCTCTGAAAAATGCAAACGTACTTCTTTATTAGTATGAAATGTATATAAAAGAGAGCAATATGTTCAAGTAGGAAACATGCTTTCTGGTACTTCTTTACTAGTACGAAATGTATATAAAAGAGAGCAACATTTAAGTTCAAGTCGGAAACATGCTTTTTGGTACTTCTTTATTGGTATTAAATGTAAATAAAGATCATACATTTATATTTAAGTAGTAGTCAACATGGTTTTTGGTACTGCTTTGTATTTATTTGCCCTCCTCAATAAAAAAAATACAAATAAAAAATGCGCCCCCCCAAAAATAAATATCACCAGCCGCCACTGCGTACTACCCCGACTTATATGGAACAAAGGACCTTCGTCCCTCCTTATCAATCTCACCCAAGCCTTGCGGAGGTGTTCGTCTTTTTGGAAGCTAAGGTATGGCTGTCTTTGTTTTGATGTTGAACAACCCGGTACACTGCAATAGCACCGGCGAGAGGAGGCAGCCATAGTTTATCTGGTAACTAAGTAACCACCGGAAGTGCGAGTACACTGCTTGGCGATTTCGAACGTTCCAAACCAAGAAATGTGATAAAGGCCTATCACAAAGTATCCTTTTCACAACACAAAATAAGTGTTTCATCTACATTATTGTTTCATTCACAGTAACTGCCTTTCATAAAGCTCTTACTATCAAACTTTTGATTTGCATCTCTTTTTGTTCAGTTTAATACTTTTGTCTATTATTTAATCCAACTGATCTTAATGTTTAATCAATTAATCATTTGGTAAACCTATAGATTTTCAATTCAGCAATATACAGTATATGGATTTTGAGAACTACAGAAATAAAATGTGTGTTCGTATGAATATTTACAAGTAAATTACATGTAACCACACATGATGAATACTCGTTATAGCTAATTGATTTCACATAGTGGTAACCACAATTGGCCACTATATACAGTAATGTGTGCACTAAATGTTATGTTTTGTTCTTGTATTTACGTAGTTACATTTCATTATAGAAAGTATACCTATGTTACAATTATATCTGAAAAATAAAAACTATAATTTGCCTAAATGATTGTAGAGGATGTCTTCATTGATCCTTCACTTGATTAGGCCGACATATATGATGGATATTTGGAAATTATAGATTATGTAAATGTAGCGCCCCCTATGCTCTGAGTGTAACCCAAGCGACGCTCCGGATTCTTTAAATGTGTCTCTCGACTTGCAACTATGCAATATTGTTATTCTTTCCCTTCCTTGAGATCTAATATCTCAATTAACTGTCTACTAATTAACTGCAAGCAACACCATTTGGTAAGTATAAACAAATAATAACATTTATTCACACACAATAAAATAAATATAAACAAACAAAAAACCCCTTGTATTGAGTCTTAATAAACCAATAAACTTCAAATGTAAATCAACCCTTGTCTCTTATTTTCTCTTTCACAAAAATAAACTCAATTCACTTTCACTCTGTGACTTTAAGATAAACTAACTCACTTTAAATTATTTCACTAATGAAAACAAAGTTAGGAATAACCTTTTCAATTACATCACATAAATCTCAAATAACACTTTTGAACACTTTTGTTATCTTTTGTGAAATGTAAACACTGTACCGTACCCTTTCAGTGATCACTCGTTTATGCACGCTCACACTCACACACACAATTGTAAAAGTCACCACCCAACCCCCGTTGCAGGCCTGTATCGTTGCTAGAGTTCGCTGTGGCCTAGAAACAACAAATGGCCTCTTCACTCTGTTGAGCAAACAAAACAAAACCAGATCACCTTAATTCCTCCGTCAGCAAACGACTCTCAGCAACTCTTCATCCACCACGAGCACCTGCACACACTGGCATTACTGGACCCATCGGCTCACCATCTTCTTCCCCGACAGCAGCAAACGAACCCCAGAGCTTATCCGATCTAGACCCGCTCTGATCAAAGTCCAGCGAACAGTGGTCCTCTTCACACGGATACGATAATCAACGCGCAGTCCGCAAATAAATGTCTGTGATTCTACCGCGTTTCCGTCAGTGTATTTTTCCACACTATGAGCTAGACGAACTCCTGTTTGGAGTAACTCTTTCACAAATATTTCTGTGTCAGAAAAGTCCGAACTGAATAAATGCACAAATTAAATACTTATACAGCACTTAGATTACATTTTTTCTCCTCAGCCTTTTACAACACCCGCTTCTCTCTCCTCTCTCTCAGAATCTCCCCCCCTCATCCAATCCAAAAACACCCTCTGAATAAAGAGTGCGGGATAAAACACACAACATCCAATGGAAATAAAATAATACAAGAATGCTAGGCAAAAGCACATTTTCCCCTAGTGCATTACAGACAAACTTTAATCTCCCTCATTATTCTTAAAGCAACACATCCCCGTTATGACCTTATTCAAGTGAAACCCTTTATATCACTTATAAATCCTACAAATGAACTTCTCTTAATGACTGATACTATTGTTTAATCAATAATTCCCTACTTACTCAGAACTATTACTGTAATAATCTCAGAAATAAGATATTAATAACCTTATAAGGAATATTAATAAACCACCTGGGTTACACTCTCCCCCTACTAAACTACTCATGTCCTCATGAGTCTCCAATTACAACTGTAGTAGGACTTCAGGTTTTGGATTCCTCTTCTCCTGACCACATTGTTCACAGGTGGCCATAGAATGACACCACAATGTTCTGCAATCACTCCTCTTTTTAGAAGACTCTTGAATCTTCACAACCATACCCCTATACACGATAGTCAAAGGCTTATCAGAGGGCTTTCCAAGTTCATCATAACTCAACTTCTGAACTGGTTTAATCCTCCTCTTCAGAGAATTCCTCCCTCTCTCAATCTCATCTTCTCCACTTGCAACATTCACAGTTTCAATTCCTCCTTCTTCAGAAACTGAATCATCAATGTTCCCCTCCATTTGAGCATCAGACTCCACTCCTCCAGTCAGTTCTACCTGAACAGGATCCTCGCGAGACCTATTAGGGCTCGGTACGTTCTCCCTCACAGTTGACGGAAAGGATAGTCTTTCAAGGTTCATAGTCCTTTCAACTGGATAATAAACATAATCACTACTGTCACCACTCTCAGAATTCCAGTCCACTGATTCACGATTCTCCCTTTCATGATTTATGACTTTCTTCTGTTTTCTTTCCACAGTTTAAGATCTGGTCACCACGCGGTGTGAACTGTCCTCCCTCTCTGAAGGTAAGTTTAATCGCACTCCCTCACCAATCGGCAACAAGTTATCTCTGTGCAAAGTTCTCACCCCTCCGGTTCCAGTCTTCGGCTTCACCCTGTACACAGGTAAATTTTCCAGCTTCTCTAGAACAAGGTAAGGTACTGAACCCCACTTATCTCTCAATTTCTGCTTCCCAGTTGTAGCCAAGTTTTTCACCATCACAGAGTCTCCTTTTCCCAGCTCACAGAACTTCACTCTCTGATCGTAGAGTCTTTTGTTCCTCTGCTCCGATTTCTGTGCATTCTGCAGTGATAACTCAAATGCTTTTCTCAAATCCTCTTTCATTCTCTCTACATACTTCACATGCTTTTCTCCTCTTCTCCCGTCTCCAGCACTTCCAAAACGCACATCAATTGGAAGGCGAGCCTCTCTCCCGAACATAAGATAGTAAAGAGAAAATCCAGTAACTTCACTCTTCGTGCAGTTATACGCATGCACCATCTGACTCACACTCTGACTCCATCTCTCCTTCTTAGAAGCATCCAAGGTTCCTAGCATGGATAACAATGTCCTGTTAAAACGTTCCGGTTGCGGATCTCCCTGAGGATGATATGGCGAGGTATGATATTTCTGATCCCCAGAATTCCAAGCAACTCCTTGATCAGTCGGCTCTCAAAGTCTCGACCCTGGTCAGAGTGTATCCTAGCAGGTAATCCGTAATGAACGAAGAACTTCTCCACTAGGATCTTTGCGACCGTCAGTGCCTTCTGATCTCTGGCAGGATACGCTTGTGCATAACGTGAAAAATGATCAGTTACAACAAGAACATTTGATACTCCTTTCAAGTCTGGCTCAATCGATAGGAAATCAATGCAAACAAGATCCATTGGTCCTCTGCTTGAATTATGATTCAAGTATGCAGATCTTTGCGGCAATGTCTTCCTCGCAATACACCTCCCACAATTCTTCACATATCTTTCCACTTCCATGGACATATGCGGCCAGTAAAATCTGTCTTTGCACACCTCAGTCGTTCTCTCAATCCCCAGATGACCCGACTCATCATGTAGAGAATGCAAGACTTCCTGTCTGTACTTTCCAGGCAAAACCAACTGTAATTTCTCTCCTCCAAGAGAATTCTGTGTCACTCTGTACAACAGATGATTACAAATGACCAACTTTTTCCCTTGTTTCCTCAACAAAGTCTCCAACACATCTGAACTCTTTTTTGTTTTCAGACACTTTCCAGACTCCACATCTCGCATCACTGTGCCAATGACTGGATCTTCCCTTTGTGCCATTCTCAACTCCTGGTTAGTCAATGAATCACTCTCATTAGTGTTCAAGTGAATTGGGCAAACATACAGTTCTGGAACACTTTCAACTCCAACACCCAACTGATCAACCAGTCTGTCCTCCCCTTCTTCAGCTGAGTAAGTACTCCTCACATGTCCACAAATAGCTTTTACCCCAGATCTAGGGATATCCATCCAGTTGGTAGTTCCATCTGTATCCGCAGGAAAACGTGACAGCACATCAGCATCAATGTTCTGACTTCCAGCCTTGTACTGCAGGTTAAAATCATACGTGGCTAAGGCACTCAACCATCTATGTCCAGTGGCATTAAGTTTCGCACTACTTAGAACATACGTAAGGTAGGGGTGCAACGGATCAAAAAACTCACGGATCGGATCGTTTCTCGGATCAGGGTCACGGATCGGATCATTTTTCGGATCAGCAAAAAAAAAAAAAAAAAATTTCCCCCAAAATAACTGTAATAGCCTACTGACAAATTCTTTAATAATAAATAGACTTAACATTATGATATTCTGTTTTATTTTAACTTCACAGGGTTCCAGACTGAAAGTTGAGGGCAGCATCACCTCAAATGAGAACTCACAGCGAATTCTAAAAAAAAAAAAAAAAAAAAAAAAAAAAAATTCTGGTAGCACTGGGGCTGACAATAAATCACTAAGCTTAATTTAGGGTGTAGATGAAATTAACTTAGTTATTATCATTTATAATGTCTTAATATCAATTAATAAAAGTAGTGAAAATATCATCGTACTTTTTTCATTTTAGGACAATCTTTAAAGGATAAACAAAAAAATGTGTTGGTAATCACATAAAAAATTCAAAAAAATAAAACATTTATTTATGATATTATTGAAGTGCTGGGAAAAGATGTGTAGTAGGCTACTTGTAAGCATTTGACTATTTCTTACACATTATCATATATAGGCTGATTTGTGGACTGAAAGCCTTCTATAAGTGTTTCTCCTGGTTTCCACGTCAGCTCTGTTTGATCTGATATGGTTTATAACAGAAACCTGCGCCGAATCGGAGTGTTTCTCACTGGATCTCGTGGTGTTGATGTTATGAATTCTGAGGCGAATTCAATGGATTTCTTCACTGGATCTCCTAGTAACAGTGTTGCGTGAGCGAGATCGGCCCGCGACTGTCAAGTTCGGGGCTTTATTTTGTCAATGGATCGCTGCTGCTGCTCCACGGTCCTAATCATAAATGAGTAGCGTATTTTCGTTCCACTTTCATTTTGTTTGCATTCGCTGCTAGGCAACGACTAACGAGTCGATAGATCGCTGATTGCTCAGACGCACATCAGGTTGTGATATTTGTCTCCGTCTCCCTCCCACAGATGTTTACGCGCGCTATTCTTGTCACGGATTCATTGACGCACCGCTTTACCATGCGTTTAACGTGTGGCAAATTTACTGGTCGCACATGTGAAACTGGATGTAAAATTCAGTCGCACACTCTCAAATTTTGGTCGCAGTCTGGTCTGGAGCCCTGAAATGACGCGGGGCGTTCAAGCTTCTCCGTTCCTCCGCTCGCTATGACGAAGCTGTGCGTTGACTGAACAACATGCGCACGTTTTTTTTTTTTTTTTTTTTTCATAATCAATCCGCGGATCACGTGTGTGCCGAACCGAAGACATTGATCCGAACGGATCACGGATCAGTGATGATCCGTTGCACCACTAACGTAAGGGGATTGTTGTCGGTCCTTACTGTGAATTTTGTTACATACAAGTAGTTGTGAAATTTGTCAACAACTGCCCATTTCAGCGCCAGGAATTCAAGTTGATGAATGGGATATCGTTGTTCTGCCTCACTCAGTTTTCGGCTTACGAATTCAATTGGCCTCAACCCCTCAGGGTATTCTTGATTTAGGACTGCTCCCAGCCCTTTCAAGCTAGCATCCACATGCAGTATGTACGGCTTAGATGGATCAGCATACGCCAGTACTGGTGCATGAGTCAAACACTTGATGATAGCATGAAACGCATCCGTGCATTCGTCAGTCCACCTCTCTCCAAAGGATTCCTTCTCTTGGAAGTATTTCCCTTTCTTCTCCACCTTCTTTTTACACTTCACAGGTGCATACCCTTTGGTCAATTCCGTCAAAGGCCTTACAATCTTGGAGTAATTCTTGACAAATCTGCGATAGAAACCGCAAAATCCAAGAAATGATCTTAATGACTTCAGATCATGAGGTATCTTCCATTCCTTAACAGCCTTCACCTTCTCGGGATCTGGTGTAACGCCTTCTGCACTCACAATATGTCCCACATACTTGACAGATGGTTGACAGAATTGACACTTATCAACTGACAATCTCAACCCAAACTCCTCCAATCTATCAAGTACTTTCATCAGTCTCTCTTCATGTTCTTCCAAGGTTCTCCCGAAAACAATCAGATCATCCAAGTACACAATCACTTGTAGTAAGTGCATGTCTCCAACTGCCCTCTCCATCAGTCGCTGAAACGTCGCAGGAGCTCGCGATATCCCCTGAGGCATCCGCTCAAATTGGTAGAATCCAAGAGGACAAATGAATGCAGTCTTCTCTTTATCTTCAGAAGCCATTTCGATTTGATAGTATCCACTCCTCAAATCCAACACTGAAAACCACCTACTTCCCGTCAGACAATCCAAATCATCCTCTATCCTCGGCGTAGTATACTGATCAGGTATAGTTCTCGAGTTCAGAGTTCTATAATCAATACACATCCTTATAGCACCATTCTTCTTTCGAGCGATGACTATGGGTGACGCATAAGGACTTCTCGATTCCTTAATAATTCCTGCAGCCAGCAGATCCTTCAGATGGCGACGCACATCATCTATGTCAGCTGTAGCAATCCTCCTCGACCTCTCTCGGAAAGGTGTACTATCCTTCAGCCTGATTGTATGAGTAACTTCCTTTGCTTTCCCCACATCCCACTCGGATATGGAAAAAACGCTCCCACGCTCAGACAACTTCTTTCTCAATCTTCCTTCCCAATTACTTGGTATAGGGGAATCACCAAAGTTAAAGATATTCGGATCCAACTTCGTCACAGATGTCTGTTCTCTTTGCATCACAGTTACAGTATCCGTATTAAACACATTTGCCATCACCGTTCCTTCAGAAATAACTATGTCCTTCCCAGTCTCATTACACACCAGCAATTGGAAACTATCCACATTTACATCCGATGAATGCCAGACAGTCGAAGGAACAAACACTCCCGCAGGTAACTGGTTCTCATCAGCGGCTTCCACCATCAGAATATCTTCTCTAGTCTGTTTCTTGAGTTCCACTGTGCACTCAGCATACTTTTCACCATTCTGAGGTATTTTCAGATCTCCCGGACCCATCCACTTTACAGTGCCTTCCGCACAGTCAGTCACTTCTTCCTTCCCCGGCAACTTCTCAAAACCAGGTATGGAAACGGTCGACTGTATCCTCAAGGAATGTACAGTATCAGAAACTTCTGTTTCCCGTCCCAATGAAATTAGTCTTTGGAAGAAACTTGCATTTGTTCCGATGATGACAGGAACCTGTTTAGGACCTTTAGGTTCTGGACACACCAGCGCTAACACAGGCACTTTTTGCTGCACTCCAGTGAGCGACTCAGGAAAAGACACATCCACCAGAATATATCCCTTGTATGGATAAGTACTAGCACTCAGTCCCCAAATTGACAATCCACTCAATGGTTGAATTGGAACGGTTGACAAATGTTTCTCATGAAAATGCTCAAAAACAATGGTAACTTGTGACCCACTGTCAAGTAATGCACTGCATGAACATCCATTCACTTCCACTGAAATGGTAGAAACTGGTCCCACAAGACCTCTGGGCACACCATCCTTTTCACTTCCATCAGTAGTTCCCTTCTTTGAGAAACAATCTGAACTACCGGACCCAGTAGAATCATCCTTGGCTCTGCTCACTTCAGCTTTAGCTCTATGTAGGGATTTCACCAGCTTTTGAATCACCTTTCCGGTATTCTCTGCTGCTCTGCACTTAGTGGCAATATGTCCGTCTTCACCACAACGGTAACAGAAGAAATCCTCTTTAGGCTGCAACCTTCTCTCTGCATTTCTTCGAAAAGGCATTTCTCTGTAAGTCGACCTCTTGGTCTGAATCTGTTCAGCAGTTGAGTTTATTCTCATTACTTCCAGACGTTTGTTCAACTTCTGAATCTGCATCTTCAACTCTTCCACCTCAGGGTCTCCACAAGTAGCCTCTCTTTTCTTCTCCTGCTTCTCTGCAGCAGCAGCGGTTCTCATGGAATCAGCAGGCATCTTAGATGAATCTTTTCTCATCTTCAATTTCAGTTCTTGAAGCTCAGCTCTAAGCTTATTCACCACATCAGAATCCACTTCAGAATCAGTTTTCAGAATCAGTGATTTTACTGGCATTCCAATCCTACGTCTCGCAAGTTCATTCTCTTCAGCGGTCTTTATCTCATTCAAAAACTCCAAGAAACCAGGGGGTTTAGCTTTCCTCTCTCTTAGGCGCAATTGTAACAACATCAGGTCAGACTCAGCAGAAGCACCTCTGATAAGTTGTTCAAGTCTCGCTCTATCCATTGACTGTGACATCAACCCTCCTTTCTGCACAACTTTCGTCAATGACTTCTCCAATTGGGTCAGGAAATCAGACAGCATTTCTTTAGCGAATTGTCTCATCATTCTGAATGCATTTTGAAAGCAGGACCTTTCAAACTCTCCAGAATTCTTCTCCTCTTTTCCTTTTCTGAACACTCGCATTCAGATGTCATCATTCTCGCCTGTTCCAACCAGTTCTCGAAACTCTCCTCTCCAACCGGAATAGGAATGGTACCAGAGAACATCCTCAATCTTCTGTAAGCATTTGAATCTCCAGAAGGTTTTGTCTTCTCCAGCAGATCACCAACAGCACGAATGATGGACTCAGGCGATGCAGCATTCGAACCAGACGAATGGAACAATGATCCCACATCACTCATGGATTTTCCTTCCTCACGAAGAAATTTTTTCAACTTCTCTGCGAAATCAGAAGCATGTAGATCAGCCGATGCTACAATAACTCTCCATGGATCTTCACCATCCGCTCTCGGCAACTCAGCTGGTATGCGAGATGAGTCAATTTTCTCTCGGCATTCACATAATACCATCACAGTATTTGGAGTTGTCCCCGCTTTGGAGTCTCTTACTCTCACTTTGCCAACAGCTTTTATGGTTTGGACCGCTTCTTCAATGAATGCCACCTCCATTGTTGATGGTACCCCCATTAACCTGTTAACCTTCAGCTCCACAAGGGGGCTCACAGCTGAAAATGACATGCCTGGATAACAATAAATACAGCTCCTGAGAACAGTGTACCACAGGCACAATTAAGGTATCTTTGGAAAGAAGACAGTTGGGACTCTACTAACAATCAATCAGATTTGATAATGCTCAAACAGAAAAAAAGTTATAAAAGTTAAAAGTGCCTCAAAAATAATGTGCGCCACAAAAATGTTTTAGTATTTCATGTACAAATATATAAAAATAGACCTGGAGTAATTCAGATAGATAAAGGATTGAAAGCCACAAGTCTCATCAGTTTATATTTCAAATTTGAGGAAGATATAATGAACAATGGGGTTCCTGCAAACTTTTTTCCAAGACTATGTCAGTTCCCTTTCTCCCTCCCCCTGCCTGAGGCACATCCCCAAAAATAACATGCCCAAACTAAAATATTTGCAGTTGCTCAACTATTTGCACTACATGCACAATTTAGACATGTTTAAAAAGAAGACACTTTAGAGTGTATTACCCAACTGTTAAAGTTGAAAAAACTTACACAGACAAAAAGTTATAGAATTTAAAGTGTCTTGAAGATAATTTATACTGCATGTAATATTTTACAATTTCATGTAAAAATAAATGAAAACAAACCTGTAGGAATCCAGTTAGGTAATTGATTGAAAGACATAAGTCTCATCAGTTTATATTTCAAATTTGAGGAAGATATTATGAAAAATGAGATTCCTACAATATTTTTTCCAAGACTATGTCCAGGTACCAAGAAACCTCCTTGGATACATCAAAAAGCAACCTAATGACCAAATGTTATGCAGGGCACTGCAAGCTATTTCAGTCAATTCATAAAATAATGCAATTATAAAATAATACACACAACCATTAGACTTTATGCAAGTGATTTATTTGCACAACAGAACAAAAAAATATATGTAAAATACATAAGTAAAATATTATGAAATATAAAAAATAAATAACTGAGGTTCTTTGCAATAGAAAATACAAGTGATATAAATACTGTACTTTGTTGGCTTGGCCTTCATATATTGCTTTAGTCCATTCCTAGCTTTTGATGCCACCATCCTCTGGTCAATTGCAATGTTCTGAAAAGTATGGAAAAAGTGAAGAATAGTGAAGAAACTGAGAGCTTGCATCTCTGGCTGGTGCTTGGATGCCATTCATCATCTGAAGATTCAACTTGATGGCTGTTGCATGGGAAAGAATGGAAAGATAATTAGCACTGCATGTCAAGTAAATAATTCTGTTTAGTTTCTATATAGCTGGCCATTCATTCAACAATCAAACTGATGGGCAGTCGTTTACACAGCATTCGTACTAAAGCTCATCCATTCAATCAACAATCAATGGCCAGTGATATAGACAGCATTCATATGGATGACCAGACAAAGAACCAACAATCACACTGATGGCCGGCCATCAGACAGGAATGTGGCATTTTGAAAGCATACAACTCCTTCCTATATAGCACATATTTTCTGCAATTCTTCCCACCAATTTCTGCAAAAAAAAAAAAAAAAAAAAAAAAAAAAAAAAATATATATATATATATATATATATATATATATATATATACATACAACATATACATTTACAGTACAACATACATCATATTTACAGTACAAATATTTGCATTTGTACTATAAATATTATGTATATTAGACTGTAAAAATATACAGTATGTGTGCTAGGAAAAAATGTATATTGCACAGGTGTCCAGCCCCTCCATCCTTCAGATAGCACACCACATGTGCCAGAAAAAAACGGCAAACAACTGCATAACCGTACAACGCATATAAATACATATATACAAATAAATAAATGCATATAAAGTAGCATAATCTTTTCAGACACAACTTTACACAATGCATTTTCCGTATGAAACAACTGAAAACCAAACACAGTAACACACTCTCTCTCTCTCTCTCTCTCTCTCACCCACCCACACACACACAGACACACATACGTATAATGTGTGCATGTTACATAATTATGTATAAAGCAACTCACCGAAAACTGGATAATCTTTTCCGCCCTCAAGCATAATTATCACCGTCGTCACGATTTTCTCATCACTCATCTTCTCATCAATGTCGACATAATCCATCTTCGAGTGATCTCGAATAACTACTTCAGCAGAAAAATACTTCTTTTGACAAATCATTTTATGACAGTCTGCATGTCTGCACGAACAGATGTTTGTTGACTAGCTACCTCTTAGCTTGTTATCTTAGCTCTTAGCTATAGCAGGCCTGTCAAAACATGACCGCGGTGGGTGTGGCTCTGCAGAGCCTGAGTTTAGCTCCTCTATCGGACGGAGAGCAAATAAAAACATATGTTCGTGTGAGAAATTCAAACTTCCCGGGCATCGTTGGAATCGTGCACTGGTTGGCTACATGTTTTACCAGTCATATCATGTCGTTTCTTTTATTGGCTTTCGTTATAAAGACAGAATGATATGATGTGCATATCATGACGTCAAAAAACGGACTGCAGTGTTTGCATATTTTGAACTAGATATCGCTTATCTTTGTATTTGTGTGTGTGTGCGCGGTCGTAATTTGTTCATTACACTCTAAGCAACACACCCATATAAGGGTCTGCTACCGGGAGTCTGTTTTCTATGGACTATTTTATTGCATAACAAAACCGCATGATATTCACCCTGAAGAAACGCGATGTAAACAAAGGAATTACCATGGATATTACAACATTATTTTTTCTTTGGACAAAAAATGCTCTATGGGATGTTATTCAGTGGACCCTCAGCTTTCCATTCAATCTGGAATTTTTAACAGTGGATGCGTGTCTGGCTCGTTATTACAAAATAATGGTGAGTTTTTGTTTACGTGCGTTTTTATGTGTACTGCTTACCTAAATGCAAGAAATACATTTCTTATAAGCTTTCCATCGAAAAACAGTGCACTGACATCGATGCCCGAGGCTTAGACCTTTAAAATTATATATAGTTTGCCAAGATTAATGATCTTCTTTCATGTTAAATCCATTCATAAACATTAAACTAGTGGGGGGGGGGGGAGGGCTTCAGAGCGCCGTCGGTTGCCCGAAGGTTAACTGGTTAACATGATAGCATGATTTTCATCAACCAAAGCTTCCTCACTCCACTCTTTAAGTTCAGCAGCCAACAGTTCATCACTCTTGAACTCCATCTTGAAGCAGAAAAGAGTAAGTAACAACTACTTTAGTCTTCTTAAATCTTCAACGAGATCTCAGGAAAAGAATAATTGATCCCGGACGAGCCCCCAAATTGTGTAGCGCCCCCTATGCTCTGAGTGTAACCCAAGCGATGCTCCGGATTCTTTAAATGTGTCTCTCGACTTGCAACTATGCAATATTGTTATTCTTTCCCTTCCTTGAGATCTAATATCTCAATTAACTGTCTACTAATTAACTGCAAGTGTCACTGGTCTTTAACCACTGCAGGTGAATGCTAATCCCCCAGACTCACAAACACATGAAGCTCAAAAACGGTTTACTCTTTTATTACACAGTTACTGAAATTCACATAGAAGGTTCGCCGCAGCACAGCCATAAACATGCAGTCCCATCACAAGCACCCCCAACTGGCGAGCAGAACTAGATAAATAAATGCAGGTAAATAAGTTATAAGTGAATTTAGCTATACAAATACATATGTACCCACGGCACGTCACACTATGACACATTTAAATATTGGAAGAGCACAGCAATTCATGATTAAACAGCATAGCAATTCATATTTAAACCCACACACAATGATCAGATTACACTACACATCATATTCAGTTCAGCTCACCCAACGTTTCCTGTCCACTCTGCGGCGCTAGGTAATCCACAACAAGTCCAGCAGGTGAATCCTTTCCCGAAGCGTACTCCGGTCATGGTGGTTCAGCAGAGACAGCCGTCAAAATTGCACCCGGCGAAGTTTACACTTCCTGCATTCTTCCCGATCGCGTTGTTGCCGGCTAATGTAATCCTGCGCTGCAACGGACAACAAACACTCATGAGCCACCCGGCGCTTTGTCTTCCCACATACCAACGCATTGCAAGTCAGGCTACAGAAATATAACTTCCCTCAGCAGGGTACTTAGCTTGCGGTGATTGGGGGACTCTCCTGCGTCGTGCCACCGGCTATCACATCTCCCTCTCCTGAGCCGCGCACCTCCGATCACCTCGTCCGCTCATATGAAGCCCCCGGAACAGGTGAAACGAGTCGTTAATCAGCCAATGTGAATAAATTCCTCCCTCTTCACAGGTGCACATAATCATTGTCTATTACAACCCCAGTCTACAGGTGTCCATAGTCAGTTCGATAGACACAGCCACTCTATAGATGTCCCATAGATGACAGCAAATAACGCAGCAAAAACTGTACATACATAACATGCATAATAATATGTAAGCTGCACATATACTGTACCGTACATACACGACACAAGCAACACCATTTGGTAAGTATAAACAAATAATAACATTTATTCACACACAATAAAATAAATATAAACAAACAAAAAAACCCTTGTATTGAGTCTTAATAAACCAATAAACTTCAAATGTAAATCAACCCTTGTCTCTTATTTTCTCTTTCACAAAAATAAACTCAATTTGTAAAAGCCCTGAAAAGGGGAATAGTTTTAAGATAGTTGGATGAAAAATGCACGGACACAATCTTTCCTCAGGTCAAGTGTATAATGACTGAAGAGAGGAAGCGAGCTGCACCGTCATCTCATTCAACCGTCCCCCTCTACTGGCGTCTCCTGTAACTACAATGGTTTTTTCCACTACTGCTTCTGCTGTTAACATGACATGTTGCACATGAAAGATAAAGAATAATAAAAGTGCTGTAACTGTACAGTAACTGCTTCCACAAACAATAACAACTTTAACCATAACATATCCTATCTCATTACTCTATAAGAATGGCAACATTACCTGACTATGAACTTGTTAACTATTACTATTACTTAACTGTTTATCCTGACTTATTGATACAACGCCTTATTTCCATCTGTCACATACTTCCCCTCAAAATTAGATGTTGTCCTCAACATCATTAACTCTAACCATAAATTCAAACATGTTCAGAATATATATATATATATATATATATATATATATATTTTTTTTTTTTTTACAGTCTGGAACTCTTTTGATACATTCTGTCTGTTTCAACATAACGCACACATGTTCACTTTTGTTATTTAGTTACAGTCTGGAACTCCTTTGATACATTCTGTCTGTTTCAACATAACACACACATGTTCACTTTTGTTATTTAGTTACAGTCTGGAACTCTTTTGATACATTCGGTCTGTTTCAACATAACACACACTGTATAGTGTATACGTCCCGTAACTGTAGAAATGTTGAATGCTTTAAAGTCCATCACCTGAATACCCCACAGTCGACTTAGGTAACAAAGTCCTCGACTGTACAATCTACTTCCTCATGAGTCAATGAGTGCAAGCCAGTTCAAACGGTGGTGTCCACAATGGAGTTCGGGCTTAAAAAGACAATGCATCAAGACTGTAGCAGGATGGGGTTCCGATTTTGTCATAGTTGAAAGTCTTTGGTGGCCTACGTTGTCTCTGCGGCCGCTGAGGTCTGGTCTCCACTTCTGGGTCGTGTGCGTTGTGCATGTTTTCCACTGATGGCATTGATATTCCCCCCTCTGTCTCAAATGCGATGTCGTCCTGGACATCCTGGTTATTAGTGTGATTATTATAATATCTTATCAGAGGTGGCTCTACTGCATGTTCCTTTAGGTCTGGCTGACTCACATTAGTTTCCATGGGAGGAATCTCTCTCACTGACTCTGGTGGTTGAGTAAAGGTCTGAGATGGCACAAAATAGTAATCCTCATCATCCTCTTCTTCCGACTCCTCTCTGACTTTATCAGCAACTGCCATTTTCCTTCGTGGTTTCACAGGTGGGCGTACTTCAGCTTCCAGCGGTAGGTGATCGCATGGCAAAAGGAGGTTTCGATGCAAAATCCTGGTCTGTCCTTTCCCATGTTCCGGTCTCAGCTCATAAATGGGAACATCCTCTCCCACTCGACGAACTACAGTGTGGATGGCATCTTCCCAGTGATTCCTTAACTTCCCAGTTCCCCCGCGAGGGGTCATGTTTCGAATTAACACACGGTCTCCTGGGCACAACACAGAACTCCTCACCTTCGTATCATACACCCTCTTATTCCGCTGAGCAGATTTGTGTGCATTTTCTCTTGCGATCGCATATGCCTCCTGCATTCCTTGCTTCCACATTTCCACATAGTCACGCTGGCTGCGACTTCCCTCTTCTGTGGGCAAACTGAATAACATGTCAATCGGTAATCTTGGAGAGCGGCCATACAATAGATAAAATGGGGGAAAACCTGTTACCTCTGTACGTGTGCAGTTATAAGCGAATACAAGCTTATTCAGGGAGTCTTTCCAGTTCATCTTGTCTTTGTCTGTCAGGGTCTTGAGCATCTGTATTAACGTTCGGTTAAACCGTTCGACTTGGCCATTTCCCTGTGGGTGGTAAGGAGTCATCCTCGATCCAGCTACACTGCAGTATTTGCTCAACTTGATTCTCAAACTCACCTCCCTGGTCGTGGTGAATGCGTGTTGGGAACCCGAATTTTAGAGCATAATCGTTAAATATTTTGTCAGCAACTGTCTTCCCAGATTTTGATGTTGTCTGGTACGCTTGTGCGAAACGTGTGAAATGGTCCACAATTACTAGAATATACTCATAGCCGCCTCTGCACTTATCTAAATGGAGGAAATCTATTGACACAAGTTCAAATGGTTGGGTGGTGACAATGTTCAATAGAGGGGCCCTTGTTTCACGACTAGGCTTTTTCTGTTTCAAGCAAGTACAGCTCATTACATAATGCTCTGTCTCACGCTGCATGTACGCCCAGAAAAAGCGGTCTCTTATCAGCGACACTGTCCTGTCAATGCCTTGGTGTCCCATCTGATTATGCAGCTCTTTCAGTACTGTAACTTTGTGTTTTTCAGGCAATATCAGTTGTTTCCTGTGGACTGTCTTTCTCCATAGAACCCCGTTTTCATCGACTTCCAGTTTTTTCCACTCCCGAAGGAGACAACAACTTTGTGCATTGAATTTTCTCAATTCCTGACGCACGGGAATCACTCCAGACAACTTACATTGTAAAACTGGTCCAATATAAGCGTCGTCTCTCTGATCCTGTTGTATCTGTGCTGGCGTTAATGAAACAACTGAAGTCCCTTGAGCGTCGAGTAAACTCTTAACGGAGATAGCCATCGACCATGCAGCATTTGACTCTGACTGTGTTTCTACTGCCTGAGCAGTTGTTCCCACTGCATCATACGACATTTCTTCTGTGCATTCATACATCAGTTTTTCCACCTCCACTGGCATCCTAGACAAACTATCGGCATCAATGTTTTCCTTGCCGGGGCGGTATTTAATGGTGAAGTTGAAGTCTGCCAATTCTGCTACCCATCGGCTTCCTGTAGCGTTCAATTTAGCAGTGGACAGCACATAAGTCAAGGGATTGTTGTCACTGTAAACCGTGAAAAAGGGGGAGTAGTATAAATAGTCACGGAATCTCTCTGTAATTGCCCACTTAAGAGCGAGGAATTCCAGTTTACCTGAATGGAGGTGATAGTTTCTTTCCGATGCTGACAGTGTCCGGGAACCGTAGGCTATAACACGCAATTTTCCATCTTGCTTCTGATAAAGCACGGCTCCGAGTCCCTTGTTAGATGCGTCTGTGTGGAGTACAAATGGTTGAGAAAAATCAGGGAATGCCAGTACAGGTGGTTGGACCAGGCAGTCGATCAGTCGGTCAAGGATTTTTTGATGTGAGTCTGTCCATCCGATTGGTGTGTGCGATGGCACCACTTTTGCAATTCCTCTTTTCTGCGACTTTCTTCCCTCTGGTTGTGGTCTCCCTATATGGGCCGATCCCTTAGTTAACTCATACAGGGGGCTGGCAATGCGGGAGAAGTCCTTTATGTATTGGCGATAATAGCTCAACAGTCCCATGATCTGTCTCAACTCACCAACTGTTCTGGGTTTTTTGTCTTTTAGTGCTCTGACGGCAACAGTGTCAGCAGGATCAATTTTGTTCCCTTCTGCTGATATTATTCTCCCCAGGTAGCGAATTTCAGCTTTGAATAACTCGCATTTGCTTGGTTTTAATTTAATGCCATACTGTCTTAATCTCTGTAATACTGTTCTTACATCACTGACATGGCTTTCAAATGTTTTGCTGAACACTAAAGTATCATCCAAATATGGAATACATATTTTGTCTCGGATGCCTTCCAAGCAGTCCTCCATGCAGCGTTGGAAAGCGGCTGGAGCATTCATGAGCCCGAATGGGATCCTGGTCCATTCGTACAGACCCCAGGGTGTCACAAAAGCTGTCAGGTGCCTGCTGTCTTTTTCCATGAAACCCTGATGGTAGGCCTTTCTCTGGTCTAACAATGAGAACATGACGTTTCCTCCAAGGCCATCCATGATATCCTGGATTCTGGGTATTGGCTGTCTGTCAGGTTGGGTCTTCCGATTTAACTCCCTGTAGTCTATGCAGAGTCGTAAAGAGCCACATTTCTTTCTTACGCACACAATGGGTGAAGCGTAGGATGAGTGCGATTTCTCAATCCACCCCTGTGTAATCAAATCGGTTAAGTGGTTCTTCATTTCCTCGTATAAGGGCTTAGGGACTGACATGTAAGCTCGGGCTACAGGCTCAGGGTCTTTCAATGGAATTTTCAGATGGAGCTTCTCAATACAGCCTATATCATTATCTGATCTGGCGAAAGAGTTTGACTCCTCCCTCAGCATCTTACGAACAACCTCTCTCTGGCTTTCGTGCAGATGGCTGAGATCGATGGGGGGATCCCAGAGTTCTGCACTTGCCTCATGGTCTTTGGTGTGCTGGATCTGAATGTTGTTCACATCCACAGGAGAGTGTTTTTCCTCATTAGTATTGAGAGGATATACAGAGGTGACTGGCTGTGCTGTACCGATCACTACTCTTCCTGTTAATATGATATCATGGTCAGTGGCATTCTGTACACTCAAGATAATGTTCGGTGGGGACCCTTTCCTCACTTGGACAAGTGTTTCACAAAATTCAAGTCCCTCCGGCCACAGGGGATTGTCATCAGGCGCAAAGACTAATGTTGTGTCTTCATTAAAGCGTTTCACATTTATCTTACACTTCACTTGGACAGCACTATGACTGGGTATACTCATTCTCTGGTCGGCTGTTCTCACTAGGTACTCACTTGTTCTCTCGCTGCTTGACTGCTTTGACGAATGCCTGAGCTGTCTTTTTCTTGAGGTAGGGAAAAGCCATTTTCACAGTATTTATCAGTCTCTCTTCCCATGTGTTATTTGTCTGGTTGTTCTGGCTGTTAATAACTACACGTTCAATGACATTAAAGCCAATAATGGGGCGGGGCTGTTGGCTGCCTTTCATAACAAGCATGGGGACATGAAACTCCTCAACGCCGGCTGCTAGCTTAAAAGTCACCTCTACCCATCCCACATACGGCATCTCGGTACCATTAGCTGCCTCAATTTGTAAGGGGTCATCTGGGTCAACTATTTCTGCAATATCTCTCAGTCTGATGTCAGGGAATTTGTCAGCTTTCCATACCTCATCATTAATCGCAGAGACCTGGGAACCGGTATCCCAGAGCACTTGGGTTCTCTTCCCTTGTAGGTAGCAATTAAGGAGACATTTCTTGCCCACTAATTCAGTCACTGTCGAATGTTTTTTTTTCAAAGTGTTTCTTTTTTTCTCATTCACCATCTTGCATGAATGTGTTCGTTGTGTTTTCGGTTCAGGGTGGGTGATTGGTTTACAATTTTCTTTATGTTCTGGCCAGTGATTACCCTTACATTCTCTAGAACAGTATAATGCTGTTTTACACACTGAGCATTGTTGAACCTTTTGATATCTCTCTTGTTCTCCACAGTTGGTGCATTTTTGGGACACCCTGACAGATCTGGTCACTCCCGGTCCCTTGGGGGCAACCACTCCTCGTTTAAAGGGGTCCCTCTACTAGCACTGGGCGGTGCTCTGTATCCTTTGCAGCCCGCACGAAAGTGTTCGCTACTCCCACACCTGTAGCAATGTTCGCAGTGCTCCTCTCCTCGCCGCTGGCACATAAAACATCTTGGTCTGGGGCGTTGCATTGGGTATCTTTGCGGTGCAAACCTCTGTTGAAACTGCGCTGTCGGTGTCTTTAGTCTTGCTCCACCCGCAGTTTGGTACTCCTCACTTGGCTGGTGAAAATCTGTGGCACTCTCTTTGTTCCAGGTCGTGAACTGTGGCTGAGCATACACTGGGCAGTTAGCTGCACTGTAGTCAATCCCTTTGTTAGCAGGGGGAAACAGTTTTGGTACTGCTTCTGTCTTATGAATGGATTCTCTAATTTGTGATATCTCTGCCTTGAGGTCTTTCAACTGTACTATGTCAGCTTTGATTTCTTTTAAGTCTGAAAAGACATCCAGAGGAAGGGTGGCAATGTTTGGTCGAACTGGACATTTTTTGTCGCCACTCGCATCACTAGACTGAACAGCGTGAACGCCAGTATGTCGCTGTGGAGCAGTCAGCCTCTTTTTATCTTGCCTCTCTTTCTCATTAGCGCATGCTAGGTTTAACCTCTCTAAGAGCAACTCATCAGAAGTAGTCAGCTGCAACAGGTAAGGCTGGAGATCAGTTTTGATGCTGTCATTTTGTAGGCCTGTGAGTACCGAGTGCATGAACATGCTCTGCACTAGTGCGGGGTCATATTTGAGGCTCGACTCGGCTTCCTGTGAAGCAAACAATATTTTCTGTCTTAAATCCATAGCTCTGATTAAGAAGTTTTGTGGAGTCTCTCTATTACTCTGAACTTCCGTGGTCAGTTGTTTATATAGTTCGGTCGCGCTCATTTCTTGGTAGTGTGATCGGAGGATCCTCCTAAGGGTTGGCAGGGACAGATGACTTTTTCCTTCAAGATAGCTTCGGAGCTGTAGGCCGGGGACTATGGCTCTAATGACGGCGTCTACTATTTCTGATTCGGGGTAACCTTTGCTGAGACCATTCTCGATCTGACGCGCCAAGCTGGAGAAGGTAAGCCTGTCTTTTTGTCCAGGTTCGCCAATCTGACCTGAGATTTTATAATCTTTTCGCCATATTGGGCTGTTTGCATGGCCATGAGCTGCGTGAACTGGGGTAGTTTCATTATTTAATGTACTCTGGGGGTTTCTACTAGCCCGTTCCTGCATTTCAGTTTCCTTCTGTCGTACCATTAGTTTTAGTTGCTCTAGCTCTTTCTTTAATTTCTCCTGCTCTTCATTCTCTTTTGCTTTTTCAGATGTGCCATTTTACTCGCTTCTTGCAGTGTTTTTATCATGTCCATAAGACTTAACAGATCTGACATGCCTTCATCTTCTAGTTCACTTAGTTTCTCATTTTCAATATACTGGATAATCTGAGAAACAAGAGTGTTACGAGTTTTTCCAATAATCTTTTCTCGGTTCGTTCCTGATATTTCAAGAAAGTCACTTATCTGCATTAACTCATCTGTGGTGAGTTGGAAAAGAGCTCCTTTAACCTCAAAACGCAAATTTTCAACCTCTGGATCCATCTTGGCAGGTGAGATACAAGCGGGGCGGTGGTGTGATGTATTGTCTGTTACCGTGGTTTTTGCTGCTCCCTAGTAGACTCTGCACCTCAGGATACACGCTTTCCTTGGTTAGACTTCCACTCCCACCGTGACTGTACTCTCTGCCACCCGGGTTACGTTTTAGGGGATGATCGATGTGTGGTCTCTTCCGCTATCCGGGGACACCAACCTCACTTCTCTCATCCCAGCAGTGCCTCCAAATGTAAAAGCCCTGAAAAGGGGAATAGTTTTAAGATAGTTGGATGAAAAATGCACGGACACAATCTTTCCTCAGGTCAAGTGTATAATGACTGAAGAGAGGAAGCGAGCTGCACCGTCATCTCATTCAACCGTCCCCCTCTACTGGCGTCTCCTGTAACTACAATGGTTTTTTCCACTACTGCTTCTGCTGTTAACATGACATGTTGCACATGAAAGATAAAGAATAATAAAAGTGCTGTAACTGTACAGTAACTGCTTCCACAAACAATAACAACTTTAACCATAACATATCCTATCTCATTACTCTATAAGAATGGCAACATTCCCTGACTATGAACTTGTTAACTATTACTATTACTCAACTGTTTATCCTGACTTATTGATACAACGCCTTATTTCCATCTGTCACAAATTCACTTTCACTCTGTGACTTTAAGATAAACTAACTCACTTTAAATTATTTCACTAGAATGAAAACAAAGTTAGGAATAACCTTTTCAATTACATCACATAAATCTCAAATAACACTTTTGAACACTTTTGTTATCTTTTGTGAAATGTAAACACTGTACCGTAACCGTACCCTTTCAGTGATCACTCATTTATGCGCGCGCACACTCACACACACAATTGTAAAAGTCACCATCCAACCCCCGTTGCAGGCCTGTATCGTTGCTAGAGTTCGCTGTGGCCTAGAAACAACAAATGGCCTCTTCACTCTGTTGAGCAAACAAAACAAAACCAGATCACCTGAATTCCTCCGTCAGCAAACGACTCTCAGCAACTCTTCATCCACCACGAGCACCTGCACACACTGTCATTACTGGACCCATCGGCTCACCATCTTCTTCCCCGACAGCAGCAAACGAACCCCAGAGCTCATCCGATCTAGACCCGCTCTGATCAAAGTCCAGCGAACAGTGGTCCTCTTCACACGGATACGATAATCAACGCGCAGTCCGCAAATAAATGTCCGTGATTCTACCGTGTTTCCGTCAGTGTATTTTTCCACACTATGAAAATAAAGAGCTAGACGAACTCCTGTTTGGAGTAACTCTTTCACAAATATTTCTGTGTTGTAGAAAAGTCCGAACTGAATAAATGCACAAATTAAATACTTATACAGCACTTAGATTACATTTTTTCTCCTCAGCCTTTTACAACACCCGCTTCTCTCTCCTCTCTCCCAGAATCCCTCATCCAATCCAAAAACACCCTCTGAATAAAGAGGGCAGGATAAAACACACAACATCCAATGAAAATAAAATAATACAAGAATGCTAGGCAAAAGCACATTTTCCCCTAGTGCATTACAGACAAACTTTAATCTCCCTCATTATTCTTAAAGCAACACATCCCCGTTATGACCTTATTCAAGTGAAACCCTTTATATCACTTATAAATCCTACAAATGAACTTCTCTTAATGACTAATACTATTGTTTAATCAATAATTCCCTACTTACTCAGAACTATTACTGTAATCATCTCAGAAATAAGATATTAATAACCTTATAAGGAATATTACTGTAATAAACCACCTGGGTTACATAAATGTTGGGTACTGTAAGTGTATTGCCTAATGTTACAGTAAAACTGTGTAATCTGTCTTTTATAGTACTGTAGCATATTCATTTCAGCACTTCTAAGGCCGTAAACATGTATCTTGCATTGTTTGCTGTTGGATGAACTGATTGTTAAAAGTACTAAACTGAAAGAAGATCATATTGTTGTGTTTCTGTGATTAAACAAAATGTTCTCATTACATATTACAATAATCGTGTGTTTGAAATGATTATGTGGACTGAAAACATGTGCAACTGACTGAAAGCATTACATCAGGTTTTGAAAGAATGACTAGCTGCGTTAAGTGTGATCAGTTTGGATTTTTGTACTAAGAGTTTTGAAAATGTACACCTACTTGTGAAAATAGTACCAAAGCGAATAAAAAAAACTGTAACCTTTATTTAACCAGGAAGTCCCTTGAGACTGAGTCTCTTTTCCGAGGGAGACCTGGCCAAGACGGCACACCAGATTCAATTTATATACAAAATACAACAGTCTAAAACAAACAAACAATCATCACACAGAAAAGAGCAGGTCACATATGGCAGTTACATTTTTGAGTTATATTGCATTTTAACATGGCCTTAAATTCATTTAATGGAACTAGATAATTTAGATGTAACAAATTTTGCAAATTATTCCAGGACCATGGCGCAAAGTAAGAGAAGGCTTTTTTCCCCAGCTCAGTAAAAACCCTTGGAACCTGGTAAGAAAACCATCTGGTGGAACGGAGAGGAAAACTGCCAGAGTTCTTCTTAAGGAGATTACATAAATATGCCGGCAATATACCCAACATGGCTTTATATAGAAAAATATGCAAATGAAGTTGTCTACGTAGATTTAGTGACGTCCAGCCCACCAGTTCATATAGCGTACAATGATGAGTACGGTAACCAGAGTTAGTTATAAAACGTAGAACACAATGATACACAGAATCTAAAAGGTGCAGAGTACTAGAGGCAGCATGCATGTAGACGACATCACCATAGTCCAAAACACTTAAAAAAGTGGCCTGCACAAGTTTTTTTCCTAGCTAACAAGTTAAAACAAGCCTTATGCCTAAAGTAAAACCCCAGTCGTAGTTTCAGCTTTTTTACAAGCTTTTCAACATGAACTTTGAAAGAAAGTTTGTTGTCCAGCCAAAAACCTAAATACTTATATGAGGAAACATTTTCAATTAGGTCACCATCTAGTGTTACAGTTTTTTTCGATTGCTTAAGCACAATTTTGAAAACAGGGCCCGGTTTGTCAAAACACTACACACAATTAACACCCTACACCAAAGTAGCACAACACTTCAGATCATTTGCAAAATGGAACACTTTAATCAAAACTATTCAACGTCTTATAAAAACCTTATTTTGCTGTCATAACATGAACACAACCATCATATGGTTTGACTCTGTTTGAATCAGTTAAACACTCCTATGCTCAACCTAAAACACTTTCAGCATTTACAGAGAAAGTGAAAAAAATAAATTCACAAACACCACATGACACAAATTTTGCAGACTAATGAAAATATTTATTTCTTTTCATGTACTCAAGTCAGTCAATACTGAACATTTCAACAACAACAACAACAACAAAAATATTTTCCAGTTTTCATACAGTATTACGGAACGTACCATTGTACTGTAAGCTTACAGTAATACTGTAACAGATTACATATCCAGTTCAGTACTAAACATTTCTCCGCCAAGCTGGTTCTGGCCACAGGGCCTCGTAAACATCATATATTATGCTATGTTTTCATTTGCAAGGCAACATGGGAAGAATCTTTTTGAGTGACAAATCTATGGATGCTGCTTCAATTTGATCACATGCTTCCTTCATAGCTTGAATGAGGGGCATCTGGACATAGGGCCAGAGATCATAAACCTTCCACCGCCATGTTGAGAAGAACTCAACATAGTGCCTTACTGTTAGAAGAAGGGAGTATGGTGGAAAATACTGAACTGTAAATTGTGCGTATTGATGAAATGTGGGACTCATGCGGGACTCATGCAGGACTTCCTCCGCATCCATTTGCACAACTCTCTGAAATACAGCAAAAGATCACATTGTGTAGATCAATATACTGTAGGTCTAGGCTATATAGTAAAATTACGTACAGTAATTACAGTTTTTCTCGATTGTTTACACACATTTTCTGAAAGAATGCCTCATATTCTCAGAACTCTACACACAAATCTTAAACACTCACACAATTGGCAAAACCCCTCAATTCTCCTGCAAAATGAAACTTTACATTCAAAACAATGTTATTTCTTCTCAAAATGGTATTTTGTTTTCAAATGACACACACAAACCATCATATAAATAGACATTTATAAGAACCAGTTAAACACTGATGTGCTCAATGTAAAACACTATGATCAATGGAAAACACTTCTTCTCCATTCATCATAATGACTTAGGCCTTTTTTGTTCAGTGTTACACTTACTACAGATATTACATACATAACTGTGTTGTAAAATATTTGAGAATATTGTTTTTTATACACAGAACACACAAATACACGGTAACAAATATATTTTATTTTTCCCACAAAATCAATGGGAGATAGATCCAACATTTTGTACACCCCAACCAACACAAAGTTGCACATACAGTGGTCTACATACAAAACAACAGAATTTCTTATGCTGTTACAGTAAAAAAAAAAAAAAAAAAAAAAAAAAAATGTCAGCTGCATCCCCTCTTTGGTTTTGGTATTTTATGCCAAAGCTCTGATCGCTAATTGTAAAACTGTGTAAAATGTGTTTGCCCATGTGACGAGTCAGTTTGAATATTTGAATGGCAGTGTGTTCCTCATGAAAACAAGAGATTTTCTGCATGAGAATTGTGTGTAGTGTTTTGAAAAAAGTGTGTTTTAGAACTGCAATTTGAGTGTAAAGCAGGAATTGTGCTTGTAGTTCAGTAGAATTGGTTCAGGGGGTTGGTGAATGAGTTACATGTTGTGGTCATTGTGTCTCAAGTACCAGAAAATGTGTGTAAACAAGCGAGAAAAACTGTGAGTAAAAAAGTACAGTACGTAAGAAAAGGTTATGTGTGCAGTACACAATACAGTCAGTGAATAAAACGTACCACCACATATTCACGCCGCAGGACCTTGACCCTGTCTGAATTTGGTTGTCTTCTTCTTTGTGCATGTCCTATCACTCCTCCAGGTCTTCCTCTGACACCAAGACAGGTGAACTTACCTGTTGCCTTTTTATAGTACTTAAACCTGATTGGTGTGTCTACAGTTAAGCACCAGTGTGTGTGCACACCTGGTGGCTGTGTTTAACCAATTGGTTCATGTGTGTGATTATTTGAAAGCCTTTGCTTTAAAATTGCAAGGAAATTACATCATGATACATTTCTGTGTCAAATGCATACAAGTGTGTTTAGTGTTTTGCAAATCACTGTGTGTAATGTTTTGCAAAAAGTGTGAAGCTGACAATGTGCTTACAGTTGTGCAAATCTAGGCCGGTGTTTTGCTCCTTGAGTGTAAGGTTTCGCTTATGTCACGGGTGACAAAATCGCTCAGTAAACGGAACCTTCTTGAGAGTCCTGAGTTTCCTAGGGGAACGTATTGGGTGCAACACTCCACTACGGTTCCGGGTGTGATGAAAACATGCCCGTACTGATTAGCGCTAATGCATGGCAGGTGTGAGAGAGAGAGGAGCGGCGCTCACACAGGCTTCCTGTTTCATAAGCCACAATATAAAAGGAGCATTTAGAGAGTGTTTGCAGCGCGGTTGGTGGGTGTACAGTGTGTCAAGATTCCAAAGGGTTGAGAAGAGCAGACATTAAAGTGGGTTGACTCTGGGCAGTGCTGGATACAGGCTTCCTTGGAAAAATCGTTGGAGTGTGGAGATCGCCCATTCGAGTTTGCTGGGTCATATTGATCGTTTGTGGGAAGACTGCTGGACCGAGCTAGGGCTAGTGATGGCAAAACGAGGCTTCCTGAACCACTGAGACCTCGCAGCCCATTGCTTCACTCAAAGGTTCATTACTCGAAGCTTCATTCAGTATTGCTCACTAGTGACACCTAGCTACTGTGCAAAGAAATAGCAAACAAATTATTTTTTAATTCTGAAGCGATGACCTGAGCAGACTTATGATGTCCATATACACCCCCCTGTCCCGTTTTATTTTATTTTTTCTTCTCACTGTTAATGTCTGTAACCTTTCATTTGCAATAATACAAATACCTGAGCAGACATTTGTCCATTGCCTGGGAATAAAATAAAATATGTATATTCTGTCTGAACTTACTTCTACAGAGACAACTCTCTCTCTCTCTCTCTCTCTCTCTCTCTCTCTCACACACACACACACACACACACACAGAGAGTTAATTAATTATTCATAAATTATTTGGATAGTGACAGTATGAACAATAAAAGTTACACTGTTGAGTGCAGTGCTTATGGTGGAGGGAGTGTAATAAAGTAAAGTGCAACAGAAAAGTGTGGTGTGGTAAAGGTTAAGAATTGTTTCTGGTGATTTTGTGTATTGAACTGTTACTATTTTTGTGCTGTGTTGTACTTATGGGACTGGGGACGTAGAGCACCGAAGGAAGGATTAGACATTATTTTTATTGAGGAACAGAATTTTTTCAAGTGTGTTCAGGCTTAGACATTAAATATTATACAGCCATATAGTGAGGATTATTAGCTATATCAAGACAGTAAAATAATAATAAGCTCTTTCTTGCTGGCTCTATTATAAGAAAAAAGGATTAGGTCACAAAAAGCAAACAATTCCAAAAGGGCAATCCAAATCAAAAACCAGTCCAGTCCAAATCCAAAGCAATCAAAATAATCTTATCTAATTAATATAACAATACTATAATATAGCTATAATTAATACTAACAATAAACTATAACTAATCTAACCTAATAATGTAATAATATAAAGCCCTAACACATATATTGCACAATAACGACGATGAAACATTTCTCTAACTCTGACTCCCTGGCGCTACTTCAACTGATTCAATTACTCCTGACAACACCCACAAGGTGGCGCGAGATTTGAACAAACGACACTCAGACCGAACCGATGACGTTTTCACACAAACCGAGGCCTCGTTTGTCATCAGTCACGTGATTTTCACGTTAACAACACAAGCCTCGAATCGCGGCTTCATCTGGCACGCCCCTTTTTGCTCGACACAAGCTCCGACGCCTCGCTTCAAATGTCACATCACTAGCTAGGGCTGGATCTGTGCTGTGGAAGGAGAGAGGAAAGATAAGTGAATTGTTTTCATCTTATGAACATTTGAACCACTTGAAGAGGATACAGTGAATGTGGATCTGACTGTTGGAGGAGCTATGTGTTTCAGAGTGTGATGAGGAGGAATTAAAAGTGAAAACCCTGTAAACGAGCGCAACGGACGGAGTGGGGCCTCTGTCCAACCCTATCGTGTGAGTGAATTGCAGTGCTTTTGCCTTATTGATACACATTGATTTATTGCTGTGGAATTGAAGTGAACACAAGTGTGCTGTGTCTTTGTTGAGAAGTGGCCCCCATCCATGCTTACACGTTCGTGGAAGGTTATTATATCTGCCCCCGTCAGAAGCCCAGAGTGATACAGTGAACTGAAGAGAGAGTACTTTGTACTGTGAAGATCCCCACCTGTTCTACTTGCTGTTTGAGCCTAGAAGCATACAGCACCACTGGTAAAGTAACCTTATGACTCACTGTCTCCCTATTGTGAACTGAAGAGAGAGTACTGTGTACTGTGACTATCCTCACCTGTTCTACTTACTGTTTGAGCCCAGAAGTATACAGCAACGCTGATAAAGTAATCGTTTAACCCACTGTCGCCCTACTGAGGAGAGAATACTTTGTACTGTGAAGATCTCCACCTGTTCTACTTGCTGTTTGAGCCCAGAAGTATACAGCAACGCTGATAAAGTAATCGTTTATGACTCACTGTCCCCCTATTGTGAACTGAAGAGAGAGTACTGTGTACTGTGACTATCCTCACCTGTTCTACTTACTGTTTGAGCCCAGAAGTATACAGCAACGCTGATAAAGTAATCGTTTAACCCACTGTCGCCCTACTGTGAACTGAGGAGAGAGTACTTTGTACTGTGAAGATCTACACCTGTTCTACTTGCTGTTTGAGCCCAGAAGCATACAGCACCACTGGTAAAGTAACCTTATGGCTCACTGTCTCCCTATTGTGAACTGAAGAGAGAGTACTGTGTACTGTGAATATCCTCACCTGTTCTACTTACTGTTTGAGCCCAGAAGTATACAGCAACGCTGATAAAGTAATCGTTTAATCCACTGCTTCATTACCGTGCACCCACGAGAGTACCCTGTACTGTGAGGAATCCTTACCTGCCATACTTACCGTCTGAGTCTGGAAGTCTGCAGCACCGCTGTGGGAAAAGTAAGCTTTTAATCCACTGCTTTATTATCGTGCACCAACGAGAGTACTCTGTACTGTGAAGAATCCTTACCTGCCATACTTACTGTCTGAGTCTGGAAGTCTGCAGCACCGCTGGGGGAAAAGTAAGCTTTTAATCTACTGCTTTATTATCGTGCATCAACGAGAGTACTCTGTACTGTGAAGAATCCTTACCCGCCCTACTTACTGTCTGAGTCTGGGAGTCTGCAGCACCGCTGGGGGAAAAGTAAGCTTTTAATCTACTGCTTTATTATCGTGCACCAACGAGAGTACTCTGTACTGTGAAGAATCCTTACCCGCCATACTTACTGTCTGAGTCTGGAAGTCTGCAGCACCGCTGGGGGAAAAGTAAGCTTTTAATCTACTGCTTTATTATCGTGCACCAACGAGAGTACTCTGTACTGTGAAGAATCCTTACCCGCCATACTTACTGTCTGAGTCTGGAAGTCTGCAGCACCGCTGGGGGAAAAGTAAGCTTTTAATCCACTGTTTTATTATCGTGCACCAACGAGAGTACTCTGTACTGTGAAGAATCCTTACCCGCCATACTTACTGTCTGAGTCTGGAAGTCTGCAGCACCGCTGGGGAAGAGTAAGCTTCTAATCCACTGCTTCATTACTGTGCACCAACGAGAGTACTTTGTACCGTGAAGAATCCTTACCTGACATACTTACTCTTGGGTCTGGAAGTCTGCAGCACCGCTGGGGAGAAGTAAGCTTCAACCCCCCTGCTCCATCATCGTACATCGACGAGAGTCTCTTGAACTGTGAGAAACCTTTGGCTTAATAAAGATTGTTACTCCTTTGAAATTTATCTCTGTCTCCGGGTCCTCTGTTGTGTGCCTGTGGTGTCGGCTCCTCACGGTGGTGACTCAGTTAGAGGGGGGGTGGTTGGTCACCCGAGCGTTCCTCCCCTCGACCTGTGACATCAGAAGTGGCGTAGTCGGCAGGATACACACCGTGAGTTGTAGCGGCCACAGGTACGCGATGGCGGACGAAGAGGCACCTGCGGCTCGTCCTCAAGTCATGCCGATCTTCATGGGAGCTCCCTGGGCGCAGCGCTATGGAGGACCGGGATCGGAGTTAAGCTTACAGGATTGGAAGGCGCAGACGGAGTATCTGGCTGGACTACAGGGACTGGGTGCAGCACAGAGAGTACAGTTTGTGTTGGGGTCGCTGGAAGGAGAAGCCAAAAGGGAAGTTCTGGCTGCATCGGAAGCCACACGTGCTACCGCAAAAACTATCTTCGATTTCTTGTTCGGATTATATGGAGACTCCACCCCAGTGGCCACTCTTCGTGCCCAGTTCTTTAACTATAAACAGGGGCCTACGCAGACACTGAGGGCATACTCCTTGAAGTTGCGGGAGCAGTTTGGCTGGCTGAAGGGGCGACCGGATCATGGACTGGGTGAAGGGGATGACTTGTTACGAGATCAATTCGTCTTGGGGCTGCGTGAAGGGCCAGTACGTCAGGGCATACGACTCCAGCTTCGACGAGACCCCACTATGACCTTTGAGGCTCTGCGACAAGAGGCCTTGGCGTTAGAACTGGACCAGGGAGAGGTAACTCGCACACCAGTCTGTGTGGCAGCAAGTAGTGCCAGTGGACCTACGCCTGTCGAACCGAGCAATTGGAAGCAGAAACTGAGGGCCGAACTGTTGGAGGATGTCAAGGGACAGATGGCGGAATTATCCCGGAACCTGCTGGGTGAGCTTCGTCGAGGACGAGTTGAAGGCGGAGCAGTGGGGCGAGAGAGGTCGTATTCAGAGGAAGGGCGAGGTCCTCTGCGCCGCCCCCTACGTCCTGTGGGCCCCCGGTTCCAGTGGGACGACCAAGGAAGGCCCATTTGTATAAATTGTGGAGATCCTGGACATATCAGTCGCCAGTGTGGGCTTCGTCGGGGTTCTCAAGGGGGTTTTTAGTCCCACCGGCCACTGTGGGTCAAGTGGCCGGGACCCCTTTGTGTGACCCTCTTTCTGTTCCTGTTGCACGAGATGACTGGGTGGGACATTGCCCTACCGTGGAGGTTCAAGCTAATGGAGTCACAATAGACTGTTTGGTTGACACAGGGTCTCAAGTTACGCTATTCTCGGAGAGCCTGGCCCAGGAGTTGTTCGCAGATCATCGGCTCCAAGCAACTGAAGCTTCCAGGCTGACCCTACGGGGGGCCAATGGTTTGGACATCCCCTACACAGGGTACATCGTGGTAGACTTTCTTGTCCAAGGGGTCCCCGTCCAACAAAAAGGGGTAGTTATTGTCCGAGATCATTGCTTGGGAAATCATCGAGCACTTTTAGGGATGAACGTTATACTGGATTGCTGGGAAGAATTGTTTCGGAGGCCGCCGGCTCGGATGTCTCCGTCACCGGCAAAACAGGACTGGGACCGAATTCTGGCCGATTGTAAAAGAGTGCACGCTGCTAATCACATAGAAGAGAGGGAAGACATCGGTCGAGTTGCCTGTAGGTATGCTCTGTCCATCCCAGCTCAGAGTGAGACCGTTCTTTGGGTCCGAGTACCCGCAAGACCCTGTGGGTCAGGCACCTGTGTCCTGGTAGAGCCTCACGAAGATTGTCAGCCAGTTGAAGTGGCTCACGGACTGGCGGTTGTCCATCGGGGGCGAGTCTCAGTAAAAGTACGGAACACAAATCCTTACCCAGTGCTCCTTCGTCGACATCAACGTCTGGCCCGAGTTTCCTCGGTACGTCCTGCCCAGGTGCACGAGCACCAAGCTGTCTGCTTCAGACAGGTGAGCCCTGCGGTGGTGGAAGTGGCCGTCCGCCCTGTTGAGGTAGAACTGGGTTCGGTTGGAGGAGGGATGCCGGCCCATCTGATGGGAGAGTCCCTGAAGGGTGAGAATCTGGAAGAGGAGCAAGTGGTACAGCTTCAGGAGCTTTTGAGGAAGTGGCAACATGTGTTTTCAAAACATGAAGAGGACTATGGCTGCACAGGGGTGGTGAAGCATCAAATACCCACTGGTGAGGCGACGCCTAGTCGAGAGCGGTACCGTCCGGTGCCCCCCACTCTTTATACCGAGGTCCGCACCCTGTTGAAAGGTATGCTGGAGGGAGGAATCATCCGAGAAAGCAGTAGTCCTTGGGCTGCGCCCATCGTTCTGGTGCAGAAGAAGACGGGAGCCTGGAGGTTTTGCGTCGACTATCGCAAACTTAACAGTGTAACGAAGAAAGATGCATTCCCGTTGCCACGGATTGAAGACTCACTTACCAGTCTTACCCAAGCGGCATGGTACTCGACATTGGACCTGGCAAGTGGATACTGGCAGGTGCAGGTGGATGACCGAGATAGGGAGAAGACAGCTTTCACCACCCCGTTTGGGTTATTTGAATGGGACCGTATGCCGTTCGGTCTGTGCAACGCTCCTGCGACTTTCCAACGCCTGATGCAGCGCTGCCTAGGAGGACAATTAGTCGACTCAACGCTGGTCTACCTAGACGATGTGATCGTCTTCTCCTCTGATTTCCACACTCACCTGCATCATCTGGAAGGAGTTTTCAGGGCCATGGAGAAATATGGGCTGAAGCTTAGGCCGGAAAAATGCCAGTTACTGCGGAAAGAGGTGCAGTTCTTGGGACATCGCGTCAGTGCTGTAGGGATCTCCCCCGACCCAGAGAAGGTGGCGGCGGTCCAAGGATGGGAGCCACCCCGGACAGTAAGACAGGTGCGGTCGTTCCTGGGCTTTGTGGGATATTATCGTCGCTTTATAAAGGGATTCTCTGGGCTTGCTAAGCCACTGAACCAACTCTTGGCTGGCACTGGACGTGCCCGTGGTAAAGGCTCCCCCTCAGTACACTGGGATTCCACCTGTGAGACCGCTTTCCAGAACCTCAAACAGGAACTCCTGAAGGCCCCAATCTTAGCCTATGCAGATTTCACCCAGCCGTTTCTCCTGTACACTGACGCCAGCAATGCAGGATTGGGGGCCGTGCTGGCCCAAGAGCATCAAGGAGTGGAGAGAGTGATAGCTTACGCAAGTCGAAGTTACATCCCGCCGAACGAAACGCTGCAAACTATAGCTCCTTTAAAATCGAACTACTGGCGATGAAGTGGGCCATGACGGAGAAGTTTAAAGACTACTTGTGGGAGCCAAGGTAACGGTGATTACAGACAACAATCCCTTAGTACACTTGCAATCCGCTAAATTGGGGGCAGTGGAGCAGCGCTGGTGGCACAGCTAGCAATTATGATTACCAGCTAAAATATCGTCCCGGCAGAGAGCACGTAAATGCAGATGCCCTGGTCCAGACTCCCAGCCACCCAGAGAGACGATCAAGCACCCCTCGGTGCCCTTGTAGAAGATGAGCTGCTGGTGGCCGTGTGGAAGCTCCCGGGGCCCCGGAGTCTGTTCCATCTAGTTGGGGGTGGGACCCCGGACGGTGGAGAGAGCTGCAGCAGAGAGATGCAGATTTGGGTCAGCTCCTGTTGTACCTCCGACAGGGAACATGCCGAGAGAGAGGAAAGACGGTCTCANTTGTACTGTGAAGATCTCCACCTGTTCTACTTGCTGTTTGAGCCCAGAAGTATACAGCAACGCTGATAAAGTAATCGTTTATGACTCCACTGTCCCCCTATTGTGAACTGAGAGAGAGTACTGTGTACTGTGAAGATCCTCACCTGTTCTACTTACTGTTTGAGCCCAGAAGTATACAGCAACTGATAAAGTAATCGTTTAACCACTGTCGCCCTACTGTGAACTGAGGAGAGAGTACTTTGTACTGTGAAGATCCTACACCTGTTCTACTTGCTGTTTGAGCCCAGAAGCATTTACAGCACCACTGGTAAAAAGTAACTTTATGACCCACTGTCTCCCTATTGTGAACTGAGAGAGAGTACTGTGTACTGTGAATATCCTCACCTGTTCTACTTACTGTTTGAGCCCAGAAGTATACAGCAACGCTGATAAAGTAATCTTTAATCCACTGCTCCCTATTGTGAACTGAAGAGAGAGTACTGTGTACTGTGAGAATCCTTACCTGTTCTACTTACTGTTTGAGCCAGAAGTATGCAGCACCGCTGTGAAAAGTAATCGTTTAATCCACTGCTTTATTATCGTGCACCAACGAGAGTACTCTGTACTGTGAAGAATCCTTACCTGCCATACTTACTGTCTGAGTCTGGAAGTCTGCAGCACCGCTGGGGGAAAAGTAAGCTTTTAATCCACTGCTTTATTATCGTGCACCAACGAGAGTACTCTGTACTGTGAAGAATCCTTACCCGCCATACTTACTGTCTGAGTCTGGAAGTCTGCAGCACCGCTGGGGAAAAGTAAGCTTTTAATCCACTGCTTATTATCGTGCACCAACGAGAGTACTCTGTACTGTGAAGAATCCTTACCCGCCATACTTACTGTCTGAGTCTGGAAGTCTGCAGCACCGCTGGGGGAAAAGTAAGCTTTTAATCCACTGCTTTATTATCGTGCACCAACGAGAGTACTCTGTACTGTGAAGAATCCTTACCTGCCATACTTACTGTCTGAGTCTGGAAGTCTGCAGCACCGCTGGGGAAAAGTAAGCTTTTAATCCACTGCTTTATTATCGTGCACCAACGAGAGTACTCTGTACTGTGAAGAATCCTTACCCGCCATACTTACTGTCTGAGTCTGGAAGTCTGCAGCACCGCTGGGGAAGAGTAAGCTTTTAATCCACTGCTTCATTACTGTGCACCAACGAGAGTACTTTGTACCGTGAAGAATCCTTACCTGACATACTTTCTCTTGGTCTGGAAGTCTGCAGCACCGCTGGGGAGAAGTAAGCTTCAACCCCCCTGCTCCATCATCATACATCGACGAGAGTCTCTTGAACTGTGAGAAACCTTTGGCTTAATAAAGATTGTTACTCCTTTGAAATTATCTCTGTCTCCGGGTCCTCTGTTGTGTGCCTGTGGTGTCGGCTCCTCACGGTGGTGACTCAGTTAGAGGGGGGGTGGTTGGTCACCCGAGCGTTCCTCCCCTCGACCTGTGACATCAAAAGTGGCGTAGTCGGCAGGGTACACACCGTGAGTTGTAGCGGCCACAGGTACGCGATGGCGGACGAAGAGGCACCTGCGGCTCGTCCTCAAGTCATGCCGATCTTCATGGGAGCTCCCTGGGCGCAGCGCTATGGAGGACCGGGATCGGAGTTAAGCTTACAGGATTGGAAGGCGCAGACGGAGTATCTGGCTGGACTACAGGGACTGAGTGCAGCACAGAGAGTACAGTTTGTGTTGGGGTCGCTGGAAGGAGAAGCCAAAAGGGAAGTTCTGGCTGCATCGGAAGCCACACGTGCTACCGCAAAAACTATCTTCGATTTCTTGTTCGGATTATATGGAGACTCCACCCCAGTGGCCACTCTTCGTGCCCAGTTCTTTAACTATAAACAGGGGCCTACGCAGACACTTCGGGCATACTCCTTGAAGTTGCGGGAGCAGTTTGGCTGGCTGAAGGGGCGACCGGATCATGGACTGGGTGAAGGGGATGACTTGTTACGAGATCAATTCGTCTTGGGGCTGCGTGAAGGGCCAGTACGTCAGGGCATACGACTCCAGCTTCGACGAGACCCCACTATGACCTTTGAGGCTCTGCGACAAGAGGCCTTGGCGTTAGAACTGGACCAGGGAGAGGTAACTCGCACACCAGTCTGTGTGGCAGCAAGTAGTGCCAGTGGACCTGCGCCTGTCGAACCGAGCGATTGGAAGCAGAAACTGAGGGCCGAACTGTTGGAGGATGTCAAGGGACAGATGGCGGAATTATCCCGGAACCTGCTGGGTGAGCTTCGTCGAGGACGAGTTGAAGGCGGAGCAGTGGGGCGAGAGAGGTCGTATTCAGAGGAAGGGCGAGGTCCTCTGCGCCGCCCCCTACGTCCTGTGGGCCCCCGGTTCCAGTGGGACGACCAAGGAAGGCCCATTTGTATAAATTGTGGAGATCCTGGACATATCAGTCGCCAGTGTGGGCTTCGTCGGGGTTCTCAAGGGGTTTTTAGTTCCACCGGCCACTGTGGGTCAAGTGGCCGGGACCCCTTTGTGTGACCCTCTTTCTGTTCCTGTTGCACGAGATGACTGGGTGGGACATTGCCCTACCGTGGAGGTTCAAGCTAATGGAGTCACGATAGACTGTTTGGTTGACACAGGGTCTCAAGTTACGCTATTCTCGGAGAGCCTGGCCCAGGAGTTGTTCGCAGATCATCGGCTCCAAGCAACTGAAGCTTCCAGGCTGACCCTACGGGGGGCAATGGTTTGGACATCCCCTACACAGGGTACATCGTGGTAGACTTTCTTGTCCAAGGGGTCCCCGTCCAACAAAAAGGGGTAGTTATTGTCCGAGATCATTGCTTGGGAAATCATCGAGCACTTTTAGGGATGAACGTTATACTGGATTGCTGGGAAGAATTGTTTCGGGGCCGCCGGCTCGGATGTCTCCGTCACCGGCAAAACAGGACTGGGACCGAATTCTGGCCGATTGTAAAAGAGTGCACGCAGCTAATCACATAGAAGAGAGGGAAGACATCGGTCGAGTTGCCTGTAGGTATGCTCTGTCCATCCCAGCTCAGAGTGAGACCGTTCTTTGGGTCCGAGTACCCGCAAGACCCCGTGGGTCAGGCACCTGTGTCCTGGTAGAGCCTCACGAAGATTGTCAGCCAGTTGAAGTGGCTCACGGACTGGCGGTTGTCCATCGGGGGCGAGTCTCAGTAAAAGTACGGAACACAAATCCTTACCCAGTGCTCCTTCGTCGACACCAACGTCTGGCCCGAGTTTCCTCGGTACGTCCTGCCCAGGTGCACGAGCACCAAGCTGTCTGCTTCAGACAGGTGAGCCCTGCGGTGGTGGAAGTTGCCGTCCGCCCTGTTGAGGTAGAACTGGGTTCGGTTGGAGGAGGGATGCCGGCCCATCTGATGGGAGAGTCCCTGAAGGGTGAGAATCTGGAAGAGGAGCAAGTGGTACAGCTTCAGGAGCTTTTGAGGAAGTGGCAACATGTGTTTTCAAAACATGAAGAGGACTATGGCTGCACAGGGGTGGTGAAGCATCAAATACCCACTGGTGAGGCGACGCCTAGTCGAGAGCGGTACCGTCCGGTGCCCCCCACTCTTTATACCGAGGTCCGCACCCTGTTGAAAGGTATGCTGGAGGGAGGAATCATCCGAGAAAGCAGTAGTCCTTGGGCTGCGCCCATCGTTCTGGTGCAGAAGAAGACGGGAGCCTGGAGGTTTTGCGTCGACTATCGCAAACTTAACAGTGTAACGAAGAAAGATGCATTCCCGTTGCCACGGATTGAAGACTCACTCACCAGTCTTACCCAAGCGGCATGGTACTCGACATTGGACCTGGCAAGTGGATACTGGCAGGTGCAGGTGGATGACCGAGATAGGGAGAAGACAGCTTTCACCACCCCGTTTGGGTTATTTGAATGGGACCGTATGCCGTTCGGTCTGTGCAACGCTCCTGCGACTTTCCAACGCCTGATGCAGCGCTGCCTAGGAGGACAATTAGTCGACTCAACGCTGGTCTACCTAGACGATGTGATCGTCTTCTCCCCTGATTTCCACACTCACCTGCATCATCTGGAAGGAGTTTTCAGGGCCATGGAGAAATATGGGCTGAAGCTTAGGCCGGAAAAATGCCAGTTACTGCGGAAAGAGGTGCAGTTCTTGGGACATCGTGTCAGTGCTGTAGGGATCTCCCCGACCCAGAGAAGGTGGCGGCGGTCCAAGGATGGGAGCCACCCCGGACAGTAAGACAGGTGCGGTCGTTCCTGGGCTTTGTGGGATATTATCGTCGCTTTATAAAGGGATTCTCTGGGCTTGCTAAGCCACTGAACCAACTCTTGGCTGGCACTGGACGTGCCCGTGGTAAAGGCTCCCCCTCAGTACACTGGGATTCCACCTGTGAGACCGCTTTCCAGAACCTCAAACAGGAACTCCTGAAGGCCCCAATCTTAGCCTATGCAGATTTCACCCAGCCGTTTCTCCTGTACACTGACGCCAGCAATGCAGGATTGGGGGCCGTGCTGGCCCAAGAGCATCAAGGAGTGGAGAGAGTGATAGCTTACGCAAGTCGAAGTTTACATCCCGCCGAGCGAAACGCTGCAAACTATAGCTCCTTTAAAATCGAACTACTGGCGATGAAGTGGGCCATGACGGAGAAGTTTAAAGACTACTTGTGAGGAGCCAAGGTAACGGTGATTACAGACAACAATCCCTTAGTACACTTGCAATCCGCTAAATTGGGGGCAGTGGAGCAGCGCTGGGTGGCACAGCTAGCAAATTATGATTACCAGCTAAAATATCGTCCCGGCAGAGAGCACGTAAATGCAGATGTCCTGTCCAGACTCCCAGCCACCCAGAGAGACGATCAAGCACCCCTCGGTGCCCTTGGTACCGAAGATGAGCTGCTGGTGGCCGTGGTGGAAGCTCCCGGGGCCCCGGAGTCTGTTCCATCTAGTTGGGGGTGGGACCCCGGACGGTGGAGAGAGCTGCAGCAGAGAGATGCAGATTTGGGTCAGCTCCTGTTGTACCTCCGACAGGGAAACATGCCGAGGAGAGAGGAAAGACGGTCTCAGACGGTGGGGGTACGACAGCTTCTGAGACAGTGGAAGAGGCTGCAACTCCGAGAAGGAGTAATCTGTCGTTCAAGGCGGGATCCCCGCACACAGGAGACTGTACACCAAGTTGTTGTACCAGAGGGCCAAGTTTCGGAGCTGTTGAATGCCTATCACACCCATACTGGCCATCAGGGCCAAGAGAGGACACTGTCCCTGCTGAGGAGGTATTTCCACTGGCCTAGGATGGAAAAGAAAGTTGAGGAATTTGTTCAGAGCTGCCCACGGTGTACCTTGTTCAAACGCAGGAAGGAGGTCCAAGCCCCATTGGTCCCCCTGCGACCGAAAGCACCTCTGCATATCGTAGGGATAGATTTCCTGACTCTGGGTCGACCAACAGACCGATTCCAGAATATTCTGGTCATGACGGACCTATTTACTAAATATGCCTGGGCCGTCCCCACCATCGATCAAACGGCAGTTACCACAGCCAACGCCCTTTGGAGAGCAGTGATACAACCTTTTGGCTGCCCAGAAACCCTACACTCGGACCAAGGTTCAAATTTCGAGTCCCGGGTCATCCAAGAGCTGAGCCGCCTCTATGGGTGCCGAAAGACCCATACGACCTCATACCACCCTCAGGGTAACGGAGGGTGCGAAAGATTCAACCAGACCTTGCTGGGGTTGCTGGGGACCCTAGAGAGTGAACAACAGGGCCAATGGGCCGAGAGTCTTCCCTCGCTGTTACAAGCATACAACAACAGTGTGCACAGTGCCACCGGTTATGCTCCTTCCTACCTTATGTTTGGGCGCCACCTCCGCTTGCCTGTGGACTTGCTCATGGGGACCGAGGCTGTGGAAAGAGGGTATAGTACCACTGACTGGGTAAATCGGCACCACCATCAACTGCTCAATGCCTACCGACGAGTCTCAGACCATCTGAGTACAGCAGCCGCCAAGAATAAGAGACTATACGACCGGACTGCCCGAGAGGCCCCTTTGTTACCTGGGGAGCGAGTGCTGGTATGGGACAACCGGCGCCCAGGGAAAGGGAAGCTCAGTGCCCGCTGGGAGTCGACGCCATATGTGGTGGAACAACGACAAGGGCCTGATGCCCCCGTCTACTCTGTACGGCCCGAAGGGAAGCCCGGACCAATACGGGTGCTCCATCGAAACCTGCTCCGTCCCTGTCCGAACTACCCGCAACTAGCAGCTGAGGCTCCAAGTGCACCACCCGCCTTAGAGGCACCTATGATAGGGTGGGCTGTGGTCCCGAGGGACCCTGAGGTTGAAGCCAGAGCGGCTCTGCCCTCGCCACCCCGACGATCTCAACGGAACACCCGAGGACAACCACCTGAGAGGTACGGCGAATGGAATTGAGGGACGCCCGTTCCAGGGACTGGAACCGATTGGCAAGGGGGGATGTCACGGGTGACAAAATCGCTCAGTAAACGGAACCTTCTTGAGAGTCCTGAGTTTCCTAGGGGAACGTATTGGGTGCAACACTCCACTACGGTTCCGGGTGTGATGAAAACATGCCCGTACTGATTAGCGCTAATGCATGGCAGGTGTGAGAGAGAGAGGAGCGGCGCTCACACAGGCTTCCTGTTTCATAAGCCACAATATAAAAGGAGCATTTAGAGAGTGTTTGCAGCGCGGTTGGTGGGTGTACAGTGTGTCAAGATTCCAAAGGGTTGACAAGAGCAGACATTAAAGTGGGTTGACTCTGGGCAGTGCTGGATACAGGCTTCCTTGGAAAAATCGTTGGAGTGTGGAGATCGCCCATTCGAGTTTGCTGGGTCATATTGATCGTTTGTGGGAAGACTGCTGGACCGAGCTAGGGCTGGATCTGTGCTGTGGAAGGAGAGAGGAAAGATAAGTGAATTGTTTTCATCTTATGAACATTTGAACCACTTGAAGAGGATACAGTGAATGTGGATCTGACTGTTGGAGGAGCTATGTGTTTCAGAGTGTGATGAGGAGAAATTAAAAGTGAAAACCCTGTAAACGAGCGCAACGGACGGAGTGGGGCCTCTGTCCAACCCTATCGTGTGAGTGAATTGCAGTGCTTTTGCCTTATTGATACACATTGATTTATTGCTGTGGAATTGAAGTGAACACAAGTGTGCTGTGTCTTTGTTGAGAAGTGGCCCCCATCCATGCTTACACGTTCGTGGAAGGTTATTATATCTGCCCCCGTCAGAAGCCCAGAGTGATACAGTGAACTGAAGAGAGTACTTTGTACTGTGAAGATCCCCACCTGTTCTACTTGCTGTTTGAGCCTAGAAGCATACAGCACCACTGGTAAAGTAACCTTATGACTCACTGTCTCCCTATTGTGAACTGAAGAGAGAGTACTGTGTACTGTGACTATCCTCACCTGTTCTACTTACTGTTTGAGCCCAGAAGTATACAGCAACGCTGATAAAGTAATCGTTTAACCCACTGTCGCCCTACTGTGAACTGAGGAGAGAATACTTTGTACTGTGAAGATCTCCACCTGTTCTACTTGCTGTTTGAGCCCAGAAGTATACAGCAACGCTGATAAAGTAATCGTTTATGACTCACTGTCCCCCTATTGTGAACTGAAAAGAGAGTACTGTGTACTGTGACTATCCTCACCTGTTCTACTTACTGTTTGAGCCCAGAAGTATACAGCAACGCTGATAAAGTAATCGTTTAACCCACTGTCGCCCTACTGTGAACTGAGGAGAGAGTACTTTGTACTGTGAAGATCTACACCTGTTCTACTTGCTGTTTGAGCCCAGAAGCATACAGCACCACTGGTAAAGTAACCTTATGGCTCACTGTCTCCCTATTGTGAACTGAAGAGAGAGTACTGTGTACTGTGAATATCCTCACCTGTTCTACTTACTGTTTGAGCCCAGAAGTATACAGCAACGCTGATAAAGTAATCGTTTAATCCACTGCTTCATTACCGTGCACCCACGAGAGTACCCTGTACTGTGAGGAATCCTTACCTGCCATACTTACCGTCTGAGTCTGGAAGTCTGCAGCACCGCTGTGGGAAAAGTAAGCTTTTAATCCACTGCTTTATTATTGTGCACCAACGAGAGTACTCTGTACTGTGAAGAATCCTTACCTGCCATACTTACTGTCTGAGTCTGGAAGTCTGCAGCACCGCTGGGGGAAAAGTAAGCTTTTAATCTACTGCTTTATTATCGTGCATCAACGAGAGTACTCTGTACTGTGAAGAATCCTTACCCGCCCTACTTACTGTCTGAGTCTGGGAGTCTGCAGCACCGCTGGGGGAAAAGTAAGCTTTTAATCTACTGCTTTATTATCGTGCACCAACGAGAGTACTCTGTACTGTGAAGAATCCTTACCCACCATACTTACTGTCTGAGTCTGGAAGTCTGCAGCACCGCTGGGGGAAAAGTAAGCTTTTAATCTACTGCTTTATTATCGTGCACCAACGAGAGTACTCTGTACTGTGAAGAATCCTTACCCGCCATACTTACTGTCTGAGTCTGGAAGTCTGCAGCACCGCTGGGGGAAAAGTAAGCTTTTAATCCACTGTTTTATTATCGTGCACCAACGAGAGTACTCTGTACTGTGAAGAATCCTTACCCGCCATACTTACTGTCTGAGTCTGGAAGTCTGCAGCACCGCTGGGGAAGAGTAAGCTTCTAATCCACTGCTTCATTACTGTGCACCAACGAGAGTACTTTGTACCGTGAAGAATCCTTACCTGACATACTTACTCTTGGGTCTGGAAGTCTGCAGCACCGCTGGGGAGAAGTAAGCTTCAACCCCCCTGCTCCATCATCGTACATCGACGAGAGTCTCTTGAACTGTGAGAAACCTTTGGCTTAATAAAGATTGTTACTCCTTTGAAATTTATCTCTGTCTCCGGGTCCTCTGTTGTGTGCCTGTGGTGTCGGCTTCTCACGGTGGTGACTCAGTTAGAGGGGGGGGTGGTTGGTCACCCGAGCGTTCCTCCCCTCGACCTGTGACACTTATTGTGGGAAAGTTCTAATTTTAGTGTGTAAGCAATCGAAAAAAACTGTAATGGTTATTTTATCTGAGGATTGGGAACGAGCCCTAGAAAACATCATAGATTTAGTTTTCTTAGTATTTAGCACTAGCTTGAGACCATGTAGTGAGATTTGAAGCTGATTGAAGGCTAACTGAAGGTAATTTATGGCTTGGTTCAGTGAAGGGGCAACTGAATATATCACAGTATCATCTGCATAAAGGTGTAATTTAGCAGTTTGCACACCATGTCCAATATTATTACTGAATATAGAAAATAAAATATGGGCTAAAATCGAACCTTGAGGAACACCTTTAGTAATTTCTATAAAGTCTGATTTAAGACCGTCTATAGAAACACACTGCGTTCATTCTGTAAAATAGTTTTTAAACCAACTGACAGCTGTGTTTCTGTCACGGATCCATCTGCGTCAGCACCAGACACCTTCACTCCGCCCACTCGTTCCAGCTCCCCAGCATACTAATCACTGTCACCTGCCCGCTTCAATCACCGTCCCAATCATCCTCCCTTTATAAACTCACTCCCCACAGTCACTCACCGTCTGGTCTCGTCGACACACCGACTACAGACTCCCGCTATACTACTGCCTTCTTCTGAGGAATACTTACCCGCTACTTCAGCCCGTCTGCTTCTCATCCGCTCCTGGTCCCCGGTCATCCTTCTGGTCATCCGTCTGCTGCCCCGCTTACCATCTCCCAGCTCTGCTTAAGATAAGAAACCCATTATCAGACTGTTTCCCACTCCTGAACCGAACTTTATCCATTCCTCACTTACCAGCTGTCATTCATACCCACTGTCTCAATAAACCTGGTTATACTCATCCATCTGTGTCCTTCTAGTCTGTGACAGAAGACCAGACCAACATAATGCAGCAATCTACCCCGAGCACCAGCGCTACACCGACCCCACCTCTTCCTACCATTCCCCGGACCAGCACTCCAGCACTCGCCACATCCACCGCGACCACTTCTTCTGCATCTGCCTCCGCCAGTCCCATGGCCCAACCAGCGCCCTTCTCAGGCGAGGAGGAGGAGTGCAGCGGCTTCCTTTTGCAGTGCGAGCTCTATATGGAGATGAATCCGTTATCCTTCCCCACAGAACGATCTAAGGTGGCCTTCTTCATCTCACTCCTGCGAGGACGAGCGCTCAGCTGGGCTCACGCCCTTTGGAAGGATCGTGGCCCAGTTACCCAGACATTCGCCGCTTTCTCTGGCCATTTCACCGAGGTGTTCTCACAGTCAGCCCACTCCATCTCCGTCCAGGATCAGCTGTACCGCCTGAGACAAGGGAGATCGTCCGTCGCCTCATATGCGCTGCAATTTCGCACCCTCGCTGCCACTCTCGGTTGGAATGAGTCTGCTCTCATCACTGCCTTCCGTCATGGTTTACAGCCAGATATCCGCCTCCAGCTCGCGGTTTATGACGACAACGTCGGCCTTGAGAGCATCATCCAGCGATCCATCCGTATCGATCAGCGACGCACTGCATGCCAGCTCGACAGCCCTGCACCTCCAACTCCTCGTCCTGTGCCCCGCCACCACAGTCCTCCAGCACCAGAACCCATGGAAGTCGGTACCACTCACCTGCCGGTATCTGAGAGGAATCGACGTATCACCAACGGGCTGTGTCTGTACTGTGGAGCCTCCGGTCATCTGCTCGCCTCCTGTCCCGTTCGTCCGCCCCGACCAGCTGTGAGTACAGTCCAGTTACCATTGCCCATCTCCTCCTTGAAATTCACTGCGGCCACTATCACTTACCTGAACCGTTCCATTTCAGTCCAGGCGCTGATCGACTCCGGATCAGCGGCCAACTTCATTGCACTGTCCACGTTAAACCGGCTCCAAACCCGGCAACGAACCATCCCTCACAAACTACAAGTCCAAACCATTCTGGGTCAACCACTGGGACGCGGCCGGGTTGGACATCGTAGCCCTGACCTGGGGTTGGAGATCGGCTGGCTCCACCGGGAGGAGATATCCTTTCTGGTGCTGGAGGGATCGACGGCTGAGATCATCCTGGGACGCCCCTGGTTGGAGACCCATTCGCCTCACATTCAGTGGTCCACCGGCGAGGTTCTACGGTGGGGCCACGACTGTTTCCAGCACTGTCTTCCCTCCGTGACGAAATCTCCAGTTTCTTCCGCCACTCCGACCGTTGCTCTCTCCACCACCTCCGTGGAGAGCCCACCAGTAGAACCTTCTCCCGAGATCCCCTCTCCCTACCGGGCGTTCCAGGATGTTTTCGATAAACACCAAGCCACCATTCTACCCCCTCATCGGCCATGGGACTGTGCGATCGACCTGCTGCCTGGGGCGGTCCTACCGCGAGGTAAGATCTACCCTCTGTCCATCCCGGAGCAGAAGGCCATGGAGGAGTACATCCAAGAGGCTCTCGACCACGGATTCATACGACCATCAGTATCCCCTGCCGCTTCGAGTTTCTTCTTCGTGGGAAAAAAGGACGGAGGCTTGCGCCCTTGCATCGACTACCGGATCCTCAACCAAGCCACCGTTAAATTCCGCTATCCCCTTCCTCTGGTCCCAGCCGCCCTGGAACAACTCCGAGGGGCATCCGTTTACACCAAGCTCGATCTTCGTAGTGCCTACAACCTCATCCGTATCCGGGAAGGCGATGAGTGGAAGACCGCCTTTATCACTCCCGCTGGGCACTACGAATATCTCGTGATGCCCTTCGGATTGTCCAACTCACCCGCCATCTTTCAAGGCTTCATGAACGAAATCTTCCGTGATCTTCTCAATCAGTTCGTTGTCATCTACATTGACGATATCCTCATATACTCTCCCGATCTGACCTCCCATATCCATCACGTTCAGACAGTACTCCAACGCCTACGAGATTACCATCTTTACCTCAAATTGGAGAAATGTGAATTCCACCAAAGCACCATCCACTTCCTCGGTTACGTCATCACCCCACACGGAATCACCATGGACCAAAGGAAGGTGGAAGCGGTACTCCATTGGCCACAACCCACCACCCGTAAGGAGCTTCAACGTTTCCTGGGGTTTGCCAACTTCTACCGCCGTTTCATCCAGAACTTCAGTCCCATCAGTTCTCCCCTCACCGACCTTCTCAAGAGCGGGGCCAAGTCTCTGTCCTGGAACACCCGAGCCACCCAAGCCTTCCAAGCCCTGAAGTCTGCCTTTGGCTCCGCTCCTACCCTCGCCCTTCCGGACCCCGCCGTGCCCTTCCTCGTCGAGGTGGATGCCTCCATCTCGGGGGTAGGAGCGGTCCTCTCTCAGCGGCAGGGGAATCCATCTCAACTCCATCCATGCGCCTTCTACTCTAAGAAGCTGTCCCCGGCGGAGCAGAACTACGACATCGGCAACCGGGAGTTACTAGCCATTAAGTTGGCATTGGAGGAATGGAGGCACTGGCTGGAGGGAGCCCAACACCCGTTCACGGTGATCACTGACCACCGCAACCTTGAGTACCTCCGGGAGGCCAAGAGACTCAACCCCCGTCAAGCCCGTTGGGCCCTGTTTTTCACTCGCTTCAATTTCTCAGTCACCTATCGCCCCGGTGAAAAGAACGTAAAGGCAGATGCACTCTCCCGCCAGTTCCAACCTGAGACCCCTTCTTCCGAGCCTGAACCCATTCTCCCTCCAGCCGTGGTCGTCAGCCCCATCCAATGGAGCCTAGATGACCACATCGCCGACGCCACGCAACTCGAACCTGCTCCGCCGGGAGGTCCAGAGGGACGGGTCTATGTTCCAACCCGTCTACGCCTGTCCCTCATGGACTCAGTACACACCTCTCCAGGCTCTGGACACCCAGGCAGCCAAGCCACTCTCTCGCTCGTCCAACAGCGCTATTGGTGGCCGGGTATGGCCCAGGACGTCTCCCGGTTCGTCAGCGGATGCTCAGTCTGTGCCATGGCCAAGGTTCCCCGTCATCTCCCGGAAGGCAAGCTGGTTCCTCTCCCAATACCCACTCGACCGTGGTCCCACCTCGGAGTGGACTTCGTCACCGACCTGCCCCTGTCTGACAACCACACCTGCATTCTGGTCGTAGTGGACCGCTTCTCCAAGGCGTGCAAGCTAATTCCCCTTCCGGGTTTGCCAACAGCCCTTGAAACAGCTGAAGCACTATTCCAACACATCTTCCGTAACTTTGGGATCCCCGAGGACGTAGTCTCCGATCGAGGACCCCAATTCATCTCTCGAGTGTGGAGGGCATTCTTCAACCTTCTGGGAGTGACCGTCAGCCTCACTTCTGGATACCATCCCCAGTCCAACGGCCAGACTGAGCGGAAGATCCAGGAGATTGGGAGATACCTGCGGTCATACTGCCACGACCACCAGGACTGCTGGAGCCGTTACCTGCCCTGGGCCGAGTATGCACAGAACTCCCTCCGACAAACCACCACCGGACTCACCCCCTTCCAGTGCATACTCGGCTACCAGCCTCCACTATTCCCCTGGTCAGGAGAACCATCTGACGTCCCAGCAGTCCACCACTGGTTCCAGACGAGCGAGAGAGTCTGGGACTCAGCTCATACCCACCTCCAGCGGGCTGTTCGGAGACACCAGAACCAGGCCAACCTTCGCCGTGCCGACGCCCCTCACTACCTTCCCGGACAGCTGGTCTGGCTCTCCACCCGGGACATCCGTCTCCGACAGCCCTGTCGGAAGCTGAGTCCCAGATATATCGGTCCTTTCCCGATTCTGAGGCAGATCAACCCCGTCACCTATCGGCTGGCACTCCCCGCTCACTACCGCATCGCACCCACCTTCCATGTCTCCTTGCTCAAGCCGTACACTAACCCTCTCACTCCTTCTTCCCCAGGGTCTGGTGCTGCGGAGGTGCCCCCTCCTCCTGCGGATCCCGAAGATGACAACATCTACCGAGTCCATGAAATCCTCGACTCCCGACGACGGGGCGGCCGCTTGGAATATCTCGTGGACTGGGAGGGATTCGGTGCCGAGGAGAGATGCTGGGTCAACCGGGAGGACATTCTGGACCCCTCGTTACTCCAGGACTTCCACACCACCCACCCAGATCGTCCAGCGCCCCGTAGCCGTGGTCGTCCCCGTCGTCGGTCCCGTCCGCCAGCTGGAGCTGGCCGTGGGGGGGGGGTACTGTCACGGATCCATCTGCGTCAGCACCAGACACCTTCACTCCGCCCACTCGTTCCAGCTCCCCAGCATACTAATCACTGTCACCTGCCCGCTTCAATCACCGTCCCAATCATCCTCCCTTTATAAACTCACTCCCCACAGTCACTCACCGTCTGGTCTCGTCGACACACCGACTACAGACTCCCGCTATACTACTGCCTTCTTCTGAGGAATACTTACCCGCTACTTCAGCCCGTCTGCTTCTCATCCGCTCCTGGTCCCCGGTCATCCTTCTGGTCATCCGTCTGCTGCCCCGCTTACCATCTCCCAGCTCTGCTTAAGATAAGAAACCCATTATCAGACTGTTTCCCACTCCTGAACCGAACTTTATCCATTCCTCACTTACCAGCTGTCATTCATACCCACTGTCTCAATAAACCTGGTTATACTCATCCATCTGTGTCCTTCTAGTCTGTGACAGTTTCCTATTCCAATGTTCCTTAATCTATTTAGCAACAGCTCATGGTCAACCGAATCAAATGCTTTGGACAAATCCACAAATAAGGCAGCACAATGTTGCTTTTTGTCCAAAGCATTTATGATATCATTTAATAGCAACAAAGTTGCTGTAACAGTGCTGTGTCCAGCTCTAAAACCTGACTGTACATCAGTTAAGATATTGTGTTTTACCAAGTATTCTTTTAGTTGACAATTTACTTGAGCTTCCTAGATTTTTGCCAGAATAGAGAGTTTGGAAATCGGCCTATAATTGTGAAGATCTGAAGGGTCGCCACCCTTTAACAAAGGAAGCACATAGGCTGCTTTCCATAATTTGGGAATTAAATTTGTCTGCAGACTACAATTAAAAAGATCTGTTATCGGCTTAGCTATAATTTCAGCTGTTTGTATTCGACTGTTGATATAAGAAACTGCAATCGCTCATGTGTTGAACTGGGCAATTGCAAATGTATACTCTCCATTTAACTGTTTATGTTTCTGTTGATGTGAAGCATCCTTGAGCTTGGGAAAAGCACTATACATATTAAAATATTATTAATATTATATAATTATTAATTTAACGGGTTAACAACCAAAAGAGATATAAAGGGAATTTAAACACCACAGTTCTCACAAAAATGAAAATTCTGTCATCATTTCCACACCCTCATTATTATTCCAAACCTGACTTTCATTCTTCTGCTAAAAGATATTTTGAAGAATGTTCAAATTGTTTAGTCCCTACAGTGAAAGTCAATGGGGTCCAAAACAACATCGTACAACAAAAAATGTCATACATGTTTAAAATGAGTGTGAGTAAATCATTTTAAAAACATTTTTGGTTGAACTATTGCTTGATATGTTTGTTTGAAACACTTAAGGGGAAACATGAAATAAAAAAAGAAGGAAAGAGTGAAAAAAAACTGCATTATATAAACCTAATAATGATAATTGGGAAAAAAGGAAACTTGCTTGTTTTTGGTGTAGGTGGAAAAATGATAATTATAGACAGTTATGGGGAGGAAAGAGGAAGAATGGTCTGTTACATTAGAAACTAAGGCTAATGCAGGCAGCCATACCTCTGAAACGTTGAGGGCTCGTCTCATCACATCTTCAGCTGATGCAAAAGGTTCAGTCTGTGTGAACCATCTGAACCATCTTGATCTGGTACAATTGTTAGCATTCCTAACAATGAGCCTATTCAGCAATTATTGTAGTTACACCAAAGCCATTGAGCTAATAAAACTGGCATCACAACAGACAGAGTCAGAAACTGAAAACCCAATTAGGTCAGGTCATATTAGATCATCTTTGATTTGATATGCATCAATGCTTTTAACTCTTGAATGGCAGCCAAAGAGAGAAAGTCTTCCTGTAAATTCAAGATTGTTTTAGTAGCTCATACCATTATTCTATGGAAGGTCAGCACAATAGCTTTCATTTGGTGAAGAGAGAAACCTTTAGAAGGCTTTGTTTGTTTATTCCAGTTCCATTTTACTCCATCCCAGTATCACATGGTCATCTTTACTAAAAGCCTATTTTGCCAATCAGTAGTGACTTGTAAATGCATGATACATCACTTGGTTCAATGGTGATTCACACATTAAAATCATTCCACATTTTGTAGCAAACTGATGAATGGTATTTGTGGAAAAGGAAGGGCACAGTGACATGCATGATGAATCGCAATACCCATTTGAGTTAAAATCACTTGGTATTTGGTGATTTAAAGGGTAACTAAACCCCTGGTCAGAGGCTGACTCCACCCACTGGCAATATTTGAACACCTGAGACCCGCAGTGAGTGACAGCTGCTGTCAGACTCTAAAACGGAGAGTGACTGGAGTGAAGCAAATAGCTTTGCAACAGAGCGGTCATTTGAAGTCGAGGACTTTTTTATTCCCGGCCTTCACCTGAAATGGAGGAGGGTGAATTGTCTGTGGCCATATCAATTCCAGCCGCTGGCTCAAACTGCGCTCTTAACTCCTGCATCGCGATCGGCATCTGATGAGTTTTGTCGAGTTGATATCAATAGCGCGCGCTCTGTAGGCATATTGATATTTTGCCGCTATGTGAAAAAATCCAGCAAAAAATGCGCTGGTGCGTTTGACGAGCCCAGAGGATTAACTTTAGCCTAACCATAAATTGTGATTAAAATATACATGATCACTCACATCAAGACGCCGCTGCGGTGGTGAAGTCCATGCAGGAGGAGCAGTGTTTGGCACTGCGTGTGGAGCTGCGTGGAGAAAGTTCATATCTATAGCACGAATGTCATTTCTCGTGTCTTTTATACGCCAAAAACAGTTTTTGCGTGTATATGGCACACGTTTTTCGCGTGCATATGATACGCATTTTTTGGCGTAGGCCTACTATAATACGCACGAACTCCCCATCCCCCCTCCCCCCTAAACCTAACCCAGGGTTTTTTAGTGCGTGCCATATAGACGCAAAAACCGTTTTTGGTGTATAAATGCCACGAGAAATGACATTCGTGGTATAGATACGCATCTTCATGAGACTGTGTTGTCTATTCCGTTACCATCCTGATCACTGTACTAAACACAAAAATCTACGCTAACTTGAAGCTATCCTAACTGTACTATGCAACTAACTACATAAAGGCTACACAAAGGCTACACAAAATAATCTAAATAACTATATGCTATGCTAAATAGATGCTACAACACTCTATCCTGATCGTTTTCAATACTCGTAATTCCAACTCTTGACTCGCAGTGGTTTTAACGAAACAAGATGATTGCCGAGGGCGTAGTAACAAGGGCGTAGCTCGTACCAAAGGTGTGGTGAGCTGAAACCTGCGTACCTCACGAAGAACCGCAAACATCCAATTGGAAAATGGGAAAATTCAACTGCAGTAGCCATCGTTTAACCTGAAGAGGGCAGCACTAAGATGTTTTTGCTCCATATATTGTGGAAATAAAACACTTAATACCCAAATGTCAAAATAGTTACTTGAATAACTAAAAAAAAGTTGGTTTAGGGTTTAGTTTTATGTTATATTTGCCCATCCCATAGATCCCATAGATCCCATAGGTTAGTATGAGGACACTGTAAAAAAGGATTTTTCAAAGTTGTAAATATACAAACATTATTATTGTAGGTTTTACATATATATATATATATATATATATATATATACACAAAAAATAAAGAAATAAATTATATATATATATATATATATATATATATATATATATACATTTATTTCTTTATTCTTTGTTTTTTGAGATTTGATGATGATGAACTTCTGCCCTCTAGTGGTCAACCTAACAAAAGCAGAAAAAGTAGAAACGTGGCCACATATATTGGCAGTGACGTAAATTTTGTTTTGCAAATATTGTTGCTTCAGTATTTTTTGTATATATTTTTTTCAGATGTTTCTATGATATACTGGAAAACATTGATAAGTATTTCATAAGTAAAGACTTTTATTGGCAAAAACATCCAGTATCAAAAGAGTCAACATTATGTTGACCCTTCATAATATCTGCAATTCACTCAGGCATGCTGGACAGCTTCTGTTCCAAATCCTGGCTGATGAATAGTGCACAGAGTTGATCACAATTTGCTTGTCCACTCACCTTTTGGGGACTGACCAGGTTCTCTATGGGATGAAGATCTGTGGTTTCCAAGCCACTTCATTATCACTCTTGCCTTGTGACATGGTGGACATGTTGGAAACTGCACAGATCATCTCCAAATTGTTCCTGGGTCGTTGGGAGAAGTTACGTCTAAGGGCGTTTTCACACCTGTAAGTCCTCACCAAGGTCCGAACCAAAGTTCATGTTTTGATGCATTTTATACTTTAAGAAAGTTTTGGTATGGTTTCACACTGCAATAATGCGAGCACACTATAGAACTTTGTTTGACATACTTACGTTCAACAATGTGACCACGAAACAATGAGACCACAAATAAAGCAGCAAACATTGCAAAACACAACATTTATGTCTCTGCAAAAGTGCCAATAGCCTACTTTTGGCCACAGCTGTAAAGGGATAGTTCACCGTAAAAAATATTCTGTTCACCTTCATGTCATTCATGTAGATTTAATAAAAAACGTGTTTTTCTGTATTATTCTTTCTGGAAAGATCTGTGTGAGACAAAATAGAAATCTCTGGTTGTACATTGTAATGATTTACTCCATATCAATCCATCTCATTAAGACTGAAAAGACTTAAGTAATACAGTACAAATACATTTGTGACTGCTTACATTAAAATACATTATATTCCACATTTTGACAACCTTGAACTTCATCAAGCAATACATACTTGGACCTTAATGACACCACAGAAAACAGTATGCGATCAAATCCATGGAATAATTGGTAAATGTGTTAAAAATAATCAAGATTCTTCTTCAATTTGGGATCAATTAAGTGAATGTATTATTTCTTGCATAGATATGTATTATGTTTTAAAACACATTTCAAAATATAACGCACAACAATGAGCCTTTCAACAATTTCAACAGGCCATATACATCACAAAACAATATCACGGTAAAAACAGAATGCATATTTCTCTGACATCATACTTCTGCCAAACAAAGCCTTCCAATGCCTGCTGATAATTTTATATCATCAGCAATCCAGTCTACTTTCTATATAATATAAAACCCCAATTCCTACTGCGTGTTCGCATTGTAACTCTTTCTTTTAGACTCTGTTTAATTAAGGCAATACTTGGATTGCACCACTGACATGAGGATGATACAAAACTTAAACTACAACAGACTTTTCCATCACCAACAGCACAAAATACACAGTTTCGATATGATTTACCCATGGTGCATGATGTAAAAGCACAGTGCTTTTATTTTTATTTTATTATGAGGTTATTTTGTGGTTGTTTTAAGGCTGTTTCAGGTCAGTATTTGAGTAAACAGTGTGTTGGATCAGAGGCTAGAGGGCAGTGAAGACTTTTCCTGAGCTTGTGCATTCCACATTCACTACACAAGGATCTGAATTGTGCAGACATACTGTATACTAGAGGTAGCTATATTATTTAAAAAAAAATCAAGGAATATCAATTTATCACTACATACTGTGGATTTCATCAAACAATTTAATTACAAAACACTATATTTGGAAGTCGTTAAAGGTGTTAGAAAATACACATTTTAAAAATAAAAATTATTTCTACAGATAATTCACACTACAAATAAAAAACAAATTTGTAGTCATACACATAGTCGATACGGAGGACGCGCGAGTCCCCGCGGTTGTGTAGAGAGGTTTAGATTAAGAGCTTTGAGTGATTAATTATCAGTATCTAACCTGACGAAAATGAATTTATTCAATGTTGTCCATTTTAGATTGCATTTGCAGTAGCATTGTGCGCATTGTGAGACACGTTTAGCCATTACGTTTTAAATGCATCATTATATTCAAATTGCAAACACGAGGAGAGCATGAAAGACCCACAACTGGCAGATGAACGTGCTCCGAAACGGTAGGAAATAAAATTAGATAGAATGAAGGATTTTAACTGTGAAAAGATTATTGACAGGGCAGTTTACGGTGACAGGATGCACGGAGCACGCGACAGAGCTGTCCGTTAAAGATGACGTGATAGTATGACCCAAATCTTGCCCACTCTTTTGCTACACACTCAAAAGTATGTACTTTTTCCTCACAAAAAGAGTACATACTTTTAGGGCGTAGTATAAGTAAGCGAATTGGGACGCAGCAAATATTCAGAGCAGTGGGTCGCGAGGACTGGAGTTGAGAACCCCTGCTTTAGAGGCTCTGTAAAATATTTGGGCAGATTTAATTGAGTATATATATATATATATATATACATATATATATATATATATATATATATATATATACTTTATCTTGTTATGAAATAACTGTTTTTCTCTTCTTCTGTACTTTTTGCAACCTCCATTTGCCAATTTAACAGCTCTGTCCTATAGTCTTCTCCTATAATCTCTGATGAAGTTGAAGAACACCTGGCAGAAGATCAGAGACCATTTTTCCATACAGAATCTCTCCAGATCCTTCAAATTCCATTAGAACCCATTTGTGTTAATTTTTTTGCTTGTTTTGAATCATTGTCCCGATGAAAGATCCAGTCATAGCCCATTATAAGATTTCCAGCAGAGGCAATCAGGTCTAGATTTTTTATAGTATTTGATAGAATACAGTACATGATGACATACATCTGACTAAGATGTCCAGGATGTCAGACAGAAAAATAGGTCCACATCAGCAGTATTTTTAACTGTCCCCTGAGTTCACCAAACCCTATGGTTTGCTGCCAAAAAAAGCTTGTTTAGATATCTGACCGCAGAGCCTGGTCCCATTTGAAGTTTCAGTAGTGTCTGGATATATACTGAATATACTTGAGTTTGTTTCTGAATAAGAGCAGATTATTTTTTTCTTTCTTAAAACCCTCCAAAAACTTGTAATTGTCACGGCGCGGGTGCAGGCTGAAGAAACAAGGAGTCCGGGGTATCGGTAAGGATGAGTTTTTAATATATATCAAACAGGCAGGCTGACAGGAACACAGGCGCCACACGGGCTAACAACAAACATCGACCGACAATGACAGAATGATGGAACAGAGGGATGGAAGACTAAATACATGGAAGAATCAAACATAATGAGGTGCAAACAGGTGAAACAGATGAAACAGGACGCTGAACGGGAGGCTGATGAGGGAGTGAGTTCAGGTGTGCAGACGAGAGGATCATGGGAAGTGTAGTGCAGGAGACGCAGACAGGATGGTGCAGACGCAGACTGTGACAGTAATGGTGTAGGGGCTTTTTTGAGGCTGTCTGACCACAAAACGTCTCGGTAGGGAACGGTAGTAGGGAACGGTTCCCTGAGTAGGGAACGGAGACGTTACGTCAGAAGTGGCGGAGAATGGGGGTTTCGCATGAAACCCAATCCTCTTCGAGTATTTAACAACGAGCCAATGGCATGAAAATGCCTTGGGGCTGCGGAATTTGCATAGCGTATCTCCGCCCCACGCAGTGGGTATAAAAGGAGGAAGTGAACGCAACCGCAGTATGTCTTCGCTGAGGAGCCAAGGCTGAACTCCGGCGTCTACCCAGCGATACAGCTGAAGTGGCAGGGAGACGTAACGTCTCCGTTCCCTACTCAGGGAACGAGGGTTACATCCGTAACCGAGACGTTCCCTTTCGTAGTCACTTCGAGTTACGTCAGAAGTGACGGAGAATGGGGGTCAGTGCCATCACGCCATCTTCAAGCTGTCTTCCAGTGCCCTGCGAAAGTCTGGACCCCTGCACCTTACCTTTTTTTTTTTCAGGGATCCCACTTTGACACAGGATTACCAAGGTACACTGGGAAACATATCCCAGGAGGGACATGCTACCAGATGCCTACCGAAGGAGGACTTACAAATACACATATGGCCGCAAGGAACGCATATGGAGATCACTGGAGGACCAACCGCAGGTGGCTACTAGAATTTAACTCCAGGGGTGGCAGATGGCTTGCCAAGGGAAGACACATGCTCAGAGAGGCTTACAGTGGATAATACACATGAGACAGTTACCATAGGGAACCGTGCACATGGAGGCACCTAGCCAGCATCCAGAGCAACAGCGGTGGTGCCCGCATCGTCGGTGCTGGAGGACTCAAGGCTTCAACGGAAGACACTGAGGAAATATGGCACTTATCCAAACCGAGGAGTGGAATGGCGAGCAAGCGAAGACACCTAAGCGGGTCCAGTACTGGCGGAAGCGAGTACGTGAGAGGACACCGGCTCAATTAGCAGATTATAGAATCTCGCGAAGGTGTTTGGTGTCGCCCAGCCTGCAGCTCTGCAATTGTCTGTTAGCGAGGCGCCGTGCGCAAGAGCCCAAGAGGAGGCCACACTCCGAGTGGAATGGGCCGTCACACCAAGGGGGCACGGACGGCCTTGCTGCTGGTAAGACAAAGCAATGGCGTCCACTATCCAGCGAGACAGCCGTTGCTTTGAGAGAGCCCTTCCCTTCTGGCTCCCTCCATGACAGATGAAGAGCTGGTCTGAGGTCCTGAACACCGCGTTCTGTCGACGTAGGTGCGGAGTGCACGTACTGGACAGAGCAGTGCAAGGCTGAGACTGCCTCCTCCAGGGGCAGCGCTTGCAGGTTCACCACCTGGTCCCGGAAGGGAGTGGTAGGAACCTTGGGCATATATCCAGGCCGGGGTCTCAAGAACACGTGAGAGTAAGCCGGCCCGGACTCCAGGCACGCTTCATCAACGGAGAGTGCGTGCAGGTCCCTTACTCTCCTGATGGAGGCCAATGCAATCAGGAGTGCTGTCTACATAGGACAGGGCAAAAACTCTACCGACTGCAAAGGCTCCAGGGGAGGCCTCTGCAGAGCACTTAGATCTACCGAGAGGTCCCCAGAGGGAACGAGGGGAGGGAGGCGGTTTTAGCCTCCTCGCTCCCCTCAGGAACCTGATGACCAGGTCATGCTTCCCATAGACTTACCTTTCACTGCATCATGAGATGCGGCAATGGCCGCGACATGAACCCTAAGGGTGGAGGGCGACAGCCTACGCTCCAACCCTTCTTGCAGGAAGGAAAGCACGACCCCGATCGAACATCTCGAAGAGGTTCCACTTCAACGCGTAAAGGTGTCTCGTGGACGACGCTCTAGCGGAAGTGATGGTTGCCGCCACCGCAGGTGGCAGCGAACTCAAACCTGCCCCGTCCCGTCCCGGAGCCACACGTGTAGCCTCCAAGATCGGGACGAGGGTGCCACAGAGTGCCCCGTCTCTGAGTGAGTAGATCTAGACTCAGAGGAATAGGCCAAGGAGGTGCTGTCGCGAGGAGCATGAGTTCGGAGAACCACGTCTTTGTGGGCCAATAGGGGGCTACCAGCAAGACCTGCTCCTCGTCCTCCTTGATCTTGCACAACACCCGTGCAAGAAGGCTCACTGGGGAAAACGCATACTTGCGTGGGCCCCGCGGCCAGCTGTGCGCCAGTGCATCTGTGCCGAGAGTGCCCTCGGACAGGGAATAAAACTGGGCGCAGTGGGATGAGTCCCGGGAGGCGAACAGAAGTATCTGTGCCTCCCCGAACTGGTCCCAAATCAGCTGGACCGTCTGGGGATGGAGTCGCCATTCGCAGGAGATAGGGCGGACCCGTGAACGCTCGTCGGCCGCCAGGTTCCGGTCTCCTGGAATGTACACTGCACGAAGGGACCTCAGGTGCTTCTGACTCCATATCAGGAGGTGGCGGGCGAGCTGCGACAACCGGCGTGAGCGTAGACCACCCTGGTGGATGATGTACGCTACTGCAGCGGTGTTGTCTGAACGGAAAAGTACGTATTGACCCCTGATCAGTGCTCGAAAGCGGTGCAGGGCCAGGCGTACTGCCAGCAGCTCGAGGCAATTGATGTGCATGAGGCGCTGGGGTCCTGTCCAGGAACCCGCGGCTGCATGCCCATTGCACATGGCACCCCAACCCGTGGTAGATGCATCCGTGGAGACAACGAGATGCCTGGAAACTCGCTGAAGAGGGACACCGGCCCGTAAAAGCTGAGGTTCGACCACGGAGAAGGTATGGCGGCACGCTGGAGTCACTGGAACTCGGAGCGAGCCGCGATGCCATGCCCACCTCGGGACTCGATCGCGAAGCCAGAGCTGAAGCGGTCTCATATGAAGCAATCCGAGCGGCGTTGCCGTGGCTGCGGATGTCATATGCCCCAGGAGCCTCTGAAAGTTTCAGTGGAACCGCACTCTTGCCCTTGAACAGTCGAGGACAAGTCAGCAGTGAGTGCGCGTGCTCATTCGTGAGCTGCGCGGACATGGCGACCGAGTCTATCTCCATGCCGAGAAAAGAGATCCTCTGCACGGTGCAAAGTTTGCTCTTCTCCCGGTTGACCCGAAGGCCCAGACGGGCTAGGTACCGGAGCACCAGGTCTCTGTGTTCGCAAAGCTGTTCTCGAGAGTGTGCCAGTATCTTCGAGATAAATCAGGATGCGAACCCCGTGTTCGCGAAGGGGAACAAGGGCTGCCTCGACGATCTTCGTGAAGACGTGAGGTGACAGAGCTAACCCGAAAGGGAGAACCGTGTACTGATGCCTGGCCTCGAGGCAAACCGAGAAAAAAAATCTGTGTCGAGGCAATATGGAGACATGAAAGTACGCGTCCTTCAGGTCGATCGCTGCAAACCAATCCTGAGGCCGAACGCAATCGAAAATGCGTTTGGCTGTGAGCATTTTGAACGGTAGTCGATGGAGAGTACGGTTCAAAATGCGCAGATCCAGGATCGGTCGTAACCCACCGGCCTTCTTGGGGACAGTGAAGTATGGGCTGTAAGCCCGGACCTCACCTCGGCTGGAGGGACCGTCTCGATTGCACCCTTCGCCAGCAGGGTCGCAATCTCCGCTCTCATGACCGGGGCATAGCCATCGACCAACGTGGAGCGAACTCCCCTGAAACGGGGAGGAGACCTCGCGAACTGAGTCGCGTAGCCGAATCTGATTGTTCTGATGACGCAGCGGGACAAGGCATTTTCATGCCATTGGCCATTGGCTCGTTGTTAAATACTCGAAGAGGATTGGCTTTCATGCGAAACCCCCATTCTCCGTCACTTCTGACGTAACTCGAAGTGACTATGAAAGGGAACTCAAATAACTTCTGCCATTCTCCCAACCATTCTCCAGCTGTGATCTCCAGCGATTCTCCTTGGAGGGTCTTTGGTTTACTCTAACTATCCTGCATAAAGACACACAATATAGACCCATGTCCACCTCTGTTGGAATTTTTAATTATAGCCCTGATGTTGAAAATGGGAGTTGTCAATACTTTAGCTATTTTCTTACAGCCACTTTCTATTTTGTGACACTCATCAATCTTTTGCTGCACATCAGAGCTAAATTCTTTGGTTTTACACACTGTGATGGATGATTAAGGCAATTTGGCATTTGTGCCACCTCAAATTTATACTCCTGTGAAACAGGAAGTCATGGCTGGACAATTTCATTTTTTAGTCACCCTGGTGTGCTAAAAATTTTAATATGAATGGGACTATACTTCAAAGATATTTTACTCATGAGAAGTTCTAGGGGTGCTAATAATTGTGGCCAACATGCATTGGAGAAAAACATTTATTTCATAATGTGATTTTCTCCCCACTTTTGATTGATTTACTAAAATACTTTTAAAATGTAATTTATTCTTTTGATGGCAATATATATAATGCTTCACTAGCAAGGACCACACCGCAACTGCACAGGATTTAGCTATAGCTTTATGAATGCAATAAGGGTCGAAGGAAGATGGGGGGAAGCATGGTTCTAGAAGTACGGTTCTCCGTCCGGCTGCTCAGGGTGTCTGACCCGGGAGACTCAGAGTGGGGGCTTCGTCTCGGTAGGCAGTAGGCGGAATTACTTGAAGACCCCCTGGGTGCAGCCTGTGGAAGTAAAATTGAGATGTTAGGGATTGAAGGAGAGGATTGGGGTCGGGGGAAGTGGGATGAATGGATGGATGTGTTGGAAGGGAAGGGGTGGGTGGGGTCGAGTTAGAGATTGGGGGCTAGGGTCGGAGGAAGGAGGGATGGCTGGATGAGTTGGAAGGGGAAGGGTGGGTGGGGTCGAGAGCTAGAGGTGGGAAAGGGGGGGGGTTCGAAAGACTGAGACGAACGGGATGGTGAAGGTGGGTTCCTGTATAAATACTGATGGGGAGAGAGCTGATTAGTTGAGGCGTGGTCCTGCTCCCGAACTTCAATTAACTTGTTAATTACATTTCACTAGCAAGGACCACACCGCAACTGCACAGGATTTAGCTATAGCTTTATGAATGCAATAAGGGTCGAAGGAAGATGGGGGGAAGCATGGTTCTAGAAGTACGGTTCTCCGTCCGGCTGCTCAGGGTGTCTGACCCGGGAGACTCAGAGTGGGGGCTTCGTCTCGGTAGGCAGTAGGCGGAATTACTTGAAGACCCCCAAAAGGTTCGGATGAGACAACACAGGCTTGAGCTTGACGGAGATCGTTGAGATTATTACGGATATATACAAGCGGTATGCTTCGGAAGACCATCGACCTAGTATTCTGATTGTCTCGTCTGAGATGCCCATGCTGGCGGCCGTGGTGGCAGCTCCGATCCGAAATGAATGTGTAGAGTAATGTTCGGGAGATATGCCGGAGATACTGAGAATACTTTGGAAGTGTTTGCTAAACCAGAATCTCGTGGCCATTTTCCTGTTTTCCGTGAGGAAGAGTGGTTCTCGAGGAGATGAAAGGTTGGCGTATCTGGAAGAAACATATTCCGAAAGTGGCTCATAAGGACTGAGGAAGGAGTGCAGGCGGAAAAGGTATATTGGAGATGACTCTCCAAATTGGTCAGTTTTACTTCTCTTCAGGTTATATATCAGAGAATCAGGCGTGTGAGCGGTGATGTCAGAGAGGCTAGGATGAATGGCTGGATTGAAGGCTGACGTCGAAGGGGCGAATTCGGAGCATCTCAGGAAGCCGAAGTATGCGAGAAGGAACATGCACTCTAATGTTTGGTCTATCGATGGGCTCAAGTAGCCGGAACGTAAGGTGTGGAGGCATTGACTCAGGAGGTCAGAAGTCAAGGGTAAGCGCTTGATATTGAGGATTGGTTCTTGTTTCCGAAGACCTCTGAGAAGCATGGATACGTGGGAGTGCGAGATGGTTTGGCATTGGTCGCCGGTGGCTAGTTTATAGATAAAATTGATTCCGGATAGGTAAGTCTGGATAGAGGATGCCCTGATGTTTTGGTAGCAATGGGCGTGAGTAACGAAGTTGCAGATGGACCAAACATTCATTAGAGGAAATGGGATTTGGTAAAAGGAATGGTAAGCCTTAAAACAATTCCAACCGGTCAAGTAAGCAGAGAGGGTACTCTGGGCAAGGCCGTTGAGTATAGCTTCCCTCGAAGCGTGTGTAAGTTCTTCCAGCTGTGGATTTAGTTGAAGACGGTGGCCGAAAACGGTGGGACTGGCGTGGGATGGATATCTGACCCTGGAGCTAAGATTCTGAACTTCTGAAAAGAGAAACGAGACAGTGAGTCGGCTATGCTATTGTGGTGTCCGGGAACGTGCGCTGCTCGGATGATGAACTGGCGTTGTGCTGATATAAGTGTTAGTCTTCGGACTAATTGCATGATCGCCAGGGAACTGGATCTGCCTTTGTTTATGATTTCGACTACCGCTGAGTTGTCTGAGTGGATGAGTATGGAATGTCGGGACCATTCATGTCCCCAAAGAAGGGCTGCTATAATGACGGGATACATTTCGTAAAGTGCGGATGATGGGAAGTCTGGCTGCTGAATTAGATGGCTGAACTCTGGTGGCCACTCGGAAGCGAACCAGCGGCCGCTGTAGTAGCCGCCAAATCCTATGGAAGGTGCAGCGTCTGTGTACAGCTGAATGTCTTCTGGCCGTGTAACGTAGTCATTATAGAAGAAGGATATGCCGTTCCATGAAGATAGGAATTCCCGCCAGAGCCGCATTTCCATTTTGCAAGCTTCATCCAAGGTGACTTTGTCATGCAGAGAGGGTATTGTTGCTGCTTTTGATAGTAAGTTGGAAAGGAAAGATTTCCCCTGGGGAATTATTCGGATGGCGTAATTAAGGTGGCCGAGGAGGGATAGCAGCTGTTGCTTTGTGCACCTGTCTGCTAGAAGATGGTTCGATAAGAGCAATGAAATGCGTTGCATTTTCTCAGGAGGTAGAGATGCTTGGAAGGAGATGGAGTCTAGGGTGATACCTAGAAACTCGATGGAGGTGCAGGGTCCTAGAGTCTTTTCTTTTGAAAGGGGTACGCCTAGATCGGAAAACACTTTCACGAGGGTGGAAAGTCCTGAGTGTGGAGGTGCGGATGTAGGTGTGATGATGAGGAAGTCGTCGAGGAGGTGCAGGACGTAGGGAAGCCTGTGGTTGTTGATGAGAATCCAACATAAGGCCTCTGAGAGGGAGTCGAATATCTTGGGGCTGCTTCTGCAGCCGAAAGTAAGGCGCACTGAAAAATAATAAGCTCCTTTCCAGAATATTCCGAAGAAACGCCAGAATTCTGGGTGGATGGGCATGCTCCATGGCCTGCCTTGCGGATGAGAGTGATGGCTTGGTCAATGGATGCGTATTTCATGGAGAAGTCTGGGGCTGGAATGATGCTATTGATGCTGGGAATATGTGTGCCGTGTGGGGAGGACAGGTCGATGATTAATCTCTTTTTTCCGGAGTATTTCCTGGTGGCGATTCCAATGGGGCTGATGCGAAAAAGAGTGAAAGGAGGTTCTTTAAACGGGCCTATCATAAATCCCTCTTTGACTTCTTTAGCTATTAGGGTGTCTGGTTCGGAGAGGGCAGACTGGAGGTTATGAGAGAGATGAGAAGTTTCTGGGATTATTTCTATGCCTGGAAAAAAGCCGTTTGTGAATCCATTGATAAGGAATTCTACAAACTTTCTGTCGGGGTGGTCTATTAAGGCAGTGGCTAATGCTTCTACCTTGATTGGTGTGCTGAGATACTGAAGTAGTCAGTCAGGTAGAGCAGTTGGGTTGTGGGGGCAAGAGGCTCTTGAGTGGGCACCTCCGCAGAAGGAGCAGGTGTGTAGGAATCTGCAGTTGGAAAGAGAGCAGCCAAGATGTTTAAAAAGTTGTTGCATACCATTCTGCCTCCTTGGTAGAGGATCGGTCGTCCTCTTTTGTCAATGCCTTTGGGAAGTGGAACGTTGGCTGTGGGCTGCATGTTTAGAGGTTTCGGAATTAGAGGAGGAGGTGGGGCTGCTGTGGATAGTCAATACGGATGTTTTGCGTGAGGAGGGTTGAGATTGAGAGGGTGTGATGGTGCACGCTGAGGCTGGATGTGATGGTGCTCCACATAGTTCGCAGGACATAGAAGTGCGTGCTGCGAAGATCCGACAGTAGAGTTCTGCATCAAGAGTGCCCCAATATGTCCCCTGATTGAACTGTTGTAACCGACCTGCTGCTTGTGTGGCGAAAAGAACGTGGTAGTTGTAGAAGCCTGTTCCTCCAAAACGCACGGCCATGTCTAAAATGATTGAGAGATAATCGTCTAGCTCGGTTCTTCGATCGTGATAAACCGAGCACAATATATCTCTGTAGATCGAGAAAGCTAAAGCAAATTCGGTGGGAGTGAGATCCTTTGAACGAGAGTTTAAAGGATGGCTGAATTGCATTAGGTCTTGGCTGGTTTGCAGCTCTCTGGGCTGGTTGATATTTATGAGGGATGGATGTAGGAGTTGGGCTAGATCTGTGTAGTTACCTGATAAGATCTGAAGACGTGAGGCTGAAGAGGCTGGGGAGGGTCGATGGATTGATGAAGCTGGATGAGGAGGCGGTGCGGCTGTGGCCAGGGTATATGGGCTAGTATTTATTGGCAGGATGTGAGGGTGTTGGGAAAGGGAGGGGAAAAGGGGTAGATTAGTTGCGTAAAAGGAAGAAATAGGAGGGGGTTGAAAAGGTCCGCTGAGAGGTAGAAGTCCTGGGTTTGCTGCATGAGGGACTTGGATTGGGTTAATTTGTAGGGAAGAATCAGAAATAACAGGAGCCGTGTGGCTGTTGATGCCAGAAGGAAGGGTAGAAGGATGGATGCTGGGATGGAGGGATGAATGTCCATGAGGATTTGTAGCTGTTTGTGAGCTTAAGTAAGCAAAGAAAGATGTCATGAATTGGGATATGTCTGAGGTAGAAGGTGCAGAAGTTGAAGGTAATATTACTTGGTCTCCACTAGGTGGCGCGGATACCGCTGGCTGAGGTCGTTGTGGAGGCAGTGTGGTGACGTCATGAGTGACGATGAGAGGATCGCGTGTCGATGCCGGAAGTGTTGGAGGCTCGGAATTTAAATCTGAAGTGTGTGCAGATGCTGTGTAAAGCTGAAATAGTCTTGCTTTATTGTCCGATCGGCTGAATAGGATACCTTTGTCCTTGAGAGCTCGCTGCAGACGAGCCACGGTCCAATTCTTGATGGTACTCTCTGGTCTGGGAGACGTGGCATGAGTGCGCTGAGAATTGCTACGATCTGTTGGATGGTGGCGCGGTTGACGGGGAGAGCGATCGTGACGGCTTTCGTGCCTGTGTCGATCGTTTATGGCGGTTCTCGTTTGCAGAGAAGAGCGATTCTGACGAGTCGGGGTTGGAGAAATCTTCGATGATGAACTGTGACGTGAATGCCCGCGGGACTGAGGGATTTCAACAACGGAACGCAGCCGGTGAGAATTTTGGCTGCCTATGGATTGTTGTGAAGACCTGACGCTCTGTGACGGAGGGGAGTTTCTGAATAATTCGTCTTCGGAGTCAGAGGGGTTGATCTGCAGCTCGGAGTCCATTTCGAAAGACTGAGACGAACGGGATGGTGAAGGTGGGTTCCTGTATAAATACTGATGGGGAGAGAGCTGATTAGTTGAGGCGTGGTCCTGCTCCCGAACTTCAATTAACTTGTTAATTACATATATTGTCATGATGTGGTTTTGTGTCTTGTCAATTCATTATCAGTGGTTCCCTGTCTAGTAATTATCCCAGGTGTTTCTTATTTGTCACGCCCCCTTGTTACCTTGCCTAGCTTGTTTGTCCCTATTATTTAAGCCCTGTGTTTCTGCCTTGTCTTTGTGAGTTCTTGTTTAGGGCCAATCCCAATTCTACCCCTTACCCCTTCACTTTCCCCTTCCCCTCCGTTTTGCGCGTCCACGTGAAGGGGTAGGGCTGTCCCAATTCTCTTTTGGTTGGAGGGGGAGGGCTAGGGGGAAGGGCCAGATAGCCCTTCAAACGAAGATTTTTCGGGAGCACACTTCAAACGAAGGGGTATGAGAAGTGTCACTGCTAACCCAGGCTGGCTGCCCAAGCGACAAAGGAGACCGATAAATTTAAGTATTTGTGGCTTTAATAAGTATTGTAACGACAAATAATGATTTGCTTTATGTTACATTCAATATTGTGTTCATATTTACGGTCAGTTTCTTCACAGAAACGTTTGTAAAAAAAAAAAAATCGCTAAAATTACTGTAGTTTGCTAACGATAGTCCGGCAACATATTTTCGTCGTCTCCGTTGTTTCCTGCGAACTTCACAAGATAAATGCAAGAAAATAGCTGTAACCCACGCGACTGAGATAACTGCAGCTGTCGACGGCATCTTGGAAGTTGTGATAAACATCAGCGCATCTCCTGTGACGTAGGCGCTAGCGACGACTTATAATGACGTTTAACGGAGGCGAAGTGGTGTCCCATTTCTTAGGGGAATATTTTCACCCCTACGCATTGCCACTCTGTTTCAAGGGTCAAGGGGAAGGCGAAGGGGTAGGGCTAGGGGAAAGTGAAGGGGTAAGGGGTAGAATTGGGATTGGCCCTTAATGTCATATGGTTGATGTCGGTTGTTCATGTATCCTGTTTCTGAGTTAGAGTCTTGTATCTAGTCTGTTTGAGTTTGTATATTAAATATAGCGTGTGCTGCACTTGGATCCAGCCTTATCCTTGCCTCAACTGCACCACCAGTGTCACACATATATTTATCAATTTGTATATAAATAAAAGTATCTATTTAGGGCCCGAGCACTAACAGTGCAAGTTTTTTTTTTCTTCTTTTTTCTGCAAAGTAAGCGCCATTTTCGTGGCCACAACATGCTCAAAAACTCACCAAATTTGGCATGCATGTCAGGACTGGTGAAAAATTTCGTATTTTGTGGGTTTCGCGGATGGGCGGGGGAAAATGGCTCGCTAGGGCCACCTAGAAAATTGGAAAAAATTAGCCCCTCGTCCACGTTCAACCTACATGCACGAAATTTGGTGGGGACGTGTATCATATCAGGACGCACAAAAAAGCCTCAAGAACCCATACCCTAAACTCGACAGGAAGTCCGCCATTTTGAATTTGGCAGCCATTTTGGGACGATTAACACACTCCGTACTTTAACTAACTCCTCCTAGGGATTTAGTCGGATCAACTTCAAATTTCTGCTGTGCCTTCTACAGGCATTGACGATGTAAAGTTGTGCTATCTGCGCGTTTTCGTCGATGGGCGTGTCCGTGGCGTCGATGATTCCGCCATGGAACAGGAAGTTGTAGTAACTTGGCTGTAAATGCCCAGATCTGCACGAAATTTAACACATTTGAAAAGAGTCCCGCCCTGAACAAATCTACATGCCGATATTCACCCACAGTCATAGCGCCACCTAGTGGCAACAGGAAGTGACCTTTAACGAAGCAGCTCCCGCCGCACCTTTGACCGACATGTACGAAATTTCTGTGGTACATCTACCATGTCCAAACGCACAGAAAAGTCTCTTGGAGTGATGCCCTAAACTCAACAGGAAGTCGGCCATTTCTATTTTTACCAACATTTTTGGATGATTTACTCATTACGTACTTTAACGAACTCCTCCTAGGGATTTAGTCGGACCGACTTCACATTTCTGCTGTGCCTTCTAAAGGCATTAACGATGAAAAGTTGTGCTATCTGTGCGTTTTCGTCGATGGGCGTGTCCGTGGCGTCGATGATTCGCCATGAAACAGGAAGTTGTAGTAACTTCGCTGTAAAAGCCCAGATATGCATGAAATTTTACACCTTTGACAAGAGTCCCACCCTGAACAAATCTACATTCCGACATTCACCCACAGTCATAGCGCCACCTGTTGGCAACAGGAAGTGACCTTTAACGAAGCAGCATAGCAAATGGACAGCCGCACTGGCTGAGCTGCAGAAAATGCAACGCGGCCGCCTCAGACCCCGACGTGCTACAGGTGCGAGGGCCCGCCCATCGCTGCTTGCAGCTTTAATTTAGAAATTGTATCTGGTCAGTGTCTTTTTTGTGGCTTTTTTACTGTTTAATTAAATAGTTATGTGGTGTAACAAGTCAAATTTTAAAATGTTATAAAACCGTATTCATAAAATAAGAAATGTTGTTTTAAGTACTTTTGCATTAAGTATAGTGCATTTTTAGGAGAAAACATTACTTGAGAGCTTTTCTGATTGCATTGGCAGCCAGTATTTCTCTACAAGTGGTCATGAATGCCTGCTGTTTCTCATAATAGGCAGCCTCATTAATAAAAGTGGGGTATACTGTGCTGGCACCCTCATAAAGGATTGTTCTCCCATCGAAAGTTAGGAACATAGGGTCACCCTGGTTCAAAGGCTCCCAATCACAGTCCTACACAGAAAGAAAAAAAAAAAGGAACAGGACAATTACTGTGGAAAACAAGTGAAGCCTGGAAGTCAACAAGCACAGAAAACATCTGAGTCATAGGACACATTTTCTTACACTCGTTTCCCCTCCCTCTGTCCCTGTCATAAAGAGCAACTCTTTTATACATCGCTCAAGGGCATGCATTTTCCTTTAATAAAAAACATGCCTCTGTATGCATTTACTAGATGGTCCATTTAGAATACCTGTAGATGAGGATGCACCATAGCTGTGATGTTGCCGTTGGTGTCCCTGGGGTAGTCAATTCTCTCCTGGACTCTGAAAACTTCTACTGTACATGGAGGAAACTCCACACCTACGACAGGTTAAAAAATGATGGAAAATTAAATGATTCTCCTAAGAAAAAGGAGACATCACTCTTTAAGGAAAATTAAATCATTCTAAACTGCCATGACTTACTTTCTTTCTCTTTTTATTTATTTTTTTTGTGATTATTTATTTATTTATTGCAAGGTTGAACATGGTCCACATGTGTGACCACAAATAACTATATACAAGACCAGGGTTTGCTTGTAAAATAAAGAAGAAAAAAATATAATAAATAAATAAATAAGGGGATGGATTAACAACACCAGCACAGATCCCGGATTTCCACTGCTCCTCCTTTATAACTTTCAGAGGCAATCAGTAAGGGTGGCCTATTGAGTTATTATATGAGATGTATATATGTTTTGTAACAAAGTCAGTCCAGGCCTTACATTTTTTTTGGTTTGGCTTTGTTAATTCTCGCTGTAGTTCTAACAGCGCAATGTGTATTTAATTTCTATGAGCCACTATTTGCCTGCTTGAGTTTTAGGCTCATGCCAAATCTAGAAGATTATCTTTTTGGCCGCAGTTAGAGCAGTGTGAAGAATCCTACGCTGGCTAACAGTCAGATCAAGATCCGCATCATCATTCAACAAACAGACACTGGGACACTGCTTAAGGATAACCTTATCACTGTTCTGTCACAACTTGAAATACCACATCCCGAAAGTTACCAATATGTTGACACTCATAAAACATGTGCATATAGGTACCCACAGTATTTGAATTACAGAGTGAGCAGAAGGGGGTAGACTTTCTTTCTTGCAGTACTCATAAAAATGTTCTCCAGGCATTCAATAGGATTATATGGACTCACTGACTGATTTTTCTTTTTTTCAAAAATGTTTTTGTTTGTGTTTATCTGAAGAAAGAAAGTCAAATGAATCGGGGATGGTGTGAGGGTGAGTAAATGATGAGAAATTTTTGGTAACACTATTACATGCAGCCTACATGCAACTTTTGTTTTGGTTTATTTTTCTTTTCCTTGTGCTGCTTTTCCTGAGTTCTGTTTGCTAGTTAGATTCTGTGGTTTCTGATTGGATTACGTTCACCTGTTGTTAAGTTAATCTCCTATTTATACCATTAGTTTCCTCTGTTCCTTGTAATGTGTCGTGTTTAAAGTGGTTGTGTTATTTTGCTTACTCCTGTAATTTTTCAGAGTATTTCCGAGTTTTCGAATTTAAATTTAAAGACTATTATGTTTCTTGGATTCGCCAGTGTTGGAGCGCTTCATTACAGTTAGACCTGACCCTTCTGTTGTGAGCTATAATGCAATTCACAATAGATTATATAAACATATATTAGCTGGCATAGCTAACATTCCTTTAGCCGCTGGAGGTTGCTGGCATGGTCTTGAGCCTTTACTTTGTATGGATCGGCTCTCCATTCGGCTTGGTTTTGATCTGCCTGGTTCTAGGAGTTTGTTGCTAAAATCTATCTTCAAAGCTTTTACAGGGATAAACAGAAAAATAATAATTCAATAATGCAGACAGAATTTAATTAATTAATGTGCCCACATCACTCAAGGGCAAGATTTATAAAACCATTGTACGCTCGGTCGCGTTGTACGGTTCTGAGTGTTGCCCAGCCACCATCAAACATTAGCAGTCCCTCCATGTTATGGAGATGAAGATGCTCCGTTGGTCCCTCGGCCTCACGCGATTCGACCGTGTCATGAATGAAGATGTCAAAAGCCGCGTGGGCGTGGTGCCCATAGTCCAAAAGATGCGTGAACCCCGACTCCGATGGTATGGCCATGCCATCAGAAGTGACGATGACACAACGGTGAAAAGGGCCTATAATCTATCACCACCCGGACGACAACCGCGTGGCTGGCTGAAGAAGCGGTGGATTATCTGGCGGAGGATATGTGCAGAGTAAATATCACCACTGAAGATGCCCTGGATCGAGCCAAGTGGCAAAAAGCATGCAAGCAAGCGGACCCTATATAAATATGGGATACACACTAGGACAGAGAGAGAGAGACAGAATTTAATTTTGAGGTCAGTTCGGTGTTCATTCAGTTCAGTTTAGTAACTGTGTTTTTAATATGAAATGAGCTGAATTAAGCTATAAAGCAGCTCTGTAGAAAAGCAGTGATGTCATTATCCTGCTCAGTTCTCATCCAATAGAGTCAGTACAGTTAAATAAGTAATATTGCTGAATACTATGTGTCCCCAACTAAGCAAGCCAGAGACTACAGTGGCAGGGAACCCAAACTCCATCTGTGACAGAAATGAAAAAGAATCCTTGGGAGAAACCAAGCTCAGTAGGATGACCAGTCCTCTGGCCAAATAATGCAACTTGGTGTGGTTATGATTGCAGTTTGCATCACAAGTCTGATTTTGGAAAAACATCATATGAGCATGAGAAACAGTCAAGCTGCAGAGTCTGCAGCTGCTCTGGTGGAGATGCGAATAATGCAGTGAAGGGGTGGTCAAAATCCCTTGCCTCTTCAGCATATATATATCATATCCTGTTGAATGCTTATGTATTTCTTTTATAAAATCAATAATTAAGTATATTCATTGTTACTTAATCATTTATTGACATATATATGACATATATATTTATTCTTTGTGCTTTTGCTTGCGAAATCATATACTTAAATGCATGCAGATGTAAGTAACCAGCTTCTTTTAGGTGCACAAGGCCATTTGTCTCTTTCTCTGGTGTCAGGAGAAAGGTTTATGGATCCTAAAGGCGTCGTGAACACATGTCCAGCACATATGATCCTTCTCTTTACAGATGGTCAAGCTATATTGAGCATTGCTATATTGAACTTTAATTGTTGTATTAAAATGTATTCTTTCTATTATATTTCTTTTCTTGGGAGAAAATGTTATCTGATTTTCTCCCCAAACGAGTGAATGTTTTACCATTATGTTTTGGTACACTTAACTGATAATAAGCCGCTCAGACTCTCTTTAGCCTTGATGGGAGCTCTTATTTGCTAGTGTCCTATGTGAACGCAGTAACAGTGAAAATAATAGGGAAATAGGGATTTGGTTTGTGTTTGAGTGTTAAAGCATAAAGGGGTCATTGAAGCCAATAGTTTAAGGCACCATTTCTTTGTTAAAGTCTAACTCCAGTTAGACTAAAGTTTAGTGTTAGTCTTCTTGGTTGCAGGTTAAGGAACAACTGCCATTAGTGGAGATTGAATGAGTTGTTGTTCTGGACACACTGGCGCCAGCAACCCAAATCTGTGACCTGGAAGGTCATGACGTGCCTCTGAATGTAAGATGCATCATCGATGGAGATATGCTTCTTCTATCTGTATATGGCATGTGCTTCTTCTATCTGTAATAGGCATGTGCTGGTCATGTGCAAATGGCGTCGCTACTATCTTTTCATGTGAGGTATGTTAGAGCTCATGTGAAGTATGATCGAGTGACTTTGTTACAATTAGGAGAATTGAGCCACAGAGGTTACTTTGAAACAAATGTTCTCAACTCCTTCCCGGAGTTACATCTCCATGCTGAAGTGATGAAGTGACGACTTCGCCGATTGGTTAGCAAAGGCCGGCTAACTCTTCCGATCATACTCTTCGCTAATGTCCAGTCCCTAACAAGATGGACGATCTTCTTAGTTGGATGGCTACACAGAGGTACTTTCAGGATTGTTCCGTTCTATGTTTCTGTGAAACGTGGCTCGGACAGAGGACCCCCGATGAAGCCATAACACCGGCAGGCTATACTGTTTACAGAGCCGACCGCAGCGCAATGGAAAGCGGTAAAACTCGCGGGGGAGGAACGGTTATCCTCGTCAAACAATCCTGGAGCACGGATAATACGGTAATATCACAGTCCTGTTCTGAAAATGTGGAGTAAATTACTGTGAAATGTAGGCTATTTTACCTGCCTAGAGAGCTACAGTGTGTTATATTAAGCACAGTGTATATTTCTCCTGCGGCTAACGAGCAAAATGCACTTAAAGAACTGCACAATATGATCAGTAGGCACGAAAATTCGTATCCAGATGCTGCTATGGTGATATTAGGAGATTTTAATCATTGTGATCTTAGAAAAACTATTCCCAGATTTTATCAGTTTGTTAACTTCCCCACTAGGGGAAATAGCACTTTGGATAAATGCTATAGCAATATCAAAAGAGCCTATACTGCTGTCTCCAAGCCACATTTTGGAAAATGTGATCACCTTGCTATCCTGCTTCAGCCCATTTACATCAGGAGGCTCAAAGCAGATCCAGACACTGTTAGAACTGTGAATATGTGGACTGATAATGCTTTGATGGAACTGCAGGGCTGTTTGGAGGCCACAGATATGAAAATTTTTAAGGAAGCCACAGATAACATTCATGAATATACAGATACTGTTAGCAGTTATATTGACTGGTGCACTTCCATCTGCATCCCCTCCAGGACTATTAGAGTTCTCCCTAATCAGAAGCCCTTAATGCGGATGTGCATATTAAAATTAGAAACCGGAGTACAGCCTTCAAATCAGGTGACAACATGGAGTATAAGCAAGCTAGATATGAACTCCGAAAATCCATCAGGGCCGCAAAGAGGGCATACACCCAGAGACTTGAGAACTGTTATAGGGAAAATAACACCAGAAGGATGTGGCAAGGAATCCAGACTGTCAACAACTACAGAAAGAATGCAAACAACAGAACTGTTATTCAAGACTCCTTTCTACCGGACAACCTTAATAAGTTCTATGCCAGATTTGACCAAAATAACAGAGATATACCCTCAAAAATCACCCACAAATCAGAGGAAACTGCACTGCAGGTGACGCACTCACCGGTCCTTAAAGCTCTGAGGAAGGTGAACCCCCGTAAGGCTGTAGGACCTGATGGGGTGGCTCCGAGAGTCCTTAAAGTTTGTGCTGACCAGCTGGCGGGGGTGTACACTGACATTTTTAATACCTCTCTCCTCCAAGAAACTGTTCCACATATTTTTAAATCCTCTATTATAGTGCCGGTTCCGAAAACAACAAATACAACAACAATGAATGATTTTAGACCAGTGGCGCTCACTTCGGTTGCCATGAAGTGTATGGAGAAGTTGGTACTACAACATATTAATTCTGTGGTACCAGACACAGTAGACCCTCTTCAGTTCGCCTACCGTCCAAATAGGTCAGTGGATGATGCGGTGGCACTGGCACATTACTACATTCTGCAGCATCTGGACAAGCACAATACATATGTACGGCTGTTGTTTCTGGATTACAGCTCCGCCTTTAATACGATTCGGCCAATGAAGTTGACTAGTAAACTGATGGAACTGGGAGTACCAACGACCACCTGTAACTGGATCACAGACTTCCTCACAGACCGCCCACAGGTGGTGAGGATGGGAAAGAAGATCTCAGCTGAAGTTGAAGTGAGCACAGGAGCACACAGGGCTGCTGTCTCAGCCCTAAACTTTTTTCACTGTACACATACGACTGTGCCACTAACTCAGAGCATAATGATAATATTGTCATTAAGTATGCAGATGATACAACTATCCTTGGCCTCATTAGAGAGGATGATGAGTCATCATACAGGGACATGGTCCATAAGGTCACCCTCTATGGGGAGGACAATGATCTTGTCCTCAACATCAACAAAACAAAGGAAGTTATTCTGGATTTTAGGAGGAGAGCCCCCTCTCCACAGCCTCTCACCATTGAGGGGATTGAGATAGAGATAAAAACTGCAGAGAGGGTTATCGGCTCCAACCTCCCCTCTTTGGACACTATATACATCCAGCGCTGTAGAAGGAGAGCACAAGGCATCCTTAAGGACAAACATCATCCAGCTTACACCTTGTTTAAATGGGTGGACACAGGCTATAACCTGAGACATCGTAGGCCTGTGAGCATCAGTACCCACAAGGCCCGTCTATGTAATAGCTTTTTTCCAGCCACTGTTAGGCTAGTGGCACAGGATATTAAGGAGGGCAAAAAGTATCCTATTCCATGTTTTTAAATTTTGTAATGATCAGTGTGTGTGTATATATATATATATATTTAAATTTTTAGAGTTTCTATTTTTGTATGTGCTACATTATTATTATTTACTATAATGTGTATTTATTCAGTTAGATTATTCTTACAGTCCTTGGTAGTTTAATTGTGATGTGAGATTTATAGTTTCATGTTATTTTATTTTATTTAAAACCTAACTCTGAGAAACGCACAAGAATTCCAATGTACCTGTACTGAAACGTACCTGTGCAAATGGCAATAAACTTTGAAACTGAATTGAAACTGAAACTGAGAGAATGCGTTGGAAAATGGCGGTTACCATGTGTGCACAAGTGGCTACTCAGAGACGGGTAATGATCCTCTTTTGGCCAGCGGGGGACAACCTAATGCAGGGGGTCACGCAGACACTGGGCATCTCCTGATGGAGGTGTTGTAAGTGAGGGAATGGGTTGAGAGTGGATGGATGTCTGCGAGGCCAACAGCATCCTTTATCGTTAGGGGGGGATGGAGCTGTGATGAGTTACGGCAGTCTGCCCCAGGAACGTTAGTCCCTCTATCCCACTCACCAGAAACCGCATTCACTGTAGGGCTTGTTTCTCATTGTGACAAGCTCTATGTATGCCAGGGGACCACACCCTGATGGAGATTATAGATAAAGAGCTAACAGGAAATGGGCTTTCGGGGTTCAGTCAGGGCCATGAAGTGATTCCCATTTGTTGTTGCGGAGACAGTAATAAAACTTTTTGATGTCGGTTGCCTCATGGGCAAGGAAAATTATAGTGTTGATTTAGAACTAATATGTCTAACATAATTTTGACTCCTGAAGGTCGTTAGACATGGTGGTGACTAAAGATGGAGACAGTTTTGTAGATTTAAGAAAAGTCTGGTTAACAAAGGTGAATTGTCAAAGGAATTTAAATGTTATCTAAGTTACAGTCTTAGAAGGCTGTTGAAAATATTATTTATTTATAGTGAGAGAGACTGCTTGAACGGAGGAAGGGAACTGTGTCTGTCTTTCTGTTATTGTCCTGCTAAAGAAAGCTCAAACAAAATAATGTTATGAACCAAAACAACCCAGCTGACCTTGTGAAATTAAATGAATAATGAACAGGCATGGTTTGAAACTGGTTTAGAGACCATATACAATTAAATAAAAGCTACAAGAAAATGTGAAGTTTAAAATCTTATTTAAAAGATATGAATATGAAAATATGAATGTATGAATGTTGGTGACTGCACTTCATGTCTTGTATGTGTTAGTTTGGGGTACTATTATTTCCTGATTTTGAGGATATTGTGTAAAACCTCTGGAATGAGTGTTTTATCATTACAGATGGGTTAAGTGGAATGACAAACTTTAAAAAAGTTGACATTTCTGAGTCAATCTGATGAAAAGACAATACAGAACATGGGACGAGCTTTAATTGGAGTGGTTTTCCAGCTCTGTCTGCTATTGGTAATTATAAATACTTTTGTCATTTATGATATTGTTCTGAATTACTCTCTGGATTAGTATGTTAAATAAACTGGAATTGTAAAGTTGAAGATTGCCGTCCATTATGGGGTAAAAACTCTTCTCTAAATTCAACTGAGGGTCTAAATTTAAATAGACGACATGTGGCATCTTAATGATAAACGTAAATAAAAGAAATTATAGACTTGGCGGCAGAGAGACAAAGTGACACATTGGCTAAGTCACTATCCAAATTATCCAGAGTGAGCTCCCTCATTTTCATGAAAGGCAGGTGGGCGAACAAAGGAGTGAATATAACTTATAAAAAGAAAAAATATTTCTCAATCCATTAAATGGATGTTTGACAGTAGATGTCTAAGAAAACTGCAATTTAGTTAATAAAGGTTAAATGAGAAATCAGCTTTATGGCTGTCTTTGAGGTTGGGATCTGAGTAAATATTTTGGTTTCTGTAAAACTGTAAAATAAGTTGGACTGAGACAATACTGATAATATTTTTTGGAGTTATATTATTCTAATATTCTTTAGACTAACCAGTTGATAGACAAATACTGTGAGAAGTAGTTATAAGGAAAAATAAAGTTGAGATTAATGATAAGAAACCAAGGGTATTGGAATTAATTAATACAATTATTTCCCAAACAAGATAATGAATGGACAAAAGCTTTATTAAGCAGACTGGGGGAAAATACTTTATTTTAGTGGTAAAATAATAACTAAACTGATGTTGTGAAGTTGTTTTATTTTATTTCAATTTCTGAAAGAAAAAAATGGTGTAAGATGTTATACAATTAAACTGATACATGCTATGTGACCATAAACTGAATGATAATTTCAGTAAAGACTAAAAAGTGCTTGAATCGATTACCATGGATCTGAATTATTAATATTTTATTTTTTGTTGTTATATTTTTGTTAGAGTGTTTTGAACCTAAAGGGTCTATAAAGGGGGTAGTGAAAATAATGGATTAACTATCCAACGTTGTTTATAATAAAAGGAATTGAAAATTGTGGTTTTAAATAAATAAATAAAAAATAGTGCTATTCTGGTATTCATGATTATAGACAATGTCCTTATTTAGGATCTGAGTAGTGACTGCGGGTCTAGCCCATGCTTGGAATACAGCAACAGTGCTTGTTTATTTAGCCCGGCTTCCAGAGAATAAATATGTACTTGTTTCGTAATCAGTTATGTGTTTTATAAAAATGTTAACCTGACTGATAAACTGAGGAAGAATGACATTGATGTCCTGTTGTGAGTGGAAGGTGGGAGAGCCTCTTAATGGGGACTGGAATTTTTAGTATCCAGCATGTCTGTGACGAGGTGAAGAGACAAGTGTGACCCGTCAGGGGAGCATGTGTTACCACTCCCCCTTTCCGTAGTGACCTCACTGGTTAGACCAGACGTGGCGGTATTGGACCCCACATTGGTCTAAAACGGGGGACTGAAGGGGTGGTCAAAATCCCTTGCATCTTCAGCATATATATATCATATCCTGTTGAATGCTTATGTATTTCTTTTATAAAATCAATAATTAAGTATATTCATTGTTACTTAATCATTTATTGACATATATATGACATATATTTATTCTTTGTGCTTTTGCTTGTGAAATCATATACTTAAATGCATGCTGATGTAAGAACCAGCTTCTTTTAGGTGCACAAGGCCATTTGTCTTTCTCTGGTATCAGGAGAAAGGTTTATGGATCCTAAAGGCATCGTGAACACATATGAAATAAGTGGATCTAGCATTGTTAAGGGCGGTCCGGTAGTTGAACAGGTGTTCTTTAAGAGCTAAAGAGTGCACAGTGAGTCCAGTTTTCCTGTGTAGTCTTTCTAGACGGCGACTCTCAGTTTTCATCAACCGAAGTTCCGGAGTGAACCAGGGTGAGGCACGAGTAGATGGAACCAGTCTAGTTCTAACAGGAGCATGCATATCAAGTATTTGAGACAAAACATTATTGTAAGTACAGCAGGTTTCTGACGGACAGTTAGACAGTAGACATTCTGATAAAGTAGAAGCCCTTATTGAAGCAGAAAAAGAAGTTGAATTAACAGAGTTAATTTTACGATAGTTCAGCATTTTCTTCTGAGGAGACACAGATATTGGAAAACTATAACTGAAATTTATGAGTTTGTGATCTGAAAATGCAAAATCAGAGCCATTAACAAGAATATTATTCAAGCCAGATGTACATATGAGATCCAAATATGTGACCTCTGGAGTGAGTGGCAAAAGTTACATTTTGATTCAAGTTGAAACAGTCCAATACTGACATCAATTCTTTGCATTGTGCAGTGTTTTCATGTATATTAAAATCACCAAGCAAAATAACAGATGAATGACAAGCACAGACAAGAGTAAGTAACTCGCTAATATCAGAGAAAAAGTCAGATGGACTCTTCGGAGGTCGGTAAATTAAGATTACAGCCAGTGACGTTTGACCCGTCATTTTCAGCGCTAAATATTCGAATGTTGTAACATCGTGAAACTCAATCCTAGATATTTTAATAGTCTCACGGCAAACTATAGCCAGCCCTCCACCTCTGCGATGAAGACGTGGTTGAGAAAAAAAGATGTATCCAGGCGGCGTTAAGAGGTTTAAGTTCAAGAAGTCATTAGGCACCTGCCAGGTTTCCGTTAGAAATAGCATGTCCAGGTCAGTGTCAATGATTATGTCATTCAATAGTGATGCTTTATCAGTTAGAGAACGGATGTTTAGCAGCGCACATCGCAGGTCTGGTGATGCACGTCTGCAAATTCCGAGGTCAGGATCAAGACGCAGCGATCTTAAATTTTCTTAAAGTTGATAGGCCTATGTCTTTTATCCAGTTGTGTTGTATCAGAAACACGGGTAACGGTAGAGACAACCGGAATGTTATTGGAGGGCGAGTAATGATAATTCCGAAGTTTTTTCCGCGACCGGTGAATGTAGCGAGGTCCGCGTAAAACCTCGAGCTGTTCACAACGTTTATAAGTGACAGGAGCCAGGCGGAAAACTCCTTTTAATGATCTGAGATGAGCAGCGGAATATTGTAAAGCCATCTTGGGGAAACAACTGTGATTCGTCTCATCAACAGACAGCAAGAACCAAAGAAGACCAAAAAACAAAAACAAAAACTGCCAGTGAATATGTGACGACATGACGAGTGATGACCCGTTCAACCTAACACAACAGTTTCGGTTTCACTGCGTTAGCCAGAACCGTGTCGGCATCAACAATCCACAGTAGGGAAGGCTACCCAACCACACTAAGGATTGACATCACAAAAGACAAAATGACAAAGAGAGTGGAGACTCACAGTATCAGATGTCGAGAGGGATGACAGGATATTAACGGAGAGGACTCGCAGCCAATCTGTGTGGAGGATCACAGGGACACCCAGGTCAGTTATCCAAAAAGTTTTAAAAATAGTCCAGCGAATCAAAAAAGTTTAGAGGGTCTGAGAATAGTCCAGCGAATAATCCAGGAGGTTGAAACAGAGAAAAACATTTCCAATAACACGAAACGTAACAGCAGCAGACAGACAGTACCAGCGTGAAGCGGCAGCACAAGCGCGCCAAGCGTTCTCACAACCGGAAGTGACGTATGGTGACCGATAAGACAGGTGAATGCAATCAGTGAATGAGGTACAGGTGGATGTGATCAGTGATGAGTCGGGGCAGTGAGTTCTGGGAAATGTAGTTCTGAGTGAAAATAGTCTAAACTGGAGTGCCCTCTGGTGTCTCTCAGGGGCACTCCAGCTGGTGACCCCCAAAGAGCGGCTTCCAGACGCTCAAAAAAAAACAGTCCAGGTGGAGGTGGAGCGGAGGCGGATCTGGGGGCGGGATGGAGGGCCAGGTCTGTGGAGCAGAAGAGGAACAGGCGACCAGGGCGTATCAGGGCGGAGCGGGCGGAGCGGACGGAGCAGGTTGTGCGGGCGGCCAAGGCGGTGGTGACCCCTCGGGCGGCCAAGGCGGTGGAGACCCCTCGGGCGGCCACGGCGGTGGAGACCCCTCGGGCGGCCACGGCGGTGGAGACCCCTCGGGCGGCCACGGCGGTGAAGACCCCTTGGGAAGCCACGGCAGTGATGCCCTCTCAGGACCAGACACCAGCTCGGGCCCAAACACCGGCTCAGGAACAGACACTAAAACAGAAATGGTCACAAGGACAGACACAAACACAGAAACAAACACTAGCTCGGGAGCAGACATTGGATCGGCCATCTTGTCCGGAGACATTGGGTCGGCCATCTTGTCCGGAGACACTGGGTCGGAGGCGGCCATCTTGTCCATAGACACTGGCTTGGAGGCGGCCATCTTGTCCATAGACACTGGCTCGGAGGCGGTGACGTGAACAGTCTCTGGATTGGCAGAAGTAATGTGAACAGTCTCTGAATCGGCCATCTTGTCTTTAGACATTGGCTCGGAGGCGGCCATCTTGTCTTTAGACACTGGCTCGGAGGCGGCCATCTTGTCTTTAGACACTGGCTCGGAGGCGGCCATCTTGTCTTTAGATACTGGCTCGGAGGCGGTGACGTGAACAAACTCTGAATTGGCAGAAGTAACATGAAGAGTCTCTGAATCGGCCATCTTGTCAATAGACACTGGCTCGGAGGCGGCCATCTTGTCTGTAGACACTGGCTCAGAGGAAGTGATGTGAACAATCTCTGAATTGGCAGAAGTAACATGAAGAGTCTCTGAATCGGCAGGGCTGACGGTGAGCGTCTCTGGCTCGGGATGGCTGACGGTGAGCGTCTCTGCAGATTTTCTGAGGCGGAAGAGTCTGATAAGTGGATCCATGGTGGATCTCGGTTCTTTCCGCTGCTGGATCTGAAGCGGCGAAGTCTTCTGTTGTGAACTGCTCTGAGGCTTGTAGATGTAGATCCAAACGCATTTGAGGGCAATCCAGAGGCGTAATCCAATGTACAGGCAAGGGTCATACACAGATAGGCAGTCAAAAACAGATACACAAAGAAACAAACAAATAAAACAGGCAGGGACCAGAGGCAAGAGAGTAATCCAGGGAACAGGGCAAGATATCCAAAAACCAAGAGACAAGAAAACCATAAGAATGCTCAGAAATTGCAGTGTAACACTTAAACAAGTGTAACCCATATAGAATATGCTGTCACTAAAGGGTTAACTAGTCGAGTGTCAAATTACATGATGCCAGTAGAGGGCGCGCTAGCACTGTTTTATACATTCGTCATTGGGGATTCTCTTGTATGAAGCTGCATTAGAAAAAAGCCCTAGTTCACGTGGCGAAAATAGATTGCAAAACAGTAACATCTAGTCAATTCTAATCAGGAGTTGAGTTGATAAGATATTTTTTTACTAGTAACTCGAGGATTGCATTGTGGAAGACATTTTTCTGTTGTTCTTTACCCTGTTTTCTGCCGAAACCTCCGGTGAGTTCCTGTTGTCTAAATGTGCTCATTAGCTTGCTAATTAGCTTGCTAGCTAATAATAGGTGATGTTATCAGTGAAAAATATTAGGTTTAAAGATCTCATGCTATTAAAATAAAACCAATCGGAGTGACATGAGACTAGAGAGTATTGTAATATGTTTATATTGCACGTAGCTCATAATGTGTGAATTTTGTGTTTTGCTAATCTGAGCATTCAGCTAAGTACTGGGTTCTAAAATGTGTTTAACTGAGGTAAAATGACTAATGGGGAAATAATGCATTCATTTCAGGTTGTTTAGTAGTTTAATAGCATACGGTTCATTACATGTTATGATTGAAAAATGCATTAATCCTGTGAGATACATTTATTTAGGAAAATAAATGTTATTGTTTAATCTTTTACTATGCTTTGGCTTTGCCAATGTTAACTATGGTCTCTAGTCAAACAGACTTGTATGAAGCATAGTCGTAGAGTGAATTTGAACAGTTCTCTTATAATCATAGTTAATGGTTTTAAATGTGTAGCTGGTTTATTGGAAAAAAGTAAATGACCATATATGGAAAGGAGATATAAAGAATTATAATTGTTTTGTATCTATTCTGTACTGCTATGTACAGATTGGTTTTTATCCTGGATTCAGTTTGATTTCAAACCATACCGACTTCGATGGCGAGCCTGTCCCAGTGAGTGACATTCAACAGAGGGAACGTTTGGACGCAGTGTGGCCAGCTGTGTTGGATTCTCTTCTGCAGAGTGACTGAACTGATTCGTATCCAGACCTCGGATATTGGATTCCAAGGATTTCAGATAAGGAACTTGAATGTGTTTTGGTTTACTACCCGGGTAGAGTGACTTTCTGTTTTCCAAGGACAATTTATTTTGTTTTCCTATTTTTTCTTTTAAATGAAAGAGCTCTATTTTATTTGGGGGTATTTTCTAATGTAAGAGAAAATAATATGTGAATAGTTTGTTGCACAGTGACTGTGTAATAAATCTGCCAGCTGTTCTGTTTCAAAAAAAAGTGTAAGTCTCCTTGTGAGTCTTGTCAATTACTGCTCAGAGTCTAGGTAATAGATATATAGCTATCAAACTAATTTAGGTTAGAGGTGCTACACAAGACTTCGCGGTGAGTAGGGCTGGGTATTGTTAGGTATTTCACAATTCGATTCGATTTCAATTCTTGAGGCTTCGATTCGATTCAATATTGATTTATAAGCTTCGATATCGATTCAATAATAAGTAAATACACAAGTAATTAAGTGCCTGAGTGAGTATATTTTTAAATAATGTGCGTATATTACTAATGTTAAAGAACAAATTGACCCCAGCATGTTTGTTTCCTGTCATGGTTTATTCAGCAGAATAAACTGTACAATATTTTATGTGTTGAATACAAACACAACTGTGACAAGCACTGTACTGTTCGTGTACCATACAATGAATAATCAAGAGCTGATTCAATGTGCGTCTTTATTATCCCAAACTCCATTAACAACTGCCCGCGAAGCGGGCCAACGACGTCACCACAGGATACAAACCATATATGGCATTTCACCGTAACATCTCCCTTTCTTTAGAACTTTGCCACACTTCACTAAGAACCCCATACATAAATTAACAACCCGAACAAGAGTGGTTACTAGATCAGCATATACTGTGCATTACCAAAACTGAACTGCATTACTGGTGCGTTAGTCTGTCTTCACCACTAAGGGAAATTCACAAATAAAGTCTTCACAAATCAAGTCTCTGTGGTGGACGTGACTGACGGCCGCTGCGCGTAATGATCAGAGTCTCGCGCTGGGCAGGCCTATTACTCACTGACAGCTTTTGTTCTTGGACTTGCTCTGGCACATATTCCGTGCTGTCCGATGTGTCGCCCTCTCTGATTGCTGTTTCATCGTTGCTGGCTACCGAGCCTTGACTGATCCCTGCTTCTTGGTGATTAAACTGGGCGGAGCGCTCAGCCTGTCGCAAATCCACACGGTTGCGCCTGTATAATGTGCCATCCACATCCACCACATAAGACCGCGGATTCACCTTTCCCAGACACTGGCCTCTCCGCCACCGTCCTGTGCGGTCTCCAGGCAATGGTTTCATTCTGATGTGTTCACCGACCTTAAGCTCTGGGAGGTCTTTGGCTCTCGCATCGTAATGGAATTTTGCCATGCGCCGTTTCCACCTCAGTTTCTCTGAAACTCCCTCGACCACCTTGGGGAAAAGTAAACTGTTTGTCATGGGAAGCCCCGACCTGAGTCTGCGTGACATCAGTCGTTGAGCAGGACTGCTGTCCAATCCTTCTGTGGGCGTGTTTCGCCAGTGCAGAATTGCTAGCCATGGATCTGTTCCGTCGAGTTTTGCCCTTTTACAGAGCGATTTCACAATCTTCACAGCCGATTCTGCCTTTCCGTTAGATTTTGGGTGCTGGGGAGAGGATGTGACGTGCCTGAATCCCCACTGGGCAGCAAATTTTCGAAACTGTTCACAAGCGAATTGCGGCCCGTTGTCAGTAATCACTTGATCTGGCTGGCCGTAACGCGCAAACTGCACTTTGCAGCGCGTAATGACTGTGTCTGCCGTCAGATCTGGCAACTGATCAATTTCCCAGTAATCTGAGTAGTGGTCCACTATGATCAGAAATTCTCTGCCACCATACGCATACAGGTCCATACTCACTATTTGCCAGGGGCGCACAGGAATTTCATGGGACATCATAGTTTCTTTTTGCTGGTTGTGCGCGTACTCTTTACATGCAGGACAGTTAGCCACATAATCATTTATCTCTCCTCTCATGTTGGGCCAGAACAGCGTTTCCCTCGCCTGTCTGTAACAGGCTTCTCCTCCAATATGAGTGTCGTGAATGCGATTGAGCATTGCTGCTCTCAATGACTTCGGTATAATGGCACACTGACCTCTGTAAAGCACACCATTTTGAATGTTCACTTCATCTCTGAATGGCCAATATTCGCGCACTAAGAGCGACGCGTTTTCTTTGCGTTCGGGCCAGCCAGCTAGCACGGTCTTTGCCAGCTCCTGTAATGCGTCGTCAGCTTTGGTCTCGGTTACAATTTGACGGAGACTGGTGTCTGTCACGTTGAGATGTAGGGCTTGGTCTATAAATGAGAGCACAGCCTCGGTGCTGTCCATGGTACTCACGTGTTGTGGTCCGGGCTCACTGGACACCTGCTTGTCGAGCGCTGCCCTGCTCAGCGTATCACTTATGTACATCTCTGGGCCAGGTTTGTACACAACATCCAGGTTGTAGCTTTGAAGCTGTAATAACATGCTTTGGAGGCGTTTGGGAGCATTAAGAAGCGGCTTCTTAAAAATTGTCACGAGGGGTTTATGGTCGGTTTCAGCAGTAATTGTCTCCCTGCCGTACAGATAGTGATGGAACCTCTGACATGCGAACACGATACTCAAGCATTCCTTCTCAATTTGGGCGTAATTTTGTTCAGTTCTCGTAAGCGCCCGAGAGGCGAACGCCACAGGCTGGCCTTGTTGCAGCAGACAACAGCCCAAACCGTTCTTACTGGCGTCGCTTTGTATTGTCACTGGCTTGTTTATGTCATAATACCTCAAAACGGGCGTGTTCGTAACCATGCGTTTTATTTCTTGAACTGCCTCGTCATGTTTAGGGAGCCAGTGCCACGCTACGTCTTTATCCAGAAGCCTGCGAAGTGGCTCGCATACCTCTGAGAGCCGTGGGAGAAACTTGGCCAGGTACGTCACAAATCCAATGAAGCGCTGAACTGCTTTTACGTCCTGCGGTGTCTGCATTGCCAGGACTGCTTTTGTCTTTTCTGGGTCAATTCGCAGCCCTTCCGCTGACAATATGTGCCCATGAAAATGCACCGCTTTGAGTTTGAACTGCACCTTTTTTTCACTCAGGCGGAGTTTCACAGCCCTGCATCTCTCCATCAGAGCGCCGAGATTTCTGTTGTGATCTAACTCGGCCTCTGCGTCCGAGTCACCGCAGCCAACAACCAGTATGTCATCCGCTATGGGCTCTATGCCTCTGAGTCCCATCAACAACTCGTGTTGCTTCCGTTGATAAATTTCTGGTGCAATGGAGACGCCGAAGGGCAGTTTACACCATCTCATCCGCCCCCAGGGTGTCCAGAAAGTTGTCATTAAACTGCTTTTGTCATCCAGCTTGCAGTGCAGAAAGGCATCGCGAACGTCTACCAGCGTGAACAGACGTGCTTTGGGTAATTTATACAGAACGTCCTCCAGTGTTGGCATGTGATTTGATTGAGGTGTTTTGGGTCTATACATATTCTCACTTTGTCTGGCTTGGCTATACTTACCATGTTGCTGATCCTTGGTGTAGGTTCCGTGACACTTGTAATGTGTCCGTCTCTCACGTATTTATCCAACTGTTCTTTTACTCTGGTTTTTAAGGCCACTGGCACGTTCCGTGGCGCGCATTGCACAGGCGACACGCTGCTGTCCAGCACAAAACGGACCTCTCCTGGGACTGAATCGACTGGGTCATTAAACACGTCCTTGAAATTGTCGATTAATTGTTGCTTTGTGAAAGGCGTGTCTGAGTGTGCAATCAGTCTGTGAAGCTCTTCTGGGATGGTAAACTTCATGAGCCCTAGCCGCTCACATGTGTCACCCGAAAGTAATGGCTCCTGATCGGCTTCGACCACTTCAAAGACTAGCTTGTGTTTGGCGCTCTTTATTGTGCATTCTGTATGAAATCGGCCTAAAGACAGCATTGTGGCACCAGAGTACAATTTCAGTCTTGTCGTGCTTGGCTGCAAAGGGCTTTCTGGGTCAAGTTTATCTTTGGTTATACGGCTCATAACATTACAAGTTGCTCCCGTGTCAAGCTGACAGGCCTGCTTTCTTTTATTAAGCGTGAGGTTAACAAACCATCTTGGACCTGGGCACTTTACTGTCTCAATGCATTCCTCAGCAGCGAAAAGTCGACCCTCGCTGTAGGGCCCTTGCTCGTCCTGATCGTCATCCATCATTACATTCACTCTGGTGGACCTGCCAGTAAAATGTTCACGCAACAAGCGCCGCCTCGTGTTCTCATTGGCAATGCCCAGGACAAGTCTATCGCGAATCATTTCGTCTTTGAGCTCCCTATACTCACAGGTCGATGCTCGTTCCCGCAGCCTCGTGAGAAAGTTGTCTATAGGCTCGTCCAGCTCCTGCTTGCAACACCCGAACATATATCTTTCGTAGATCACATTTTTCGCAGGCTTGAAATACTCTCCCAATGCATCAAGTATGACTTTCGGATCCTTCGTTTGTTCCTCGCTCAACACAATATTATGACTGTAGACATGTCGACATTCATTACCCATTAATCGCCGCAGCGCTGCTGCTCTCACCTCTTTGGGCTTTTCACTAAGCCCGGTAGCAAGCTCATAGTCCTCGAACTCCGCTCTAAAATTGTCCCAATTTTTTGATATGTCCCCTGACATCCGCATGCCCTCCGGGGCAGGAATGCTGTTTAAAGCCATGTTCAGGATCTAGAGTTCACTTCTGACACCATGTTCGTGTACCATACAATGAATAATCAAGAGCTGATTCAATGTGCGTCTTTATTATCCCAAACTCCATTAACAACTGCCCGCGAAGCGGGCCAACGACGTCACCACAGGATACAAACCATATATGGCATTTCACCGTAACATGTACAGTGCTTTAACAACACCTCTAAAGTGCATGTAACTAAGTAGTAGAAAGTATATTTCTTTCTTCCTATACATTCAAGTTATAAAAGAAATGTAAACAGAAGCACAAAATGTGCATACTCAAAAAAATATTATTATAATTTTGTAAACAATAACACTTAACAGTTGAACACACTTAACAGCAATTGCGAGTTATCAGGCCAATTCTAAGGGGAAAAAAGACTAACCTTTTTCCCTCTCAGAATAGTTTATATCTCACAATTCTGACTTTATATCATGCATTTCTGACTTTATAACACGCAATTGCGACTTTATAACACGCAATTGCGACTTTATAACACGCAATTCTGACTTTATATCTCACAATTCAGAATTGCGAGATTTAAACTCCCAATTGTGAGAAAAAAAGTCAGAATTGTGAGATAAAAGTCGCAATTACCTTTTTTATTTTCCATTCTGTGGCGGAAACAAGCTTCCATAGTTCCCCGGCTTACAGTGGAATCCAAAATGAGCCCAAATGTCGGCTTTTAATGTTGGTGCAGGCTTGAATCAGTCTTGAACGCCTGCTTGAACGGAGTGCAGCTGCTGTCCGTCATCGCGCTGTTTTGCTAAAGCACGACTTCTACAACGCTGAACGCTCTCACTAGAGTGTAGCCCACAGCGCCGCCACTGGCCTGGATGGCTGAATCGATTCATAGGATTTGATGAATCGATATTGAATTGAGAAGCAAAAAATTGCAATGCATTGATGAATCGATATTTTTACCCAGCCCTAACGGTGAGTGACTGAATAAACATGGTATATATAGCCAGACTAACAGGATGATAAGACAGGTGAATGCAATCAGTGAATGAGGTACAGGTGAATGTGATCAGTGATGATGAGTCGGGGCAGTGAGTTCTGGGAAATGTAGTTGTGAGTGAAAATAGTCTAATCTGGAGTGCCCTCTGGTGTCTCTCAGGGGCACTCCAGCTGGTGATTGTTACACCAATAGTTTAAGGCACCATTTCTTAAGTCTTACTCCAGTTAGACTAAAGTTTAGTGTTAGTCTTCTTGGTCGCAGGTTAAGGAACCACTGCCATTATTGGAGATTGAATGAGTTCTGGACACACTGGCGCCAGCAACCCAAATCTGTGACCTGGAAGGTCATGACGTGCCTCTGAATGTCAGATACATCATCGATGGAGATATGCTTCGTTCACATATACATCTGTATATGTGTGCAAAATTACTGAGTTTATTCTTAGCCAATGAGAATCATTCAATGTGTAAGCAACGACGTAGTTTTACAACTGTTACGACCTCTCACGACTGTTTTAAACACAGCTCATTATTTCCATTCACTTCACCCCCTCCATTCTGGGCCCCTTCCGACTCCGACAGCTGAGCTGAAGACGCATTATTTACCTGAAACGAGCGGAGAGGAGAGGAAGGAGTGAATGTAGTGACATCATGTCAAAAACACATGTAAATAAAAAAAATCTAACTATCATTATGAAGATAAACAAATAAGTTGTATTTTATTACTCACTATCAAGCTAGCATATTGATATTGGTAAAGTTTACAATCTATATTTATTGATTCGCTAACGAGCTAGTTATCTATAAGGCAAAGCTAAAAACAGGTTGCATACACGTTTTTCCATTGCCATCATTTACACTGTGATGAAGATGAATTTCGTGTAAGATTCATAACATATATATAATGTTCTGCATGTAAGAGTTTGCTTGATGAAAGCATTGTTGATTCTGATGAGGACTACACTCCCTAGACAAGTAAGTTACCCATAGACAGTATAAGAAAGTGAAGACTAAAATTTCATCTTTTAATATTATTTCATTATTAAATATTATGTATCTGTATTATTATTCTTTATTAGTTTTCATAATCACTGTATTATCCTATGGAGTTTCAAGTTTGAATGCATGAAAAGAACATGTCAGGGGAAAGCTATATATTGCTTAGAGAGGTATGTGTGCAATGTAACATGTTCACTCAGCATAAATGTTTCCACTGATGCAAGTGTACCACAGATGTACATAACAAGGAAAGTAGCGCACGTATGACATATACGTTCTAAATTGAGAAGCTCAGAGCAACATGTTTGTTACCTTACAAGGAAGCTGTAAGACTGTGTGATGTATAAAACTCAATGTCACATTGTACCACCCTTAGAGAAACATGTAGGCATGACCGGGTGAGAGGGTAGAGGAACATGGAGAAACGCATAGACCAGGCATGAACACAACATCATGAAGTTTCTCTCCTGACATATATATAATATATAATAAAACTTTCTTGGCAAGATAACTGGTGTCCGGTCCCGTAAATTGAATAATAACGGGGAAACCCAAGAGGCTTTAATTCCAAGTCTACATTTGGCGTCACGAACAGGATGGCATTCAGGCATTTGTCTCAATCATTCAAGGTAAGACTTTTTCCTATTCTAAAAAATAATTTGAAGTCTGCCTGATGATTGGACATTGACTGAAACTGCTTAAAAGAACTGTGTTGTTTAAAGTACCAGTTGTTTTGCCAATGAATATATATGTCAGAAAAAAGAAAATAATTTAAATAATTAGAATTTGATGTGGCTTGTTTGAGTTGCTCTGTTCAGTAGACCTCTGAAATATTGAATGATGCTGGGGAAGTTTTTTTCATTTTAGAAAAGACTTTAGTAAAAGTGTATCTTTTTTAGAAAAAAGACCATTTAGTCAAATATTTGGAATAGCAGTAAAGCGATTTAGCAATTTGCTTGGCATGACTGGAAGGTGGTTGGAATATGGCGAGACTGTAAAAACTGATGGCAGAGTAATCTCTAAAATATTTCCAACACACCGAAGAATCGTTTTAGAAAACGAGGATAGTGTGTCAAAGCGGTGATTTATAGCGGTTTAAGGTGGCGGGTCTGTGCTATAGGACGCACAGGATTCCGTATTTAGAAATACAGGCGCCCTAAAATTTTAAACACGCTGATTGAGCCCTTAGAAGATGGGTATCAATGGAAGTAGCTAGAATTGTGTGCTTTCTGATTTTGACAATAAAGCTGTTCAGTATTGAGAGGAAGAGGCTGATCTGAGAGCAACTTCAAATAAACTAAGTAAAATTTAAAAATAAAAAAATAGAGCAAACAAATACACAAAGAAAACAAATTATTAGAGTTAACTTTTGTTTTTTTTTTGTTTTTTCCTTTCCCCTTCTTTGTTCTTTGAGTTATTAGAGCAGGAGAAAGGGAGAGAAGGAGAGAAGCAGAGAGAGAGAGAGAGAAGCAGAGGGACCCCCCCCCCCCTTGGAATTCACGCACAGTAGAGATACACACACACACACACTCACTCCCAAAATATCCCTGCTGTTTGAGTGCACAGTCACAGAGTGACAAATAATTTGCTATGGCAGAAAGTGGTCTTAACAGCCGAACAATAGCTGATTGGTATTTAAAAAGAAAACAGAAAAAGCAAGCTAAGCTTTTGAAAAAAGGACTGGATGTTAATGCATCTTTGGATGTGCAGCTAAGCTGGTTTGATTCGCAAAAAGACTCCATCAAGTCAAAAGCATTTCCAATACTGGCAGCTCATTGGATTGTGAAACAAGGTGGAATCTTCTGTGGCATAGATGGATGTCCAGCCCCACTTGTTGAAGCAATGAAGCCTCAAATTGAAGCATTTCACAAATTGAACAAAATTATGTCTATTAACTGTTCAGATAAAGAAAACACAACCAATGATAATTCATTTGATCCAGATTGGACAAATATAATAACTGAAGCTGAAAAGAGATATTCACAAGCACCAGTGAAATCTGCAACTACTGTAACGCCTCCTCCTTATAACCCAATGTATCCAGTTTTGCCTGAACAATGTACAAGTTCCTCTAAACCACTGACACAGCCTCAAGCTTTGAGATCAAATGGTCCAGTTGACAAAATGTATATTGCTTCTGCACAAGCAGCTCCAATAATAACAAGATCTAAAACAGTTCATCCCAACAGAGACATGCTGCGCTGTACACCAGCTTGTAATTATGGATCCGACTGGGGTGATGAGACAAGAGATGACGACATGATCACAATTGACAAGATCGGTCCTGAACTTTCTTCACCAGTAATTAAAAAGGAAGGATCTGAATTAATGACAGAAGAGAGACCATTCACTCCAGGTGAACGACAAGCCATTCTAACAGCCTTGCCTCCTCTGAAGAGACAAGATCCAAACACAGAGTTTTGGCGAGAATTAGACTCTCTTGTCGAACCACATCAAATGACACTACGAGACATTCACACCATTGTGAAAGCTAAAATCCCAAGAGACAGATGGGAACGCTTGCCAGCTTCAATAACAACTGCCCAATGGATAGATTTGTGGGTTGATGACCAGGGACGACCCCTGGGTCTTTGGCAAGCCTTAGATGTATTCCGAAGAGAAATCCAGGAAATTTTGGGCAGTGGTAAAATTCCCTTCACATTAGTGACATTGATTAAGCAAAAGGATGATGAATCTCCAGATGAGTATGCTCTACGTAAGTGGAATGCTTATGAGAGATGGGCTCTCTGTGCTAAGAAACAACCTGACAGAGATGATGTACAGTTCATTGACACACTTGTGGATGGACTTGGCCCAAAATACCAACAAGCCTTATCACTTGGAGTCAACCCAGGTGAGACATTTGACCAAATCATGCAATGGGCTGGCCGTTTGGAGATGGCTATGAGGTCAAACAAAGAAGAAGGAAACAAGCCATACCGAAGAGGAGTGGCGACAGCTCAATACAACAAAGACACAAAGAATAAGATGGTTTTCTGCAGCAATTGTGGAAAACGTGGACACGTTAGACGAGATTGCTGGGCTAAAGGAGGTGGAGCAGAAGGTCAAGGTCCATCATTTAAACAGGTCAGTACCAAAGACCATAATGAAAATTCTCAAGAGAAGACGTTGACTGAAGCACAAGTCCGTCAGCTCATTGAGGGAATTATGCGTCCGCAATAGGAATTAGCGGCCCCCTGTATTAGTAAGAAAAAAGACAATCGCCTTTTCGTTAATGCATTAATAGGGGGCCACCCATGTGATGTTTTGGTTGACACAGGCGCCTCAATTTCAATAACAGATTTGAACCTACCTACAACAGATGAAACTATGGAAGTTGAAGGTGTTGGAGGTGGTATCACAAAATTTCGCAAAAGTATTCAAGTTCCACTGCAAATACATGAAGATGAAGTCTTATGGACATCTTTTTGGGTGGGGCCGAATTCACAAGGAAGCCTAATTGGCATGGACATTCTTCCATTGTTAAACATGATCATATTCACTGACAGTCGTCATATCGCCACAACTGCTGGGATAATACCACACGAAGATCGCACATGTAATCTAAGGTCTGTTGGTACAGCAAAACCAATTATCAGGAACTGGACAAAAGATGGTGTGTGGGGTCTTCTATGCAGTTTGTATCCAGATGTTTGGGCTAAACACAAACTGGATTGTGGTAAAGCCAACATTGACCCCATTGTTATTGAGGGACCGACACATGCCCCTCATAAACAATACCCCATCCGACCTGAAGCAAGACAAGCCGTTGAGGAAATAGTGGCTGACTTGGAAGCTGAAGGTATCATCAGACAAACGTCATCTACCACTAATAGTCCTGTCTGGCCTGTCAAGAAATCAGATAACTCATGGCGATTAACCATTGATTATACAAGACTTAACAGTGTAACACCAAAACCGCATCCTATTGTAGCCAATCCTGCCACTATTCTGAATGATATTCCAGGAAATGCTAAAATTTTTACGGTACTGGATGTACTGTCTGCTTTCTGGTCTATACCTATAGACAAAAGATCTCAAGAGAAATTAGCCTTTACAGTAGGCGCAAAACAATATGTCTGGAACAGACTCCCACAAGGTCTTAATATTTCTCCTGTTGTATTTCATAGAGCTTTGAACCAGTTCTTAACGGAACAAAAAGCTGAAATTGAGAAATCAGGAAGTGTCTGCCTCCAATATGTTGATGACTTGTTGATTGCAAGCCCAGATGAAAGAAGCCATATATTTGCTCTGAATGTTGTCCTACAAGCCCTTAGGAAAGGGGGATTTAAAGTTAACCCCGACAAAGCACAGCTGGCCAAATCCAAAGTTATCTATTTGGGCCAAGAAATATCTATGGAGGGAAGGAGAATGACAACAGAGCGTGTAGAAGCATTACGACAACTTCCAAAACCTCTAACAGTTACAGGAATGCGAAAGGTGATGGGACTTTTCAACTATTGTCGTCAGTATATACCCGATTTTGCTAGCATCACCAGCCCTCTCATTGACCTGTACAAGGGAGGAAAGCCGGGAGTGGAACAGATTAACTGGACACCAGAAGCTGAGGAAGCGTTTACTTCTATGAAAGAAAAACTGACTTCAGCTCCAGCTTTGGGACTTCCCGATGGACGATTGCCGTTTCATTTGTGGACCAGTGTAGGAGATGAGACGTATTCAGCAGTACTGTGTCAAAAACCAGGTGATCGATACAGACCAGTTGGATACTTTTCCACAAAGATTCCTGTCACTATGATTGGGCAACCACGATGTATACAAGCTCTCGATGGTGCCACATGGGCAGTGGATGCTGTTGAGAATCTGATAGGAGCACAAACTATCATATTGCACACTCCACACAGTATAGTGACATTGTTGAACAACACAAACATCAAAACCATAACCGACGCAAGAAGAGCAAAATGGGAAGCTACTTTGTTGAACAAGGATTTGAGAGTGGAAATCATCAGAGACACGTCTCTTAACCCTGCAACAATGATGCTGGAACCACATGAGGGAATACCACATGAGTGTGTAAAACAAGTAGAAGAAGATAGCCTTGGTCCTGTTAATCCAATCCTTCTTGAAAATCCAGACAAGGAGTTATGGGTCGATGGATCCAGTTACTATGTTGATGGAAAACGACACACTGGATGGGCTGTAGTGCAAGCTGATGGAACTGTTGTGAAGAAAGGAGCTCTTCCTGGCAAACTTTCAGCACAAGTAGCTGAGCTCATAGCACTTACAGAAGCTCTTGAATTATCTGAAGGAGAACGAGTCAACATCTATACAGATAGTCGATATGCTTTTGGTGTGGTCCATGACTACCTTGCCCTGTGGAAGAGACGTGGACTCATCACCAGCAATGGGAGCGAAATACAACATGCTTCCATAATTCGTCGCTTGATTACAGCATGTCACTTACCTAGAGAAGCAGCCGTGATCAAAGTAAAATCACATCAATCTGACAAGTCCAAAGAAACTCAAGGAAACACGGCAGCAGATGCAGCAGCTAGAGAAGCAGCTCTACTCCATCCTACTCCTGTTACCCTGGTAAAGGAAAATACCAAGGATAATCCTGAGCTCCATCTTCTGTCATATCAATTGGAGACAGATGAAGAGAAAGAACAATGGATAAAAGCGGGAGCGAAAGAGGATGATCAAGGAATCTGGAGAATTCCAACAGGACAAGTAGTGATGCCTATCGGAACAAGAAGAGAACTAATGCAGCTGTATCATGGAAAAGTGCATGCTGGAGCAAAAGCAATGAAAGCTCAAATCAGTGAGACGTGGTGGTGGCCAAGAATGATGAGAGACATTGATGATTATTGTAGGAGATGTTTGATATGCCTCAAAGCAAATGTGGGAAAATCTGTAAAGGTGCGAATGTCACATGCACCCAGACCAACAGGTCCGACACATCTCCAAATTGATTTCACAGGACCTTTGTCACCTAGTGGAGGGTATCAGTATATACTTGTAATCATGGACAATAATAAGAAAGTGCGAGAAGCTCAACAGCAATGGGATGAAAAACACACCACTACTGACATTCCACACATTCCCGAGATAGGCAGTTTTGTTATGATCAAACGAATTGCTAGGAAGGGTTTAGAGTCTAGATGGGAAGGACCTTATGAGATACTCTTAACATACAAGTGTTTGTCTCAAAGGGGAGGGTGTAGGAACAGATAGATGGTATCATTGGTCACAAGTTAAACCTTGCTTAGTGAATAAACAAACTGTTGAGACTGAGCAATGTTCATCGATTAGTTTTAAAGATTGGGAACAAATAAGTGATGCTAACTATTTTTCTGCTTCCATTTCAGGAATCAATTCCATTGACATTTATTAAAGATGGTTGCAAGTTATTATGTATTCCTTACAAAACATTACCTCACAAACAATGAACACCCGCTTACTGATTTTCAACCCCAAGGGATAGGACCCTTTAACATCAACGTTTATTTTAATTTCTTATTTTGGCTCGGAACTGGGGGATTTAATTAGTTAACGAGTTAATTAATTAATGAGTCCAGGCACGAGCAGAAGACTTATTAGTTTTTTTTTCTTTTTTTAGATGATTGGGGTTCATTTTAAATACATACACATAGATATTAAAAAAAACACATAGTATACGGGGACATAACACGGGTTGGGGTTTTGTTCTTTTTGTTCTTTGTTTTGTTTTTCCTTTTCTATTCTTCTGTTCTTTCTGTCTATTTTCTTGGTCTGCTATTTCTTCTCCTCACTATCACTTCTATAGGTTGGCCACCTGGGAATGATGGTGTGGAACTTACGGCCGTAGTTCCAGTGGAGGGAGATGAAGACTAAAATTTCATCTTTTAATATTATTTCATTATTAAATATTATGTATCTGTATTATTATTCTTTATTAGTTTTCATAATCACTGTATTATCCTATGGAGTTTCAAGTTTGAATGCATGAAAAGAACATATGTCAGGGGAAAGCTATATATTGCTTAGAGAGGTATGTGTGCAATGTAACATGTTCACTCAGCATAAATGTTTCCACTGATGCAAGTGTACCACAGATGTACATAACAAGGAAAGTAGCGCACGTATGACATATACGTTCTAAATTGAGAAGCTCAGAGCAACATGTTTGTTACCTTACAAGGAAGCTGTAAGACTGTATGATGTATAAAACTCAATGTCACATTGTACCACCCTTAGAGAAACATGTAGGCATGACCGGGTGAGAGGGTAGAGGAACATGGAGAAACGCATAGACCAGGCATGAACACAACATCATGAAGTTTCTCTCCTGACATATATATAATATATAATAAAACTTTCTTGGCAAGATAACTGGTGTCCGGTCCCGTAAATTGAATAATAACGGGGAAACCCAAGAGGCTTTAATTCCAAGTCTACAAAAGCAAGTACCGCATCGTCAGCTCGAGGACAGATCCGTGGTCGAGGCCGAAGCAGAGGAGGTCGTGCAAGAGGCCGTGCTATTATGGTCCGAGGAAGTAGAGGCCGAGGACGGGGTAGTCGAAGTGCAGGGCAAGGAGCACTTTTTAGACAAGAGGACCTGCGTCGAGTTTTGCATCTTCAAGCTCAAACAAGGGCATGCAAACAGGTACAATCTGGATACTCGCAAGTGGGCAGGTCCTGTGTGGCAAAAGGGTGGTTGCCATGGTTGCGAGAGAGTGACAGTCGCCTAAGCCAATCCGTTGTTTCGTCCCGGTTCGAAATAAAGAGCTGTGTTTAGTGCAGATTAAACGGTCTAGAGTTTTTTCAGAGTACTTAGATGTTAATTATGCAGTGATATTTATAGAAAGTTTAAACAAATTTGGAAAAAAGTTTTTATAAAATTCTTACCTACACTACCTTTAAACCCTGTACAATAAATTAATTAGTAACAGGAAGAACGTCCATCATCAAGTAAAGCCAATTTTGCTGCGCTTTGGCAGCCTGCATGTAGAGTCTTTTGCTCCTCTGGTTCTGGGTGTTTCCACCGCTGGTGTCATTCTGGGGCGTCCATTCTCTGATACAACATCAACTCGGGATATTGTGGAGTGTGAGATTACACATTTTATTAACATGGTTAATTTAAAGGGGTGATGAACTGAGAAATCAAATTTTCCTTGAGCTTTTAATATCTAAGAGGTTATCATATTATAAGAATATCCTGTAAGTTTCAGAACTGAAAACGTCCTTGTTAGTCCAATAAAAGCTTTTATTTACACCAGCCTCTGAAAACGTCTCGTTTTGAAAAGTGGGAAACTATGACGTCGAAGGGGTTAAAACACCACCCCCGCAGAAGAAGATCAACACCTACTTCAACACGGTCGGTTTAGCCCCGCCCACCGATTCGCGCAATACACGCATAGCTAAGTAGCCTAACTTACATGTCTACCTCGTGATGAAACCGGATCGTTCTACCGAGCAATACAGAATATTTTGCAGTGCCTGGTTGTGAAAGAAGACAGTCGCTGCATAAGCTTCCTCTGGATTCCAATAGGACTTCATGGATAAACTTTATTTTTAATGACGTTCCAGCTGATGAGGGTAAAACATCGTCGTCTGTTCGCTTCATTTCACTGAGGATTGTTTTGTAAACAAGACTGGATTTGCAGACCGATTAAGAGTAAAGAACGGTGCTGTGCCGTCTATATTGGATCTGACAGGAATTGTGCAACACACGGACTCTGGGTCGAACATGTATGGGTGAATCCGGTTGCCATTTGACAAAATTGGACGTTTTCCCCCACATACACCGACGGGTGAGTGAAACTCATTATAATATGCAAAACTGTTATCAACTCACAGCAGTGGGCGTTTATTTCCAAGTCTTCAGCGCGACACGCCCATAAAAACCGACCGTTTTTCAGGAAGGCTCACAACTTGGGTACAAAATAGCCTATTACTTATTCATTTTGATGTTTTAGAATGCAAAAACCAAGCGAACGTCTTAAGTTGACCTCAGATAACAATATAATAACATTTTAAAAGCCAGTTCATGACCCCTTTAATGTTTTAAATGGAGAAAGTCTGAAAACAGTAGGAATTCCCAGTGTGACCCTCCTGACTGTCCTTTGACCATACGGGAAAGCCATGCTTTTCCTGTTTCTCGTCTCGCCGCGTGAAAATGCCTGAAGTTAGAACAGCTGCTACTGTATGTTAATGTCTGAGACCATTTGCCTTGAAAGTTGGAGTTCCAGGGTCACATGCATTTCCATTTGCTTTGTTTCAGTGTCTCCACCTTTAGGTAATCCCACCCTCTTTGAAATGTATAAATTAGAATGTAAGGTTCTTTTAAATCAGACTATCTTTGAGATGACTACAGCGACGCAATAAAGAACTTCTGCGTGAAAGATACCTCAAGAGTCTCCTGGTCTGTTGCGTGGAAGAATAAAACTTCACTACGGGAGCATGGGAGATGTTCTGTGATGGGGGAGACCTGCTTCCTCAACTGTTTCCCAAGAGCACACTTCCACACCGATCTGGTCCCAACAGCCCTGAAACAACTCTGCGGTGCTTCCATTTTCACTAAAGACCTCCAAAGCATAACCTCATCTGGATAAATGAGAGGAACGAGTGGGAGACAGCATTTGTGACCCCTGCAGGACACTATGAGTACTTCGTTATGCAGGTTTTAACTAACAGGTCTTTTATTGTGAGTGTGTAATCCATATGCTCACCTAACAATTAGGCTATAATCAGTGTTCGAACTATACCGTGTCCTTTGGGGGAGCCCATTTTTTTGGGGGGGTGGGGGGGTGTTCATGCACTTGCGCGTGCAAAGGATTTAAGCGCCTTTCAGACGCGGAATGCGCAGCGCTATGAAACCCATTCATTTCAAGGACTTCCAAAGATACATAACAGCTACAAGTGTATGCAAGTCTATGCAAGCACTATATACAGGATTCACCGTATTGACACAGCAAACAGCCATTCACAAATAGTCTATAGGATGTCTTTGAGTTCACTTGAACAAGGGTTAAATTACTCGTCGGCTACAGAAGAATATCACAATTCCTGCGTTCAATTAGGCCTAAGACATTGAGAGTCAAGCAGACCTATAACAACCCCAGACACAACACATAATTAGGAATAACATGCCTTACCTTAACACAGAATGGATTTCAAGAACTTTGCGCAGATCAGTGGGCTCCAACGTTTATATTTTTTCTACGAATCTTTGAGTTAACATGTATTAATGATTGGAATTTGCACTGCAGCACCACCACACATTGATGATAAGAATAGCATGTATAGTTATCTTTATTGAAGTGAATTAGGTTTAAATCGCCGTCATGCATGAATTAAAAATATTTTTGATGTTTTACACATAATACTCCACTATGATCACATTACACAAAACTGAAATTGCACGTCAAAATAAAACATTGTCAATATTTTTTGAGACCCCCAAAATTTCACGAATCACGTAGTGGTTCCCCCGTAGTTCGCACCTGTAATGGATTTTTTCCCTGAACCTGACTACTCTACAATAATACTCACTCTAATTGGCCAAGTCTTATACTTTTACCAGCGCATCTACACATAGACGTCCGCTGAGTCAATTTAACCTACCCTCTACCCTAGCGCATCTCCAGTCGACGTCCGCCGGGTACTAATCCTATAACCCTGGCGCATCTCCAGTCGACGTCCGCCGGGTTCTAATCCTATAACCCTGGCACATCTACAGTCGACGTCCGCCGGGTGCTAATAATTCTAACTTACTTGTTCTTGCTGCGCAGCTTAAATAACAGACAGACTCCAGCAAATGTCCTTTCAATGCTTTTAATTTCGGCCAAGAGAGTTCTCGAGCAATACTCAGAGAACTTCCCAAGTAAAAACAAGGCCGGTGGATCTCAGACAAATTCCATTGAGAATCCCCCCGAAAACACTGATACAACAGTTTTTATACAATATGGAGGCATGCCATAATGACATTAATTCCATTGGTTCTTCATAGGTAGACTGTTTTGTTACTGGGTAGAGGAGACTTTGTTTTAATGTTTCTAACTTAGTCATCTGTCTAGTTGCATTTCCCATATTTGTTATTTATACTCAGTCAGGTGTTTGACACACATACATTCATCTGAAGTACAGAATGCCTTAGTACATTGTCTCAGATACTCAGCTGGTTAAATGAGGTCAAATGTCAAAACATGGTTAGCTTAATATTCAGTTTAAAATTTTCCACCACACACCCTGGCTATAATTCATTACTATTACTCAGTACTTAAATGCATAGTTATACTGTAACAACCTTAAAATAAAGTGAAACTAAATTTTTGGTGATCTATCCCATTAATTACTAATCAGTGGCTTATGTAACTAGCTTATGTAAGCTAGAAACATGTGTATTATACTTAGGTCATGTTGTATTTTTTCAGCTTTGGTTCCTTCAGCTGGGAGTGGGATCCAGCTGGTCTAAAAATGTTGTAAAAGCAAAAATGTTCTGCAAATAAGCCAGACTATTTGCCAGTTTTTCTCTGTCCACTTGTTGAGAAATTCAGAGTAGCACATTTTTTCTATCTTGTTTCTATCTTGTCTTACTGTCTTCATTAAATGTCAATAATATGTATTATTTACACTCATGCAATGAACATTCAGCATTGTAAAGCTGGCAGGTTTTGGAGTAGGCATGTGCTGACACATGCGGTCACAAAAAATAGCACTTTTCAAGTTGGAGGAATTATGATAGGCTATGTGTTGCCATTTTATTTTTATTTTGACTGTTTTTACTGTGAAGCGCTGGTTCTTACACTGATGTTTAAAATCATTATTGAAGAATAAATTATACATATTTCAGATATAATTAGATAGGACCTCCAAATTAATAAATATAGCCATTTATTTAAAAAAAAAGAGAGAAAGAAAAAGAAATTCACACTTAAACTTGATACTTTAAGAATATAATAATTTTCATTGTGGCTTAATTCCCTGTGGTACATCAGCTTTTAAGCTCACGCCAACGAGTGAAAGCCCGACCGAGTGGGACTCCTGTCCGGTTTCTAGCACGGTCCGATTCTCTTTTCCTTTTTCTGGACATTTCTGACCGAGTTTTCTTTGATTTTTCCATCGTCCGAAATGCACGCAAGTGGCTTCATGTGTTGTTGATGTGTGTGACGTCGTTGCCGTAAAGCATTTCGTGATTGTCGCGAGATTTGTCGGGGACGTCGCTCTCAAACTGGCATTGCTGGTTTTTCCAGCAGCATCCCCCCCAAGCTATACTACCAGTATGATTCGCCCTACTATGACATTGTTTACCACTGAAACAACTTTGAAGCTGTTATATTAAGGTACAAATCTTGCATAGTGTGCCTTAAACACTGTGGGGGTGGTTAGCGAGGCTGTTTGTGCATGCTGCATTGAAATCAGTTCCCGGTCACGCACTGGTAATTGCTCGATAGAGAACTGATCACGCTACAACAATGTTTCGCAAGCGGACATACCACGTAACCGGACACGACTATTTAACTGAGCGACAGCTACCGATAGCAGCACGGGGGTGACGACCCCGCAGATATGTTCTAGAAGCAAAATCTCGCCCTGTAGCTCTTGTATAGCCTTTTCTGCCACTGGATTTTTGTTGATATTTTTAGCATCGCTTACCTCAATGGCCAAATTGTGTTGAGCAAGCACTGCATCCTTGGCCAGTGCTGAGAAACCTGGCGCTGGGTCCATTCTAATTATGGCAAAGGGGCCATAGAGAGGACGAAGGCTAGTACACGTACAAATTTGTTTATTTGTTTATTAGGATGAGCTAACGTTCATAGGACGAGCTGACGCTCACGTTTAAGCACGTCAGCTGCAAAGGTAGACCCGACCATCTCAGGTGGGTTGCAGCTGGACTGCTCCACTGCAAACACTGGGGACTGTGCCAGTGAAGCTCATTGGTGACAACCCTTACTGGTAAGCTGGACGGCCGACTCCAAATCCATGGCGACGACAAGTCTCAACTGGTGTGCCCATCACACTAACACACCACTGTCGACCACCACCATAGAGTGCATCGTCGTTCCTAGGTTAGTGTTGCATGGTTTGCTTACGTCATGACTTCGTCGTACAACTAAAAGCCCATCTCTTGCCAAGGTAACAGTATTTAAATAACGTTACACATCTTTAACATTACTAACCATCTTGGAAGGATGAGTACCCTGCCGAAGATGTGCTAGCACCCTACGAAGGTACTCTGGACACTCTGGCTGAATGGACACCCACGAGGCTCTATTGGCAAAGGGTACCTTTTGGGCTCCGTGCAAGATGTCAGTGACGTCAGTACGGCATACCACAGAGACCATAGATTCACGGACAAAGCTACAAACTTGACATGCAGGACTATCACATTGAGCAGCATTACGACTAGCATATTCTGATGGGAGAATGGCAGCCCCGGCGACAAGAGACCTGGAAGCGGCTTGCAGTGGAAAAGAAAGTGGACAAGCAACTCAAGGAATTCACCTCTGCACAGCTTTTCAAAGGCCAGTATGCATGGTTTACTGTCAGTGAGCACACATGCCTTCTGTGATGACTGAATAATGTATGGGCTGCAATGTTTGAGGGAAGCAGCTATGGCCAGGGCCTCAATATCGCACGGAAGCCAATTAATCAGATCAATCACAGCTGTCAACTCACCACCAGCGACAACATTGTCGAAGGGAGCAAGGATTGACGAGCAACCCTTAAGACGTGCCAGGACTTTACACACACCGATGAAGGACCGTAGGCCACAAATAGACATAGGTGGAGGCACATGAAGCCAATGTTGCAATACGGTGTGAACTAGCATGAACAGTACCCTGATTCCACACCCATCCCAATATATTGGTCTGGACCGGGGCAATGACAGTTTTACAGGGAGCTAAGCACTGATTGCATGCTTGGAGAGCCACTAAGACACTGTTCCACACTGCAAGAAGGCCTTCAAGAGTGTCAACCCCACAATACAAGCCATCAGCAACCTTAGCCACCTGTCCCTGTTGAAGGAGATCGCCAAGTACTCGACAGGTCAGTTCTTCTAATGCCGTTTCTGAACCAGGCATGCCCATGGCACATCTGGCATACACACGGACTCCCTTAAATGGCGTGACGACCCCGCAATATTTCATAGAGGCTTTGGACAGTGGAATTTGGTAGAAGGCCTTGTTGAGGTCAGTGGCGATAATATACCACCACTGAGCAATCTGATGCAACGTTGTGTCCACATTTGGCATAACTGACGGCTGGGGTTTGCTATAACGACCCACGTCTGCGAAAACTGTAACAAGAGGAAACCCCCAATTAGGTTTTTGATAAGAAATGATGGGTTGACATATTCAATATCGACGTCAATGTCCTAGGCTTTCGAAAAACGCCTAGCTCGTCAAATTGAGCCTGCAGTTCCTGTAACTGGCCCCTGGTGTACCGCGGAACCCTTCCCTTCCGTTGCGGTGGTTGGACAGGTCCAATGTTTACCCTCGCCTGGAAGGGGCCAGCAGGCCATTATAGCTCCCAAACTGCAGACTGAGGACCTCATCAAATGCCCTATGATGTCATGAAATTATTATCTGACCTTATCTCATTAGACCCCAATGGTATTATCCATGGTATTAAATGGTAGACATCAGAGACAAGTGTTAAATTTGGTGAACTGGACTTGCAGAAGAGGGGCCTGAGAAGTTTCCATTACGGCTTGTTCGGTTAGGGACTTTGGTACGCAAGTCATGTGGACATGGCATACATGGTCATGTTTCTTAATTCCCTGTGGTACATCAGTCAAATTAAGAATGCTGATTTTTTTCGGATACCCCAATGACCAACGATAGAGCAAACCAGTGTGCACTGCCCAAATGCGGCTCGACAGCAAGCTTGTCACTAATGTTAGCTAGTTTGCTGGAAGCTCAAGTTTGACAAAATCCACCGGCCATACAGTATGTGATGGGGTGGCATGAAGTACTTAAGCTCGCCGAATGGAATGTCTGTCTCCATACGTTTGACTGGCTCCATACTCGTATGTGTCAGACCCCACACAGACCTGGTGTTGAGCAGGGCAGATGGTCATTACATTCCATAAAGATGATGCCAACGAGAATGTCAGAATCCAGGTTTTACCACTTTTTTACCAAGAGCTTGTGGCCATCTCTCTGAAAGTATACATACATGTGTGTATCTCTCCCACTACCTTCAATGGTGAGAAACCATCTGCCTGACGAGCTGACTGCATACTACTGGAGACTTTAAGGCCCAGTCTGCTGGCACAAGCTGCCCTTATCATGTTTCCCGTCGCACCACTGCCAAGTGAGAACAACAAAGTTTTCTATCGTGGGGAGAGTTTCTCATCCTCCACAATGTGTTCACCTCCGTGAGTAATGCCAGAGTCTCTGCGTAGTAAATTATCCTCAACAAAAGCCATTAATCTCTGGTACAAATCCTCTGGTCCTTCATTAGACTCTAGTTTAATAGCAGAAAAATCAATCAAATGTGCACCGGTCGACTGGAATCCATAATGTAGTCTGATTGTCTGCCATATGCTATCAATCCATGTAGAGCTCTTAACAACAGTATTTCGGGAAATACCCAGAGCTGATCTTCCCGACCTCTCACTCGTTTCCTCTACCCTTTATATTCCCAGCTGTGTCTAACAGTGTCTGTCAGAGGATTGTTTTATGTCGTGTGTGCGTTGCTGGTCTGTTTGTATTTGCTGTGCTACTTACCAGTGATCTGTGTTCAGGATTCCTCGACGTACTGATTGGTACAGAACTGTTCACCTGCTGGTCCCTGTCCTCGTCTATTGCTAGACCTTCCTGGATTCTCTCATTCTGACGGTGGTTTCCGGTTCTCTTCAACTCCGCAGTATTGCGGGCTGTTCTCTCTGGAACCGCCAATCAGAGAGGCTTCACTAGGGGAGAGCGGGGCACAACCTAACGCTTTTTGGTTTTGGCTCAATTAATTAAAAAATAATTAGGTTAGATTAATAATTTTTTTACACAAGCAACATACACATCTCTGCTACAAATGAACACTTAAAGTTTTTTTCTAGGACCTACCATTTTCGTACAGTTTCACTGAAAGTGACAGAAGTGCAAATGTTACAACTTACCCCATATGCGGGGTTAATTGTAACAGACAGAGGGGTTAGTTGTAACACTTGTGTGTAACACACATAATTCAGTACAATTTAATTTGTATAGTTTGATATTGTTTGTGCATCTGTATAGACAGATATCCATAAATATCCCTCATCCAATCATCCTTCTATTATGGATCAATATCATGGATAGAGACATAGAAAAGGGCTGCATAGTTTTGCAATAAATAATAATAAATAAAATTATAAATATTGTAATTTCAATTAAATTAGATTTGTGTGTGGCAGCTGCATGAAGTACAATTATTATTATTATTATTAATAACAGTAATGATAATACAAATGAGCTTAAAATAAAAATTTAAAGGGTTTATTGCATTAATAACAGGCCATATTTTTAATAAATAAACAAGTTATCATTCATAGTACACTAAATTTTAAACATTTTAAATCCCAACATTGTTTGTGAAAGTCTAACAAAGTTAAATGTATACTCAAACCTGAAAAGTTGTGTGGCTCCGTTTTCATTTGATTATCATTGTACACTTGACTTGGAGGCTTAGTTGTAACACTCTGTTAGAATTAACCCCGCTGTGTATTACATATTTTAAACCTAGCTAACAGTCGCTAGGAATTGCTGACGTGTTTGAAAACGGTGCTATGTTTGAGCCAACAAGACAGTGATTAAGGCAATATAAAGTTAGATTTGGAAACGTATACACCCAACTCAGAAACCGAAAAAAACCTATGATGAAAAAAATTACTTTCATGGTGTCAAAACACTCTTTGTCCAGTATCTTCACGATATATAATCAAAACTTTCCGCAAATTCGCGGGAGACCGTCTTCTGGCAGCAAGAGAAAAATAGCGGAAAGACAGCCTGCTTGATCCTGACGAACTATGTAAACGGTCCGTGTTACATTTAACCCCGCGTTAGGTTGTGCCCCGCGCTCCCCTATCACTCACTGTGTTATGGAAATTTGCTTAAGCTTACATTGTTTACAAAGTTTTCTAATAAACTTTTCACGTCTCTTCGCTTGTGTTCATAACAGATGGCCCCTGCATCCCTGCGTCAAATCCCTGAGTCCCCTAATTAATAGTTTCCATAATGCAGTTTTACTTGTTATGTTGATGTGGTCCAAACACGGATCTACATTGGCAAACGGAAAGCACGTTTGAGAGCTCACAATGAGACATTCAACCACAACAATGCGGCCCCTTCACACAGCATGACCTTACAAAACCCAGCAAGCTACTATTGACATGGAAACCAACTGGCAAGCAAGTAAATAAAAACTCTGAAACAAGAAGAGAAACTACTGTAGCTGTGCTTACCCAGCTCAACATGTTCCTGCTTAATGCGAGACAGAGAAATGTGTATTCATGTCAGTACACTGAAAGTACATGTGACAACCTTGATTAAATGTTTTCATATTTGAGGGGAAAAAAAGAGGAAGATAAACGTTTAAATCTTTTTTTTAAGATAAAAGTCTGTATTTCAAACTAGCTTAAAGACCCTCGGTGTTGAAAAGCAAGCTTTTAATGTTGTTTATATTTCTATGTAGTGTGTTAAATGTGCTTTAAAGACCAACCATGTGCAAATTGATAAGTCAACACCATTGCTGAGTGTTTTCTCCATAAAACTGCAGTGAACCAAAGACAGACTCAAAAACGCGATCTGAAATCGCTGTTGTTTCTTTCGCCACAAACTACCTTGTAACCAATCATGTCAACGTGTAGGAAATAACAGTAGGAAATAAATGTAGGAAAGTCAACACAAGACAAAGAGAACACAAGACAGGAATCATGACAATAGGTTTATATTGGAAAATAATACTATTGTATAATAAATATAGGAAATAATCCTATTGTAGCCACCCTGGTTGCTTTTAAAATCCCTTTATAGAGCTTGCTGATCTCTGCTTAACTTCTATTGATCTCACCACTATTGAAAAGCTCGATGAAGTCCAGTGCATGCTTCAGTATCGTCCTCATGGACTCAAATACATTGCTTCTCAAAACCCCCTGTGGCTGAGGGCCCACCTCAAGACCTGCAATAGAAACACATCTATAAAAGTCAGTGGTTCTCAACCCAATAACCCAACAAAGGGTCACATGTCTATTCTGATAGGATAACAGACAGCAGTGTAAAACCATGTTAAATGAGGTGCAACTGTAACAGTAACACCTTACAAGAAGGATGCACTAATAAGCATTAATTCATGCTTAACTAATGCACAGATAATTATGAGTTTATTATTTATGAAGAACTAAACCATTCACTAATGATTCCCACATCAGACACAAATAAAGAGTCTATTTAATTAATAGAAAAAGTAATATATGAATTCCTATTAATTAAACATTTAATCATATATTATTCCTTAATGACATAAAGTATTAAGTATAAATGAATGTGTTAACCATAATGGGTCAAAGCCATGCATTTTAACTTCTAGTTGTCTGCTTTAATTAATCATTAGCTAATGATTTGCAAAGGATATCATGTTATGACTTTACTTAATGAGGCACATGACTATTAACTCATTATCAAGTAATATGGCACTAGGTTTATGAATTTTGACATCCCCATGTACAGAGGAAACTGCTTGTAACTCCTTGTTGTAAACTGCTTGATACTGAAATCCATGGCTTAGCGTGGATGTCAAAACCAAAATGACATATTACTTAATAATGAGTTAATAGTCATGTGCCTCAATGGGGTTTTTGGCTCAAAATGAGGCGGAGATGGTAAAATCATCACACTAGGGGGGTCCAGGGGCATGCCCCCCCGGGAGAAAATTTTGCACATTTTAAAGATAAATGCATTAATCTGGTGCACTCCGCACGTCATTATGGCTCAAAAAATTAGGTGGTAAAAAAAAATCCAGATCATGTCTACACATGAAAGCGTACCGCACCTTCAACTGGCTGAAAAAAAAAACACTTTTTACAAGCATGTTTTTTTTTTTAGGTATTTTAATAATCAGATAATTCGATTTTATTTACAGTTGGGTTGTAACATTCATTTAGGGAACCTTTTTTAAGAAATTGAACATACTTGGATGGAAAATAAACAATTTACCTGAATGTTCCCCAATTCACAAAAAGACAATGCTCTTTGACATTTCCTATTTATTTATTTTTACTTTTTTGTAAACTGCCTCTGCTATCACAGGGTTTGAGGCGACCGCCTCCGTCAAATTTCGGGCCGCTTCCGCCTCTCGACAAAACTCAAGTCAGGGAATCACATGATTAGATACCATGATTAGATATTCACTATTTTTTTTGTTTGTAAACTGCCTCTGCTATCAGTAACTGTAATGTGATTACTGATGAAATTATACTATAATTTTTACATTTTCATTGATGAAATAAAGTAAAAATTGTCTAAATTGACTATTGTGCCTACTAGGGGTGGAGCCGAATCCGAATACGGTATTCGGAAAGGTACAAATAATGTGTTTTTTACGAATACTTATTCCGAACAAATACTTAAAAAAATATTTGTATTCGGGAACAAGAAATACTTTATATCAAAAAGCTGCGGTCCTCACGAGACTGCAGTGCGCGAGTTGAGTGAGTGACGTTCAGGAAGAGTTGACTGACACAGGCTTCTCCACACAGCAACAGAGAGGGCTCGGCTGAGCGGAAAAAAACACTTAACTGCATCACTATTTTTGTTTAATAGATGTTTGTACCTTAACTATGTTCCAGTGGCAGTTTATAACTTTCGGGAAGCGGAGTTTGATCGGGAGTATATTCCATTATTGACGTCTGCAGACGGGTGCTCTCATGTTCGCTCTGTTTACGTAACGTTAGCTCTGTTAGCTCGGTAACGGTAATTATTTGTTTAATGGCTTGATTGAATTCCAATGTAGAGTGCGGTCTGTTATTTTAACAGGCCGCTGCTTATAAGTATAACACACCGTTGCTATGAAAAACAGAGCGTTGCCATGGATTCTAAACGTAGAGACAGAATGGACTATTTTTCTTTTTTTAGCGGGAGCGATACAATCGTTTTTTAAATCAATAAACTCCTTTTTATATCCATATTTTGAGTCAAATTATTGATTTATTTGGTAGGTAGCCATGTAATAAATGTAGAGCGAGGCGTAGTTATAGCGAAAACCCTTCAGGCTTCGCGTCGGGCTCATAATCAACCTCCTCGCTATAAATTATCCCTATAACTTATTCTGTCTGCACAGCGTCCTCCACCGTGGTGTTGGGGTTCATAATGTTCACAATTGTATTTTATTAGTGGTTGGTTTAACCATGGTTCATGAGGTAATGGCTGACTGTTATTTTCTTTTCAATGACTTTTCTTGTTACATGTTCATTGCTGGATTTATAGAAAAAATCAACCAATATTGCATATCCATAATTATTATAATGGATATAATTAAAGAATCCATACACTATAAAGTATTTTTAAAGATTTTTATGGCTATTTTGAATTTTACTCGAATACAAATACAAATACAAATACTTTTCCTCCCTGAACAAATACAAATACAAATAGCGGCTGCTTTGCACACCCCTAGTGCCTACAAATTCCACAAAAGTGGGTCTCAACAAATTCTGTTTTTCTGATGCGAGACGTTTATTTTGAACGATGTGCATAAAAAAGCGGTTCCCTGCTGAAAAATCCAGCTAAAGCCAGCCGAGGCTGGTTGGCTGGTCTTAGCTGGTTTAAACTGGAAGTAGCTGGTTTTAGTTGGTCACCCAGCCTGGCTTAGCGGGTCAAGCTGGTCTCCCAGCCTGGCTTAGCTGGTTTTCATCTGGTCTCCCACCCTGGCTTAGCTGGTCAAGCTGGTCTCTCAGCCTGGTCAAGTTGGTGGTCAGCTGGTCAAGCTGGTCTCCCAGCCTGGCTTAGCTGGTCAAGCTGGTCTCCCAACCTGGCTTAGCTGGTCTCCCAGCCTGGCTTAGATGGTCAAGCTGGTCTCCAAGCCTGGCCTAGCTGAGGAACATCTTACCTAATTTAAAATTAATCAGATTCCATAGTCCATATACAGATAAGGTTTAGGCATCATAGTTTGGCAGCCTAAATTATTAGGTGTTCAAGCACTTTAGTACTATCAAGCACTTTAGGAAACACGCTGTTTAATTATTCAGTGTTATGATAACCAGTGATGCGCAGGTCAATGTATAAACAACCCGCAACCGACCGACGTTTTCAACTACCCGCCCGCAACTCGGACCGCAAAAAAAAGTAAAAAAAATATTGTACCCGACCCGCTTCCTGACCGCATTTTTTAAAAGTAGTAAATGCTCATCGGAGCGTTATTGGGACATCTCGTGTAACAACACAGCATCGCAAGAAGAGGCCTACACATAACAATGGCAAAGCCAGCACTTTGGTCATCATCTTTCATTATTTCAGCAAATGTCTCCCACACTTTTACTCTTTCTATTTGTGTATTTGCGGAGCTTCCACTCCACAGTCTTCACCTTTTCTCTTGCCGCCTCCATCTCTCTGCTGTAGTGATCACATGGCCGGTTCGTCTACGAATCGTTCTTTTGAACCGGTTCTTTTTAGTGAACCGGTCGAACCAGTGCACTAAATAGAACTGAATCGTTCGAAACAGTTGGCGTCTTGCGTCAGCGCTGATCCACAAGTTACTAAGGTTACTCACTTTCAGTTTCAGACATGCCTGACAGTCCCTCCGAAACGAAATAAATCAATATCCCGAATTATATTTTACTCCAGTAACTCCAACAGTTCACTGAACCGAGACATGTTGGTGCCACTGTTGAGAGAAGTGATGAGCACGAGCAGCTGATACTGCGCATACTGCGTACTACCGAACGCACAGGGACAGCGGCAGTTTCGTGCCAGTTATTCAGCCAATAATGTGTAGGGCTGTAGGCTATATTTCATCAAAAATTGTGTCTAGTACTATATTAATACAAATGTTTAATTGGCATCTTTTTTTCAAACGACCCGACCGACCGCGACCCGAATATCATTAAAAACATTTTTGGATGACCCGTAACTGCGGGTAACCGCGGGTGACCGCAGGCACCCGCTCATTTCGGATCAACCCGCGCATCACTGATGATAACAGGTTAAACATCGATAAGACGCAAATAAAAATATTCTATATTTGTGATATTTAAACGGTCTATTATTAGTGAATATATTAAATATATTGTTCTTGTTTTATTATAAATTTTAACCAGTGCTAATTTAAATAAAATTAATGAAATTTAAATGGATGAATAAACAAACATGTTGCCCAATTGTTATTTTCTTTATTTGTCTTTATTTATTATATTTGCAAAAGACACAAATTAAAATAATATTTTATATTTGTGATATTTAAACTGTCTATTATTAATGAATATATTAAATGTATTGTTCCTGTTTTATTATAAACTTTAACCAGTGCTAATTTAAATAAAATTAATGAATTTAAATGGATGAATAAACAAACATGTTGCCCAATTGTTATTTTCTTTATTTTTCTTTATTTATTATATTTGCAATGAACGATTAGTTACCTTTACATCATTAAAAATTGTTGTCTCAACTGTACAGTTGAGACAAAGTTGAAACAAAAAGCACATTATTTTTATGAGCTTATTGTGGAAAATATAAACTATGGGTATTATTGATTGATAATAATATCTTAGTCTAAAAGCTAATGAAATGTCATGTGGAAATTAACTTCTTTTCAGTGTCTATTTTTGTGTGAAAAATCAAAACGCAAAAAGTGTCTCAGCTGTACTCAGTCTACCCATATATGCTGCGTGCCTTTGAAGTGTTTTAATGTGCATGTGCATGCGCGTGCGCGTAAACATTCGACTGGAGCGCGCGCAACAGCAGCAGATGGAAACGAGCAAACGTCATCAACTGACAAACAGCTAAACTAGCGTTCCCTATCGAGGGAACTCAACACTGCGTCGATAAAATCGACTCTTTGGGGACGCTCCCTAAGCGTGGCCCTCTGAAGTATGAATGAAACTAATCCAATCCTGATTGGTGTTGCATCGTGACGTAACATGTGATGGCATACCCGGAAGTACAAAAGTGACGCTGTCACAACACACACTAGCTTTCGCTCTTCAGCAAGCGCTTTATGTTGAAACTGTCTGATCTTATTTGGTAAGTTGTTTGTCTTATTATTGGAAAGAATGGCCAGTGAGCAGTTCAAGAAGTGTGTGCATCCCTGCCCTCGTTACATCACGGGTGGGGACGCACACTCTCTCTGTGTGAATTGTTTGGGAGTGCAGCACGCACGGGCAGCTCTCGAGGGGGCTGCTTGTGAAATGTGTGCCTATTAGAGTGCTGCGCTCCCGGCTGGCGTGCTTTGACGAGCACGGTCAGGCTCGCGTTCCCCAGGGTTCCGGTCCCGCATATGTCGAGGCGATGCGGCGACTGAGATCCTGGGGTTCACAGCGGGATCTGGCGGAGGAGAGTGAGAATGCTGAGGCATTTTCTCGCTCTCCATCGGCTGATCCCGCGGCCTCTGAGAGTGGTGTGGGAGCCCGCGCTGCGGATTCTCCTGCCCGCGATCAGGTCCCGATGCTTGAGCTGTCTGCTTCTGAGGAAATGGACGTGCTCAGCATTGATGCGGACGACCGTGATCTCAGCGCGCCATCACACGGCCTAAATTATGAGGAGCTGGTGGAGGTTGTGACGCGCGCTGTGGCCAGACTAAACATCAGCTGGCCACAACATGAGCAGGAAACGCAAGTCACAAGTAAAATGGACGAGCGTTACCTGCAGCGCAGGTCACAGCCTCACCGCCGGGGTCTGCCGTTTTTCCCCGATCTCCATAAGGAGATCTCGAGAACGTGGGGAAGACCGCATTCGTCCCGTATTTCGAGTCCCAGTATAATAGATTACAGCAATGTTGTGGGGGCTCGAGATATGGGATATGGGAAGATGCCGAAGGTGGAGGAGGCTTTAGCGAGCTATCTCTCTCCCGAATCGGCGTCTTCCCTAAAGACCCCGGTGTTTCCTAGTAAGCCCTGCAAGGAAACATCTGCATTAGTGGGCAGGGCTTACATGGCGGCGGGTCGGGCTGGTTCATGTCTGCACTCAATGGCGATTTTGCAGGCATACCAGGCCGACCTCCTGAAGGATTTGGATGAGGGGGAGGGGCCTACTCCTGAGGACATCTCGGAGTTGAGGAAGGCCGCAGATTTGTCTCTCCGGGCCACTAGGGAAGCAGCCAGCGCTATTGGCCGCTCTATGGCGGCCATGGTGGCCACGGAGAGGCATCTTTGGCTGAACTTATCTGTAATTAAGGAAAAGGATAGGTCCTTCCTGCTGGATGCGCCGCTTTCGGCTTCTGGCCTGTTCGGCGACGCCGTTAATTCGGTTGTCGACAGGTTTCAGGAGTCGAGAAAACAATCTGCGGCGTTCCAGCAGTACCTCCCCCGGAAAGCGAAGGCCAAATCTAGTAGGGTGGGGCAAAGCGATCAGCCCCAGCCATCAGCTAGCTCCTCCCACAGGACAGTGCAGAAGGAGAGCGTTTCCTCTAGAGCCCCCCCTCCGGGGTCTTGGCAACAGAGGAAACGCTCCCAAAAACAGAAGTCCTCCGGCCAGAGGGGCGACCTGAGGGACGTCATTCAGGCTAGGAGGACTTCGAAAAAGAGGTCCTAGCCACGGCAGGACTTCAGAGGGCTGCCCCCTCCGCAGTGAGACAACCGAGGTTGTTCTCACAGCGGGGCCCTCTAGGAAAAGATGCAGGTCCGCCGTTAACAGCGTTTCGGGCCGCATCAATTTCCAGCGAAAAGACGATTTTAAAACATCGGTTATGGTCGCAGGGACCGAATCGACTACAGCCTGCCAATATTCAGCTTCAGGTAGTCGAAAAGAATACCCTGAAGACACCAGAGGCCAGCCTCGAGAGGCTGGTACCCTTAGTAGATTTTGTAGAGGAATGGTATCATCTTCCCAACATATCTCCATGGGTCCTGCAGATAATACGAGTTGGGTACAGACTGCAGTTCGCGCACCGCCCCCCCAAGTTTTCTGGGGTGGTGCTCACTGCGGTGGTCCCAGAGCAGGCTCAGGTGCTGGAACAAAAAGTACAGACTCTGCTGTCGAAAGGAGCCATAGAACGTGTTCTTCCGGTAGACAGGGAGTCCGGGTTTTACAGCCGGTACTTTATAGTTCCAAAGAAGGATGGGGGGTTAAGGCCAATTTTGGATCTCAGGGTGTTGAACTGGTCTCTGAGAAGGTTCAAATTCAGAATGTTGACCATTCCAACAATCGTGAATCAAATCAGGTCCGAGGACTGGTTTGTCACGATAGATCTGAAAGACGCCTATTTTCACATCTCCATCCTTCCATGTCACAGGAGGTACCTGAGGTTCGCTTTCGGGGGCGAAGCGTACCAATATCGGGTTCTTCCGTTCGGCCTAGCACTCTCTCCCCGCACATTTAGGGTCATTGAGGCAGTGGTGGGATTTTGGTAAAGTTCAAATGAAACAATTGTGTCAACAGCACACTCGAAATTTTACTGTACAGTTATCGAAATCTATGAAGAACTTGGAGACATCAATAGTCAAATTACAAGAGTTAGCTGAATCAACAGGGGGCAAAAATGTTTTGGAAGAGCTCACAATGAAAAAGACTCAACTTGGTGATCTTTTAGGGGTTAAGGTGCAAGGAGCTCTGGTTCGGTCCCGTTTTCAGAATATTGACCAAATGGATGCTCCAACAAAATTTTTCTTTAATTTGGAAAAAAAGAATGGTCAGAAAAGATTAATTCATGCGCTGCGTGATGAATCTGGAATGTTATTATCTGACCCCATTGATATCAGGAAGAGAGCAGTTTGTTTTTATGAAAACCTGTACAGATGTGAATGTGTAACAGAGTCTGACACTGATAATGTTTTTTTTGAAAACATGGCGCAGGTGTCTGAGGATGCCAACACGAAACTCTGTGAGGCCATGAGCCTAGAGGAGTTGTACAAGGCCCTTCAGGGCATGGAGTCCGGGAAGGCTCCTGGCATCGATGGTCTTCCAGTAGACTTTTATAAGTCTTTCTGGACAGTGTTGGGAGAGGATTTGCTTGCGGTGCTCAATGAGAGCTTAGTCGAAGGGCGGCTGCCATTGAGCTGCCGTAGAGCAGTTCTTACACTCCTCCCGAAAAAAGGAGACCTGACGGAGATTAAGAACTGGCGCCCTGTGTCGCTGCTTTGCACAGACTACAAACTGCTCTCTAAAGTTTTGGCAAATAGAATGGCAGGGGTAATGGAGCAAGTTATTCATCCGGACCAGAGTTACTGCATACCTGGTAGGTCCATTTTTGATAACATTTCTTTGGTGCGGGACATTCTAGAGGTCTCCAAGTTGTTTAATTTAGATTGTGCGTTGTTTTCTCTAGATCAAGAGAAAGCGTTTGATCGAGTAGAGCATAATTACCTATGGAAAACGTTAGCAGCTTTTGGTTTCTGTCAAGATTTTGTGGAAATGGTTAAGATGCTGTATACTGATGTGGAGAGTGTGCTGAAGGTGAACGGTGGCTTATGCACTCCTTTCAAGGTTGGTAGAGGGGTTAGGCAAGGATGTTCGCTTTCAGGGATGCTTTACTCTTTAGCCATAGAACCATTATTGCAACAGATAAGAGCAAACTTGACTGGTTTAAATATACCGGGTTATAACTGTAACATTCATTTATCTGCTTATGCGGATGATGTGATTGTAATAGTCAATAGCCAAAAAGATATAGAGATGTTAAAGAAATTACTTGATCATTTTAGAGTTTTATCTTCTGCTAAAATAAACTGGAACAAAAGTGCAGCTTTATTATGTGGAAAGTGGACTGGAGCGGGACTGAGTATTCCTGATGGTTTACTTTGGAGTAAAGGGGGTTTAAAATACCTGGGGTTTTTTTTTAGGAGACGAGAACACTGTACAGAAAAATTGGGAAGGGATTGTTGAAAAAATTAAGGGACGACTAGCCAAATGGAAATGGCTGGCTCCGAACATGTCCTATAAAGGGCGTACTTTAGTTATCAATAATTTAATTGCTTCCTCTCTCTGGCATAAGCTGAAATGTATAGATCCACCTGTGAAAATGATGAATGAAATTCAAGCCTTACTGGTGGACTTTTTCTGGGATAAGTTACACTGGATTACTAAGAGCATTTTATTTTTGTCTAAAGAAGATGGTGGACAAGGACTAATAAACTTGCAAAGCAGAACAGCAGCTTTCCGTTTACAATTTATACAACGGCTTCTTTTGGGGTCAAGTGACTATGGTTGGAGAGTGGCTGCATGTGCTATTTTACGGAGTCTGGGAGGCCTACAGATGGATAAACCTCTCTTTTTGTTAGACCCCCAAAAACTGGATGCCTCCAAAATGCCAATTTTTTACTGAAATCTTTTTAAAGTTTGGAGTCTTTTTAATCAAAAAAGGACACTGTGCACAAAATCACTCTTCTGGTTATTAAACGAACCCATAATATGTGGAGCTCGATTGGATATTTCTATTGTCGAACATAGTTTTCCTGGACTAAAGGATATCCTTTGCAAATCCAAGATCACCACGTTAAGTCATCTACTGAATGTGGCTGGACCTAATTTCATGAATATTGAGCAAACAGCATCTCATTTGGGATTTTTTTCAACTCGAATCGTTACTCAAATGATGGAAAAGTGGAAGTCTACTCTTATTAATGAAGAGAGACAATTATTGACAGACTATTGCACAGGAGAAGAGATTCCTAATAATGAAGACCCTTTTCCCACTTTATTTTTGTCTCCCAAACTGGATGATTGTATGGGATTGTTTTTAAAAAATGGGAAGTCTTTGTCTTTAGATTTCTTTTCGGTTACAGGGAAAGTTTTGTACAAAGCTTGTGTTTTGGTTTTTAACAAGAAGATTTTGGATGACAAAGTGGATACACCATGGCGTTTTTTCTTAAAATTGGATGATAATGTTAAGCCTGAATGGAGAGTTTTGTATAAGCCACCGTTAACGAAGAGAGTTGGAGATATACAGTGGAGGGTTCTCCATGGAGCAATAGCAGTCAATGCTTTTATTTCTATTTTAAATCCTGAGGTGAGTTCTGAATGTCCTTTTTGTTTTAAAAGAGAGACTGTGTTTCATGCATTTATGGAGTGCTCTAGATTGAATCCCTTATTTGATGTATTAAGAAGTCTTTTTGATGCTTTTAATGAAACTTTTTCCAAGGAAATATTTGTTTTGGGAGCTAAATATGTGCAGAAAAGACGAATTGATTGTCAGTTAGTAAATTTTATCTTGGGTCAAGCTAAATTAGCTATCTATTCAAGTAGGAAAAAGATTGAACAAAGACCTGGACATAATGTTACTGTGTTTTTTTCAACTCTCGTAAAGTCTAGAGTGTTGATTGATTTTAATTTTTATAAATCTATGGATGATCTTATCTCTTTTGAACTAAAATGGTGCAGCAAAGGAGCATTGTGTTCTATATTTGAAGATGAACTATTTTTCACATATTTACTGTAATTGAGTTTTCTCTGTGATTAATTTATAACTTGTGAATTGTATCATGTAAGCTTGTATTAAAGAGTATGTAAAAATCTCTCTCTCTCTCTCTCTCTCTCTCTCTCTCTCTCTCTCTCTCTCTCTGTGTGTGTGTGTGTGTGTGTCTGTGTGGGGAGGGGAGGGCTGTTGTCTGTGTTTATGTGTGTGTGTGTGAATGGCTGCGATTTTTCCTACAAGTCCTTGTCTCTAAGTCCTTGTCTTTTTGCATAACAATTTTGCATAACAATATTTTTAAATGACAAAATAGGCATATAACCCCCATCTTTTAAATGTATAGTTTGCTTTAAATAAAAGTAAGATTGTATTTGTAATTGAAGTTGAATGAATTAAAAATTCATGTGCTATATTTCAATATATTTGTTTTCCTTAAGATTTTAAAACACTAACTTCATTCTTATCTGAATTACAAATATTTGTTTCTGTATAAAATAATACTCTGACTAAAAACACATTTGATGGTTTTTTTGTATTTTTATTTACATGTATTTGTGTGTGTGTGTGTGTGTGTGTGTGTGTGTGTGTGTGTGTGTGTGTGTGTGTGTGTGTGTATAAAAGTGCAGGGTTTTTTTTAGATAAAGTAGAATTTCTATAACTATGTGTTGAACTAATAAATCACTCTTGTGTGTGTTAAACACAATCTACTTAATACAGACAACTTCATTATAAAGATAAATAACAAATCCAAAAAATATATGATTATAATCTATGACAAAAAAAGCCATTACAAACTATATTAATGGAAAATACACATTGCTCTTTGTATTGTTGTAAAATATTCATGAAAAACAAGATAACAAAAATCAAAAAGATAAATTATTTTAGATATAGCCATGTTTTAAATGTATAGCAGAGATGTTAATTGAGGCAGCAACATACAAACTTTCTAGAACAACATGGACCTGGATAGCTGGTTTTTATGGAGGACAGTGAAGAGGAAGAGGGTGCAAATCAAACAGCTCATTCTCAGACTACACAGCAAACAGCTTAAGTTTTTAGTGCTTTGTTTGAGGTTTTTAGTGCTCTGTCCTATCTATTATCAACATATAATAGATGGAACAGAACAAGAAAGGCAATTAATAATCTGTCATTGCGTCACTGCATTATGATATGAAAGGCTCAGTACAGTGTGGCACAAAACGCTTATGCGCATCCCGAGTGGAGAATGATGCGCTTAAAGCCACATGGAGTTACAGCGCACAGCGCATCGAGTCCGCATTGATGCAAGCTCTACAATACACTTCTTTTTGATAGTCAAAGCGGGGGTTACGTTTTTACACGTCGTACAGAATAACCCTAAAGGCACCAAGGTGGCGGTGCCACCGGCTTTATATTAAATATAAATATAGCTGTGAGCAGCGATAAAGGGCCAAAGCCGGCGGTACCACCATCCCGGTGCCTTTGGGTAACTAAAGGCATCGGGGTTGCGGTGCCACCGGCTTGGGCCCGCAATCGCTGCTCGCAGCTATATTTAGGGCCCAAGCCCTGAAAGGGCGAAGGCCCTATTGTTTTCCTTGGGATTATTTTTCTTACTATTATTATTATTAGGGCCCAAGCCCTGAAAGGGCGAAGGCCCTATTGTTTTCCTTCCGATTATTTTTTTTTTCTTTTTTTTTTCTAACGACTATTCGGGCACTTTTGGGGCCCTTAACATGCTCGAAAACTCTTGAAACTTTGCACACGGGTCAGAACCCGCGGCCATCAGAGCCGGGCTGAAGCTGGTACCTGGGCGTGGCAGGGCGGCTCGTCAGCGCCCCCTGGAACGGGGTCCGAACACTTGGTCCATAACTCAAACACGCTTGTATGTAATAATATGAAACTCGGTACACATGTTGATCTCATCGTTTCATCTATACCTCACACTCTTACTTTTTACCCCAGCCCAACAGGAAGTCGGCTATTGAGGTTTGTTTGTAAAACGCTCGCAATGGAATGTTAAATACTCCTCCTAGAGCTTTGATCCAAGTTCGACGAAACTCAGTCAGCGTGAAGTCAAGACATTGAGGATGAAAGTTTGCGAGGGGATTTTTGATATCTCGAACGGTTTGGCCGTGGCGAGGAAACGAAACTATGGCGAGAAACGTGAAACAGGAAGTGTGTTATAACTTCAGCATACATTAACTGATCTTGATGAAACTTCAGCAGTGTGTTCGCTGTAAGAGGACGATCACATGGATGTGACTATTGTGAGTCAAAGTTATAGCGCCACCAACTGGCAGCAGGAAGTGTGTCACTTTCAAAATGCTTTGAAATCACCCTTTTATTTTTACCCGATTTGCTTCAAACTTCATCTGAATAATGTAAACATACGATAGATGTAGACCTGTGAATGGATTCTTGATATCTTTTAAACTGTTGCCGTGGCAACGCATCAAACTTTACCATTCTTATAGGATGCTTTTGAGACCCTTAGCATGCTTCAAATTGCATGAAACTCGACAGACACATCACATTTATTAGCCAGTAGACATGTGCAAAGTTTCAGAAACGGGCGTGGTGAGGGCTCAGTAGCGCCACCTTTTGACAAAAGTGGGGTTGTTAGTTTTATCTACAGTTACAAAAATCGGTATGTATATTGTACTCCTCGAGCCGGACAACTTTCTAATTGACACTCATTAGCTAGGACCCACAGAAAGTCAGATATGTTTGTTTGAATGTAGAGAAAATCTCAGAATTTTGCCAGTGTCTCAGTGTCCCTCTGTGTGAGTGAGAGGAGGGGCGCCTGTCAGGTTAATTTTAACCCTTTATTTGCTGTGTGCGACTTCTCTGGCATTTTCGGGGGCCTTAACATCCTCGAAAACTCTTGAAACTTTGCACACGGGTCAGAACCCATGGCCATCAGGGCCGGGCTGAAGCTGGTAACCGGGCGTGGCAGGGCGGCTCGACAGCGCCCCCTGGACTGGGATTCGAACATTTGTCCATAAATCAAACACACTTGCATGAATTAATATGAAACTCGGTACAATTATAGATCACATCAGGCCAAACAACTTTCGTGCTCTAAGTTTTATGACAGTTCAAATGGAAGTTATTTATGAATTATGAATTATGGGTTGTTTGAATAATTGTCCTAGGAGAAATACATCAAATCACAATGCATGTGTTTACCAATCACAACCAAACTCGGTGTGCATGAAGTCAAGACATTGAGGATGCTCAATTCCGGACGGATTTTTGATATCTCGAACGGTCTGGCCGTGGCGAGGAAATGAATTTTATGACTAAAAAAGGACACATAAAGTGTGTTATAACTTTGCTCAATTTACCTACAGTTACAAAACTTACCACGTATATTGTTCTCGTCAAGCCGATCAACTTTCCAATTTAAAGTCATTCGCTCTGAGCAACAGAAAGTCAGATATTGTAGTTTGAATGGATTTATTTCCCCTGCGATTCTCTCTCTCTCTCTCTCTCTCTCTCTCTCTCTCTCTCTCTCTCTCTCTCTCTCTCTCTCTCTCTCTCTGTGTGTGTGTGTGGGTGTGTGTGTGTGGGGAGGGGAGGGCTGTTGTCTGTGTTTATGTGTGTGTGTGTGGCTGGCTGTGATTTTTCCTTCAAGTCCTTGTCTCTAAGTCCTTGTCTTTTTGCATAACAATTTTGCATAACAATATTTTTAAATGACAAAATAGGCATATAACCCCCATCTTTTAAATGTATAGATTGCTTTAAATAAAAGTAAGATTGTATTTGTAATTGAAGTTGAATGAATTTAAAATTCATGTGCTATATTTCATTCAATATATTTGTTTTCCTTAAGATTTTAAAACACTAACTTCATTCTTATCTGAATTACAAATATTTGTTTCTGTATAAAATAATACTCTGACTAAAAACACATTTGATGTTTTTTTTTTTGGTATTTTTATTTACATGTATTTATGTGTGTGTGTGTGTGTGTGTATAAAGTGCAGGGTTTTTTTTAGATAAAGTAGAATTTCTATAACTATGTGTTGAACTAATAAATCACTCTTGTGTGTGTTAAACACAATCTACTTAATACAGACAACTTCATTATAAAGATAAATAACAAATCCAAAAAATATATGATTATAATCTATGACAAAAAAAGCCATTACAAACTATATTATTGGAAAATACACATTGCTCTTTGTATTGTTGTAAAATATTCATGAAAAACAAGATAACAAAAATCAAAAAGATAAATTATTTTAGATATAGCCATGTTTTAAATGTATAGCAGAGATGTTAATTGAGGCAGCAACATACAAACTTTCTAGAACAACATGGACCTGGATAGCTGGTTTTTATGGAGGACAGTGAAGAGGAAGAGGGTGCAAATCAAACAGCTCATTCTCAGACTACACAGCAAACAGCTTAAGTTTTTAGTGCTTTGTTTGAGGTTTTTAGTGCTCTGTCCTATCTATTATCAACATATAATAGATGGAACAGAACAAGAAAGGCAATTAATAATCTGTCATTGCGTCACTGCATTATGATATGAAAGGCTCAGTACAGTGTGGCACAAAACGCTTATGCGCATCCCGAGTGGAGAATGATGTGCTTAAAGCCACATGGAGTTACAGCGCACACCGCATCGAGTCCGCATTGATGCAAGCTCTACAATACACTTCTTTTTGATAGTCAAAGCGGGGGTTACGTTTTTACACGTCGTACAGAATAACCCTAAAGGCACCAAGGTGGCGGTGCCACCGGCTTTTTATTAAATATAAATATATCTGTGAGCAGCGATAAAGGGCCAAAGCCGGCGGTACCACCATCCCGGTGCCTTTGGGTAACTAAAGGCATTGGGGTTGCGGTGCCACCGGCTTGGGCCCGCAATCGCTGCTCGCAGCTATATTTAGGGCCCAAGCCCTGAAAGGGCGAAGGCCCTATTGTTTTCCTAACGATTATTAGGGCCCAAGCCCTGAAAGGGCGAAGGCCCTATTGTTTTCCTTAGGATTATTCTTTTCTATTATTAGGGCCCAAGCCCTGAAAGGGCGAAGGCCCTATTGTTTTCCTAAGGATTATTTATTAGGGCCCAAGCCCTGAAAGGGCGAAGGCCTATTGTTTTCCTAACGATTATTATTAGGGCCCAAGCCCTGAAAGGGCGAAGGCCCTATTGTTTTCCTTAGGATTATTCTTTTCTATTATTAGGGCCCAAGCCCTGAAAGGGCGAAGGCCCTATTGTTTTCCTTAGGATTATTCTTTTCTATTATTATTATTATTATTATTATTATTTTTCTTACGACTATTCGGGCACTTTTGGGGCCCTTAACATGCTCGAAAACTCTTGAAACTTTGCACACGGGTCAGAACCCGCGGCCATCAGAGCCGGGCTGAAGATGGTACCCGGGCGTGGCAGGGGGGCTCGTCAGCGCCCCCTGGAATGGGGTCCGAACACTTGGTCCATAACTCAAACACGCTTGCATGTAATAATATGAAACTCGGTACACATGTTGATCTCATCGTTTCATCTATACCTCGCACTTTTACTTTTTACCCCAGCCCAACAGGAAGTCGGCTATTGAGGTTTGTTTGTAAAACGCTCGCAATGGTATTTGAAATACTCCTCCTAGAGCTTTGATCCAAATTCGACGATACTCGGTCAGCGTGAAGTCAAGACATTGAGGATGAAAGCTTGTGTGGGGATTTTTGATATCTCGAACGGTTTGGCCGTGGCGAGGAAACGAAATCATGGCGAGAAACGTGAAACAGGAAGTTTGTTATAACTTCAGCATACATTAACTGATCTTGATGAAACTTCAGCTGTATTTTCGCTGTAAGAGGACGATCACATGGATGTGACTATTGTGAGTCAAAGTTATAGCGCCACCAACTGGCAGCAGGAAGTGTGTCACTTTCAAAATTCTTTGATATCACCCTTTTGTTTTTACCCGATTTGCTTCAAACTTCATATGTATAATGTAAACATACGGCAGATGTAGACCTGTGAATGGATTCTTGATATCTTTGAAACTGTTGCCGTGGCGACGCATCAAACTTTACCATTCTTTTAGATGCTTTTGGGACTCTTAGCATGCTTGAAATTGCTTGAAACTCAACAGATACATCACATTTATTAGCCAATAGACATGTGCAACTATGGCAAAAGAAATAAAGTAATGTCAAAAAAGTAAACACTAAAAGCCTCATATCTTCTAAAAATTTAATTATACATCATTTGTTTCTAAATTAAATTATACAAATATTATAACATCCCCAATTTTTCCTTTTTTTCATTTAAGAATTGTGTTTACGTTCAAAAACAGCCAGAATTGTTGTAAAATTCATAAAAAAATAATAATCTGAGTCATACGTAGTGCTATACTGCCCTCTTGTGTTCAATATCAGGTAGGCCTATTGTGTATATTCCCACCGGTTAATCAACGTGTGACTCCGCTGGGACTTGGGAGCTTTTAAATCGCTTACTTAAAACCGAAAGTCAAAATACGGATGTCCGCACAAGACATTAATGGTGTGGAGTAGAGCGAGCATTTTAAATAAATTCCTATTAAGTAGGATTGAACTAAACAGAAAGAATGTTCACTCTGTTCTGCTGGTTCCTCGCTGGTGGATCATATGATTACTTTGTCATAATCTATGACAAAAATGCTATTATAAACCATATTAATAATAGATAATACACATTGCTCTTATTTTTGAAAAATACATTCATGAAAAACAAGATAACAAAAATCATAAAAAATATAGCCATGGCTGCTATAAATGTTTGAAATGCATAGGACAGATGTTTAATGACGCAGCAACATATAATTGAAAGGCAATTAATAATCTGTCATTACGTCACTGCATTATGATATTACGGCTCCAATACGGTGCAGCACAAAGCACTTATGTGCATCCCGAGCGGAGAATGATGTGCTTGAAGCCACATGAAGTTACAGCGCATTGAGTCCGTATTGAAAAGTTCAAAGCACAAAGGAAATACATATTTATGAACAGTGTATTATACATTATCTATCTATGCAATAGTTTATTGAGCCTTTTCTTTTAAAGGTTTTAAATTTCAGTTACTGTGTGCGTGAAGAACAATTATAGTGCTCTGACTCTAGTGTTGTGATCTAACCGACAGCGTCCGACACCCGGTAGAAAGTAACACGATTAAGTTACAGCAATAAAGTCCAGCAAGAAAAAGTTTCTTCATTCGAAAATATAGACCTTTAGACCTTTATCTTAAAGATCCAGTATAATAGGATTAACATTCAATCATCTTGAAGATCGTTTCATCATTGACTGTAACCGAATGTGACGTGCTGTTTGAATGCTGAATGGAGAATGACTGACAGGCGCAGAGAGGGAAAAGTTTGTGTTCTTGAATTTAATGACTTAAATATTAATTTCTATATCACATAATAGCTTCAGAACACTAATAATACAGTACACAAAAACTTTATGGTACTTTAGAAAGTTTTTGTGCCTTTGTGCCTAACATAGAATAGTATATGCACAATATAGAATTTGAATCAGCCTCGTCAAAGATGGCAGTGTCAGAGCCGATACCGATCCTGAGTATCTAATCGGCGCACTTCTTTTCAACAGTCAAATTGAAATTGAAATTGCTTGAAACTCAACAGATACATCACATTTATTAGCCAGTAGACATGTGCAAAGTTTCAGAAACGGGCATTGTGCAAGGACTAAATAGCGCCACCTTTTGACAAAAGTGGGGTTGTTAGTTTTATCTACAGTTACAAAAATCGGTATATACATTGTACTCCTCAAGCCGGACAACTTTCTAATACATAGTCATTAGCTCGGACCAAGAGGAAGTCAGATATTTTGGTTTGAATATGGTGAGCCTCTCTCTGAGCCTACGTCCCTGTATGGCAAGCCCTTTTAACATTTAAAAGCTAAGTTTGCCTGTCCGGAATTAACATTGTAGATATCAACAACGTCTTTCTGTCTATTCGTAATTACATTTTGGATAGTTTGTATTATCATTTAAGATATCTGTAACATAATTGTGACTAGTCGAAATGACAGAGTATGGCAAGCCGTTTTAACATTTAATCATAAAAGGGCCAAAGCCTTCGGCACCGCCACCCGGGTGCCTTTAGGTAACTAAAGGAACCGGGGTTGCGGTGCCACCGGCTTGGGCCCGCCATCGCTGCTCGCAGCTATATTTATTATTATTATTATTATTTTTCTACGACTTTTGGGCACTTTTGGGGCCCTTAACATGCTCGAAAACTCTTGAAACTTTGCACACGGGTCAGAACCCGCGGCCATCAGAGCCGGGCTGAAGATGGTACCCGGGCGTGGCAGGGGGCTCGTCAGCGCCCCCTGGAACGGGGTCCGAACACTTGGTCCATAACTCAAACACGCTTGCATGTAATAATATGAAACTCGGTACACATGTTGATCTCATCGTTTCATCTATACCTCGCGCTCTTACTTTTTACCCCAGCCCAACAGGAAGTCGGCTATTGAGGTTTGTTTGTAAAACGCTCGCAATGGAATTTGAAATACTCCTCCTAGAGCTTTGATCCAAATTCGACGAAACTCGGTCAGCGTGAAGTCAAGACATTGAGGATGAAAGTTTGCGAGGGGATTTTTGATATCTCGAACGGTTTGTCCGTGGCGAGGAAACGAAATCATGGCGAGAAACGTGAAACAGGAAGTGTGTTATAACTTCAGCATACATTAACTGATCTTGATGAAACTTCAGCAGTGTGTTCGCTGTAAGAGGACGATCACATGGATGTGACTATTGTGAGTCAAAGTTATAGCGCCACCAACTGGCAGCAGGAAGTGTGTCACTTTCAAAATGCTTTGATATCACCCTTTTATTTTTACCCGATTTGCTTCAAACTTCATATGTATAATGTAAACATACGGCAGATGTAGACCTGTGAATGGATTCTTGATATCTTTGAAACTGTTGCCGTGGCGACGCATCAAACTTTACCCTTCTTTTAGGATGCTTTTAGGATGCTTTTGAGACCCTTAGCATGCTTCAAAATGCATGAAACTCGACAGACACATCACATTTATTAGCCAGTAGACATGTGCAAAGTTTCAGAAACGGGCGTGGTGAGGGCTCAGTAGCGCCACCTTTTGACAAAAGTGGGGTTGTTAGTTTTAACTAGAGTTACAAAAATTGGTATGTATATTGTACTCCTCGAGCCGGACAACTTTCTAATTTACACTTATTAGCTAGGACCCACAGAAAGTCAGATATTTTTGTTTGAATATGGTCTTGCTCAATCTGAGCCTACATCTCTGTGTCTTTGCTGTCTGTCTGTGTGTGTGTGTGTGTGCAGGGGGAGGGGGCTTAACCATTTCACTGCTGTGTGTATGACCTGCATAAAGAAAATACATTTCTCAAGCCTGGTATTTTTTAAATAAGTTTTTATTTTTATTTTTTATAAGTAAAGACATATAACTAGTTTAATTGTAGTGCATTGACAATAGTTTTATATAATTAGTTTATTAATCAGATTAACTTGGTCAATAAACTTGGTCTGAAAATTTGGTCCATAAATCAAACACACTTGCATGTAATAATATGAAACTTGGTACACATATAGATCTCATCGTTTCATATATAGCCTACTTCACACTCTTACTTTTTACCCCAGCCCAACAGGAAGACGGCTATTTAGGGTTGTGTTTAAAACACATGCAATGGAATTTAAAGTATTGCTCCTAGAGCACTGAACCAAATTCGACAAAACTCGATCAGCGTGAAGTCAAGACATTAAGGATGAAAAGGTGCCAAGGGATTTTTTATATCTCGAACGGTTTGGCCGTGGCGAGGAAACGAAATTATGGCGAGAAACATGAAACAGGATGTGTGTTATAACTTCAGCATACATTAACTGATCTTGATGAAACTTCAGCAGTGTTTTCGCTGTAAGAGACCGATCACATGGATGTGACTATTGTGAGTCAAAATTATAGCGCCACCAACTGGCAGCAGGAAGTGTGTCACTTTCAAAATGCTTTGAAACCACTCTCTTATTTTTAACCGATTTGCTTCAAACTTCATCTGTATAATGTAAATACACGGCAGATGTAGACCTGTGAATGAATTTTTGATATCTTTGATACTGTTGCCGTGGCAACGAATCAAACTTTAACATTCTTTTTTGATGCTTTTGGGACTCTTAGCATGCTTGAAATTGCTTGAAACTCAACAGATACATCACATTTATTAGCCAGTAGACATGTGCAACTATGGCAAAAGATTAAAGTAATGTCAAAAAAGTAAACACTAAAAGCCTCATATCTTCTAAAAATGTAATTATACATCATTTGTTTCTAAATTAAATTATACAAATATTATAACTTCCCCAATTTTTCCTTTTTTTCATTTAAGAATTATGTTTACGTTCAAAAACAGCCAGAATTGTTGTAAAATTCATAAAAAAATAATAATCTGAGTCATACGTAGTGCTATACTGCCCTCTTGTGTTCAATATCAGGTAGGCCTATTGTGTATATTCCCACCGGTTAATCAACGTGTGACTCCGCTGGGACTTGGGAGCTTTTAAATCGCTTACTTAAAACCGAAAGTCGAAATACGGATGTCCGCACAAGACATTAATGGTGTGGAGTAGAGCGAGCATTTTAAATAAATTCCTATTAAGTAGGATTGAACTAAACAGAAAGAATGTTCACTCTGTTCTGCTGGTTCCTCGCTGGTGGATCATATGATTACTTTGTCATAATCTATGACAAAAATGCTATTATAAACCATATTAATAATAGATAATACACATTGCTCTTATTTTTGAAAAATACATTCATGAAAAACAAGATAACAAAAATCATAAAAAAATATAGCCATGGCTGCTATAAATGTTTGAAATGCATAGGACAGATGTTTAATGACGCAGCAACATATAATTGAAAGGCAATTAATAATCTGTCATTACGTCACTGCATTATGATATTACGGCTCCAATACGGTGCAGCACAAAGCACTTATGTGCATCCCGAGCGGAGAATGATGTGCTTGAAGCCACATGAAGTTACAGCGCAGTGAGTCCGTATTGAAAAGTTCAAAGCACAAAGGAAATACATATTTATGAACAGTGTATTATACATTATCTATCTATGCAATAGTTTATTGAGCCTTTTCTTTTAAAGGTTTTAAATTTCAGTTACTGTGTGCGTGAAGAACAATTATAGTGCTCTGACTCTAGTGTTGTGATCTAACCGACAGCGTCCGACACCCGGTAGAAAGTAACACGGTTAAGTTACAGCAATAAAGTCCAGCAAGAAAAAGTTTCTTCATTCGAAAATATAGACCTTTAGACCTTTATCTTAAAGATCCAGTATAATAGGATTAACATTCAATCATCTTGAAGATCGTTTCATCATTGACTGTAACCGAATGTGACGTGCTGTTTGAATGCTGAATGGAGAATGACTGACAGGCGCAGAGAGGGAAAAGTTTGTGTTCTTGAATTTAATGACTTAAATATTAATTTCTATATCACATAATAGCTTCAGAACACTAATAATACAGTACACAAAAACTTTATGGTACTTTAGAAAGTTTTTGTGCCTTTGTGCCTAACATAGAATAGTATATATGCACAATATAGAATTTGAATCAGCCTCGTCAAAGATGGCAGTGTCAGAGCCGATACCGATCCTGAGTATCTAATCGGCGCACTTCTTTTCAACAGTCAAATTGAAATTGAAATTGAAATTGCTTGAAACTCAACAGATACATCACATTTATTAGCCAGTAGACATGTGCAAAGTTTCAGAAACGGGCATAGTGCAAGGACTAAATAGCGCCACCTTTTGACAAAAGTGGGGTTGTTAGTTTTATCTACAGTTACAAAAATCGCTATATACATTGTACTCCTCAAGCCGGACAACTTTCTAATACATAGTCATTAGCTCGGACCAAGAGGAAGTCAGATATTTTGGTTTGAATATGGTGAGCCTCTCTCTGAGCCTACGTCCCTGTATGGCAAGCCCTTTTAACATTTAAAAGCTAAGTTTGCCTGTCCGGAATTAACATTGTAGATATCAACAACGTCTTTCTGTCTATTCGTAATTACATTTTGGATAGTTTGTATTATCATTTAAGATATCTGTAACATAATTGTGACTAGTCGAAATGACAGAGTATGGCAAGCCGTTTTAACATTTAATCATAAAAGGGCCAAAGCCTTCGGCACCGCCACCCGGGTGCATTTAGGTAACTAAAGGAACCGGGGTTGCGGTGCCACCGGCTTGGGCCCGCCATCGCTGCTCGCAGCTATATTTATTATTATTTTGTAACCTTTTGGGCATTTTGGGGCCCTTAACGTGCTCGAAAACTCTTGAAACTTTGCACATGGGTCAGAACCCGCGGCCATCAGAGCCGGGCTGAAGCTGGTACCCGGGCGTGGCAGGGCGGCTCGTCAGCGCCCCCTGGAACGGGGTCCGAACACTTGGTCCATAACTCAAACACGTTTGTATGTAATAATATGAAACTCGGTGCACATGTTGATCTCATAGTTTCATCTATACCTCGCGCTTTTACTTTTTACCCCAGCCCAACAGGAAGTCGGCTATTGAGGTTTGTTTGTAAAACGCTCGCAATGGAATGTTAAATACTCCTCCTAGAGCTTTGATCCAAATTCGACAAAACTCGGTCAGCATGAAGTCAAGACATTGAGGATGAAAGTTTGCGAGGGGATTTTTGATATCTCGAACGGTTTGGCCGTGGCGAGGAAACGAAATCATGGCGAGAAACGTGAACCAGGAAGTGTGTTATAACTTCAGCATACATTAACTGATCTTGATGAAACTTCAGCAGTGTGTTCGCTGTAAGAGGACGATCACATGGATGTGACTATTGTGAGTCAAAGTTATAGCGCCACCAACTGGCAGCAGGAAGTGTGTCACTTTCAAAATGCTTTGATATCACCCTTTTATTTTTACCCGATTTGCTTCAAACGTCATCTGTATAATGTAAACATACGGCAGATGTAGACCTGTGAATGGATTCTTGATATCTTTGAAACTGTTGCCGTGGCGACGCATCAAACGTTACCATTCTTTTAGGATGCTTTTGAGACCCTTAGCATGCTTGAAATTGCATGAAACTCGACAGACACATCACATTTATTAGCCAGTAGACACGTGCAAAGTTTCAGAAACGGGCGTGGTGAGGGCTCAGTAGCGCCACCTTTTGACAAAAGTGGGGTTGTTAGTTTTATCTACAGTTACAAAAATCGGTATGTATATTGTACTCCTCGAGCCGGACAACTTTCTAATTGACACTCATTAGCTAGGACCCACAGAAAGTCAGATATGTTTGTTTGAATGTGGTCTTGCTCAATCTGAGCCTGCTGTCTTTGCCTGTCTGTGTATGTGTGTGTGTTTGTAGGGGGAGGGGTCTTAACCATTTCACTCCTGTGTGTATGGCCTGCATAAAAAATAAATGCCTTAAGCCTGGTATTTTTTTAAATAAGTTTTTTATTTTTTTATAAGTAAAGGCATATAACCAGTTTAATTGTAGTGCATTAATAGTTTTATATAATTAGTTTATTAATTAAATTAACTTGGTCCATAAACTTGATCTGAAAATTTGGTCCATAAATCAAACACACTTGCATGTAATAATATGACTTGAGTGTTAATCACATCATGTTTTCAGTTTGAATATAAAATATATAAATTATGTAAAAAAAATAAAGTTGATCCAGCTGGAGCGCAGGCTGAGAATAGCGCTGTCATGACTGGATCAGAGATCATCAGTCATGCCCTCTCATACCTTACGCGCACACCACGCCCACTTACATCAGATCACATCAACATGTCAGCCGGAGGGATAACGAGGGTCGTCGTCGCTTTTGGATTCAAGAATTTCTTACAACAAGATGGCAAAAGAACAGCGCTTTGCAAGACATGCAACGTTAAGATCGCGGACAGTCAGATGACAACCTCCAATTTCGTCCGTCATTTGAAGAGCCATATTCTGCCCAGTAAGTGCTTGTCAATTTGTTAATGTTATCTGGTTAGCTCGTTCGTAGTTAGCTAGCTAATGTAAGTTAAAGGAGAACTCCGGCGCAAAATTACACATTGTTACCTAGTCAACCGTTATCTGAGATTTGTTTTCATGACTGCCGAATGTAAATAGTTTTATCTATAAAAACAGTTTAGCCTATAAGTGACGTCCGACATTCTGCATATTGTGTTATTTTGTTAAGCCCCACTAAAGGCATAAAAAACTGTAAAGCACAATCAAGTTTTCACACTATATTCCAAGACTTCTAAAGTCATTCAATAGCTTAATGTGTGGTAAAATTAATATTTTAGTCTCTAAGTTAAAGTTAACGGAAAGTCATCTCGCCTCAGTCATTCTCCATGCATCAGCATTAGCGCGTCGCGTTCGGTTGCGACAGTAACACGACGACACTCTCTTCAAGATCAATGTTCCCAATATTATACTTTATTTGTAGATAAGGCATAAAGGTCTATGATTTGCATAAAATGACTATCTTGCTGGAGTGGAGTTTATTGCCCTTTAGAATACACTAAGCATTAGTGCTGCACGATTAATTATATCGCAGTCGTAATAGCGATCTCAAACCTATGCAATTATATAACGCAAAATGCCGCGATTTTATATGAAATAAACAAAGTAGGGCTATTAGCGCAGCATCTCTTCTTTTTTGTCATCCTTTGACTAGTGTTACAAGATCCCCCTCTTATTGGTTCAAATGCCTTTTCGCATTTTGCACGACAAGAAGTGAAAAGCTGCCTGTGAGTGCCCTAGATTAGAATAGATGAGACTCGCATAATGCGCATGCACTGACCGTGTGCCAGCCCAGAATAAACAGTTCTCTTTCGAGCTTGAACGAACAATAGCACACACAATTATGCCAAAATGTGAGAGTTGTGAGTTGTGCTATGAGGCGCGTGTGAGATCCGCGTCTCGGCAACGGGTGCTCTTAAAGGGCCAGCAGCGAATAAAGCGTTCTTTCAGTAAAGTTAAAAGAACAAAGGGAAATTAGAAAATTACTCACTGATCTTGAGTAAAGAACTTTTGTAGCTTTAATAAGGATTATTATATATATAATTTATGATTCAGGCAGCGCAGACTGTTTGATAACTTTATTCAATTTCTGTACCTGTTAAGACAGGAAGGGCACAGGTAAATATGTTTTTTATTATGGGTTTATGTGGGGATTGTTTGAAGTTCACTTAATTTAAAAGCTGTTATATATTTTTTTTAAGCCTAATAATTTTTTAAAAAGTTGATGGCTTTCAATTGATGGAATCACTGTAATGTTGGTTTGGTTGATGGTTTATTGATCATTATAGGTGTTATCAATCATTTATTGTTGTTGTTGTTGTTTTTAGTTTGAGTTGAGAAATAAACATTAATCTGTGTGTGCATTTTACTTTAGAACCAAGCAAGTTGGACTCATGAAACCATTTTATTATATCGGAGTCGCAAATCGCAATTGCAATATTGGCTCAATAATGGCAATATGACATTTTCCCAAATCGTGCAGCCCTACTAAGCATAGATTATAGATACCATCCCTTCGCTATGTTCTTTTCAATGTGAAGCGTTGCGTGCTGTGACTTGGTGTTGCTTCAAGTGCATCATTCTGCACACGGGATGCGCATGATTGCTTATAATACTTTGGGGAGACAAGGGGGCGTGGCCTAAGGGAATATCACTCGTGATGTTAAGTGATGTTACCCCGCCATCGCTGATACAACCTTTAGCAGTCATGTTTTTGCTTCTTGAGAGAGAGAGAAAGTGTGTGTGTGTGTGTGTGTGTGAGCAGTGGCGGTTCTAGGCGGGGGCCTGGGGGGGCCAGTGCCCCTGCGACAACAAGCTTGGACCCCCTTGTGGCCCCCCTAAATGTGGAGTCAGTGTGAAATATTTTTTTTATAGTGTGTCACGCATTGAGCATGACAGTCACTCGTTTCAGTCTTTTGTCTCACACTCCCGTCACACATTGTATTTCTCATGCGGAAAAACTATTAATAATATATTTAATATACGCAATTTCTCTGGCCGCGCCGCTCTCACGTGAGAATCAAGCGCGTCTCGCCTGGAGTTCAGCAGTCGACCCTGCTACGCATCAGCCAATCAAAAAAAGAGAAGTGCTACTTAATAGCCAATCAGAAAAGGGCACTATTGTATCTGGGTAAAATTTAACGCAACAACCAATGAAAAAAAGCATATCCTGGAATTGTTCATATGATTCTGTTACAACATCTTCCGAAAGTTTCTTCACCCGTCCCACAGATGAAACTAATCACTGGAGCTCCGAACATCACTTGGAGCACGGAGTAAGTCATGATCTCCTGTTTTAATGTTACAACAAATTCACAACTTGTTTGACAAAAACTATGACAACTTGACTGATGTAAGATGAATCTTTCCCGTAGCGTAAGCTAGCTTACGCAATGCTCGTTCCCTCATCTAGAGAGAACCGAGGTTACGTTAGGTAATCGATTCGTTTCCCATTTAATTAGTATCAGTCTGTAACTTAGACAACAGTTTTACAGCCTGTTCACTGACAACACCTGCTCAGAACAAGTAGTCTAGGCCTAGTCATCTTATTACACGAATCACGATGACTGACATATTGTCACATTATAAACATCTCTCTCTCCAAATAGGCTTAATAATTTTATTAGCACTAGATAAATTAAAGTGTATTGCATAGTCGATATTATAGGTCACTTTTAAAATCATGTCATATTTTATAATTATATCCTGGCCAAGGATGCATTAATTATTGCTTCTGTCTTTCAAAGATGTCAGGAAAAAAACAATTATAAAAAAGCTCATTCACCCTGAGAGGAAAGCCCCCTAAAAAGGCCAGTTTAGAGGATAATTTGCTGATCTTTTTGCAAAAAAAAAAAAAAAAACCCCACAAAAATCGTAGATTAATTTGTAAAAATTATATATATATATATATATATACATACTGTATATTCAATGTAAAAAAATAAAATGGAAATTCAAATACAGACTGATATATGTAATGCAAATGTAAAAATATAATGGAAATGCAAATTGTTGGATAATTATAAACATGGTATTTTGCTTATTTATGCATTCAGTGCAGTGCAGAAAATGATAAGGTCTAAATGTAACTGGCCCCTCTAACAGTACAACTGGCCCCAGCTTGGCCCCCCCAGTTGAAATGGTCTAGAACCGCCACTGTGTGTGTGTGTGAGAGAGAGAGAGAGAGAGAGAGAGAGAGAGAGAGAGAGAGAGTGTAACAAAGTTTAATATTGTTTGTAAACTGTGTTTGAGAGAGAGGAAGGTGTTCAGAGAGTCTGTAGGATGTTAAGCTGTTATTTGTTTTATGGACTCAATGTTGAAAATTTAAAACATTTCAAACACACTGTTGGCAGAAGTGAAAAATAAATAATTTTATGAAGTTACAATTTTGTTTGATTCCATGGTGTATTTTACTGAACATGAGTATTTACAATGCAAATTATTGTAATTTACTGGCAAATACTTATCTTGTCTTTTCATTTTATTAAGATCAGATTCTGCATGTAAAATTAAAATAATAAGGTGACTTGACTTGCACTTGACTTAACCTACTACAAGACTTGACTTGACTTGACATAGCCTGTGACTTGACTTGACTTGCCCCCCCCCAAAAAAATACTTGGGACTTACTTGAGACTTGACGGTTAAGACTTGAGACTTACTTGAGACTTGCGTGACCTGCGCCCATCTCTGCTCTAAGTTTTAAGACAGTTCAAATGGAAGTTGGGAATTATGTGTTGTTTGAATAAATCTCCTAGGAGAAATACATCAAATTACAACGCATGTGTTTACCAATCACCACCATACTCGGTGTGCATGAAGTCAAGACATTGAGGATGCTCAATTCCGGACGGATTTTTGATATCTCGAACGGTTTGGCCGTGGCGAGGAAAATAATTTTATGACTAAAAAAGGACACATAAAATGTGTTAACTTTGCTCGTTTTACCTACAGTTACAAAACATGCCACGTATATTGTTCTTGTCAAGCCGATCAACTTTCTAATTAACAGTAAGAAGCTCAGACCAAAAGAAAGTCAGATATTGCAGTTTGGATGTGTATCTTGTCTCTATCAGTGTCTGTATGGGGAAGAGGAGGGGGGGGGGTTGCTGGTGTCTGCGTTTATGTGTGTGTGTGTGTGTGTGTGTGTGTGGCTGACTGTAGATTTTTTCTGCAAGTCCTTATCTTTTTGCATAACAATTTTGTATTTTTTTAAATGACAAAATATGCATATAACCCTAATCTTTTAAATGTATAGTTTGCTTTAAATAAAAGTAAGATAAATTGGTAAACTACAAATTGGTAATTGAAGCTGAATGAATTTAAAATTAATGTGCTATATTTCAATACATTTGCTTTCCTTAATATTGTAAAACACTAACCTCATTTATATGTGTGTGTGTGTGTGTTTGTATGTATATATATTTTGCAAAGCCCTCACTGATGCAAGCTCTTCTGCACACTTCTCTTCGACAGTCAATGCGGAGGTTAAGTTTTTGCACGTCGTGCAGAATAACCCTCTTTATATATATATATATATATATATATATATATATATATACTTAAAAAAGCGGGGGTTAAGTTTTTGCACGTCGTGCAGAATAACACTAAAGGCACCATATATATACTTAAAAGTGGGGTTGTTAGTTTTATCTACAGTTACAAAAATCGGTATATACATTGTACTCCTCAAGCCGTACAACTTTCTAATACATAGTCATTAGCTCGGACCAAGAGGAAGTCAGATATTTTGGTCTGAATATGGTGAGCCTCTCTCTGAGCCTACGTCCCTGTATGGCAAGCCCTTTTAACATTTAAAAGCTAAGTTTGCCTGTCCGGAATTAACATTGTAGATAGTCTTTCTGTCTAGTCGTTACACTTTGGATAGTTTGTATTATCATTTAAGATATCTGTAACATAATTGTGACTAGTCGAAATGACAGAGTATGGCAAGCCGTTTTAACATTTAATCATGAAAGGGCCAAAGCCTTCGGCACCGCCACCCGGGTGCCTTTAGGTAACTAAAGGAACCGGGGTTGCGGTGCCTCCGGCTTGGGCCCGCCATCGCTGCTCGCAGCTATATTTATTATTATTATTATTATTTTCTTACGACTATTCGGGCACTTTTGGGGCCCTTAACATGCTCGAAAACTCTTGAAACTTTGCACACGGGTCAGAACCCGCGGCCATCAGAGCCGGGCTGAAGATGGTACCCGGGCGTGGCAGGGGGGCTCGTCAGCGCCCCCTGGAATGGGGTCCGAACACTTGGTCCATAACTCAAACACGCTTGCATGTAATAATATGAAACTCGGTACGCATGTTGATCTCATCGTTTCATCTATACCTCGCGCTTTTACTTTTTACCCCAGCCCAACAGGAAGTCGGCTATTGAGGTTTGTTTGTAAAACGCTCGCAATGTTATTTGAAATACTCCTCCTAGAGCTTTGATCCAAATTCGACGATACTCGGTCAGCGTAAAGTGAAGACATTGAGGATGAAAGCTTGTGTGGGGATTTTTGATATCTCGAACGGTTTGGCCGTGGCGAGGAAACGAAATCATGGCGAGAAACGTGAAACAGGAAGTTTGTTATAACTTCAGCATACATTAACTGATCTTGATGAAACTTCAGCAGTATGTTCGCTGTAAGAGGACGATCACATGGATGTGACTATTGTGAGTCAAAGTTATAGCGCCACCAACTGGCAGCAGGAAGTGTGTCACTTTCAAAATGCTTTGATATCACCCTTTTATTTTTACCCGATTTGCTTCAAACTTCATATGTATAATGTAAACATACGGCAGATGTAGACCTGTGAATGGATTCTTGATATCTTTGAAACTGTTGCCGTGGCGACGCATCAAACTTTACCCTTCTTTTAGGATGCTTTTAGGATGCTTTTGAGACCCTTAGCATGCTTCAAAATGCATGAAACTCGACAGACACATCACATTTATTAGCCAGTAGACACGTGCAATGTTTCAGAAACGGGCGTGGTGAGGGCTCAGTAGCGCCACCTTTTGACAAAAGTAGGGTTGTTAGTTTTATCTACAGTTACAAAAATCGGTATGTATATTGTACTCCTCGAGCCGGACAACTTTCTAATTGACACTCATTAGCTAGGACCCACAGAAAGTCAGATATGTTTGTTTGAATGTGGTCTTGCTTAATCTGAGCCTACATCTCTGTCTTTGCCTGTCTGTGTATGTGTGTGTGTTTGTAGGGGAGGGGTCTTAACCATTTCACTCCTGTGTGTATGGCCTGCATAAAAAATAAATGCCTTAAGCCTGGTATTTTTTTAAATAAGTTTTTTATTTTTTATAAGTAAAGGCATATAACCAGTTTAATTGTAGTGCATTAATAGTTTTATATAATTAGTTTATTAATTAAATTAACTTGGTCCATAAACTTGATCTGAAAATTTGGTCCATAAATCAAACACACTTGCATGTAATAATATGACTTGAGTGTTAATCACATCATGTTTTCAGTTTGAATATAAAATATATAAATTATGTAAAAAAAATAAAGTTGATCCAGCTGGAGCGCAGGCTGAGAATAGCGCTGTCATGACTGGATCACGAGATCATCAGTCATGCCCTCTCATACCTTACGCGCACACCACGCCCACTTACATCAGATCACATCAACATGTCAGCCGGAGGGATAACGAGGGTCGTCGTCGCTTTTGGATTCAAGAATTTCTTACAACAAGATGGCAAAAGAACAGCGCTTTGCAAGACATGCAACGTTAAGATCGCGGACAGTCAGATGACAACCTCCAATTTCGTCCGTCATTTGAAGAGCCATTCTGCCCACTGTGCCCAGTAAGTGCTTGTCAATTTGTTAATGTTATCTGGTTAGCTCGTTCGTAGTTAGCTAGCTAATGTAAGTTAAAGGAGAACTCCGGCGCAAAATTACACATTGTTACCTAGTCAACCGTTATCTGAGATTTGTTTTCATGACTGCCGAATGTAAATAGTTTTATCTATAAAAACAGTTTAGCCTATAAGTGACGTCCGACATTCTGCATATTGTGTTATTTTGTTAAGCCCCACTAAAGGCATAAAAAACTGTAAAGCACAATCAAGTTTTCACACTATATTCCAAGACTTCTAAAGTCATTCAATAGCTTAATGTGTGGTAAAATTAATATTTTAGTCTCTAAGTTAAAGTTAACGGAAAGTCATCTCGCCTCAGTCATTCTCCATGCATCAGCATTAGCGCGTCGCGTTCGGTTGCGACAGTAACACGACGACACTCTCTTCAAGATCAATGTTCCCAATATTATACTTTATTTGTAGATAAGGCATAAAGGTCTATGATTTGCATAAAATGACTATCTTGCTGGAGTGGAGTTTATTGCCCTTTAGAATACACTAAGCATTAGTGCTGCACGATTAATTATATCGCAGTCGTAATAGCGATCTCAAACCTATGCAATTATATAACGCAAAATGCCGCGATTTTATATGAAATAAACAAAGTAGGGCTATTAGCGCAGCATCTCTTCTTTTTTGTCATCCTTTGACTAGTGTTACAAGATCCCCCTCTTATTGGTTCAAATGCCTTTTCGCATTTTGCACGACAAGAAGTGAAAAGCTGCCTGTGAGTGCCCTAGATTAGAATAGATGAGACTCGCATAATGCGCATGCACTGACCGTGTGCCAGCCCAGAATAAACAGTTCTCTTTCGAGCTTGAACGAACAATAGCACACACAATTATGCCAAAATGTGATTTTGTCTAGTATCTTCATAACATAAGAAAAGTCTATGGATGAAAAGAGTTGTGCTATGAGGCGCGTGTGAGATCCGCGTCTCGGCAACGGGTGCTCTTAAAGGGCCAGCAGCGAATAAAGCGTTCTTTCAGTAAAGTTAAAAGAACAAAGGGAAATTAGAAAATTACTCACTGATCTTGAGTAAAGAACTTTTGTAGCTTTAATAAGGATTATTATATATATAATTTATGATTCAGGCAGCGCAGACTGTTTGATAACTTTATTCAATTTCTGTACCTGTTAAGACAGGAAGGGCACAGGTAAATATGTTTTTTATTATGGGTTTATGTGGGGATTGTTTGAAGTTCACTTAATTTAAAAGCTGTTATATATTTTTTTTAAGCGTAATAATTTTTTAAAAAGTTGATGGCTTTCAATTGATGGAATCACTGTAATGTTGGTTTGGTTGATGGTTTATTGATCATTATAGGTGTTATCAATCATTTATTGTTGTTGTTGTTTTTAGTTTGAGTTGAGAAATAAACATTAATCTGTGTGTGCATTTTACTTTAGAACCAAGCAAGTTGGACTCATGAAACCATTTTATTATATCGGAGTCGCAAATCGCAATTGCAATATTGGCTCAATAATGGCAATATGACATTTTCCCAAATCGTGCAGCCCTACTAAGCATAGATTATAGATACCATCCCTTCGCTATGTTCTTTTCAATGTGAAGCGTTGCGTGCTGTGACTTGGTGTTGCTTCAAGTGCATCATTCTGCACACGGGATGCGCATGATTGCTTATAATACTTTGGGGAGACAAGGGGGCGTGGCCTAAGGGAATAGCACTCGTGATGTTAAGTGATGTTACCCCGCCATCGCTGATACAACCTTTAGCAGTCATGTTTTTGCTTCTTGAGAGAGAGAGAAAGTGTGTGTGTGTGTGTGTGTGTGAGCAATGGCGGTTCTAGGCGGGGGCCTGGGGGGGCCAGTGCCCCTGCGACAACAAGCTTGGACCCCCTTGTGGCCCCCTAAATGTGGAGTCAGTGTGAAATATTTTTTTATAGTGTGTCACGCATTGAGCATGACAGTCACTCGTTTCAGTCTTTTGTCTCACACTCCCGTCACACATTGTATTTCTCATGCGGAAAAACTATTAATAATATATTTAATATACGCAATTTCTCTGGCCGCGCCGCTCTCACGTGAGAATCAAGCGCGTCTCGCCTGGAGTTCAGCAGTCGACCCTGCTACGCATCAGCCAATCAAAAAAGAGAAGTGCTACTACATTGGTTGTTAGTTTTATCTACAGTTACAAAAATCGGTATATTGTACTCCTCAAGCCGTACAACTTTCTAATACATAGTCATTAGCTCGGACCAAGAGGAAGTCAGATATTTTGGTCTGAATATGGTGAGCCTCTCTCTGAGCCTACGTCCCTGTATGGCAAGCCCTTTTAACATTTAAAAGCTAAGTTTGCCTGTCCGGAATTAACATTGTAGATATCAACAACGTCTTTCTGTCTAGTCGTTACACTTTGGATAGTTTGTATTATCATTTAAGATATCTGTAACATAATTGTGACTAGTCGAAATGACAGAGTATGGCAAGCCGCTTTAACATTTAATCATGAAAGGGCCAAAGCCTTCGGCACCGCCACCCGGGTGCCTTTAGGTAACTAAAGGAACCGGGGTTGCGGTGCCTCCGGCTTGGGCCCGCCATCGCTGCTCGCAGCTATATTTCTTCTTTAGTATTATTATTATTTTGCTACCTTTTGGGCACTTTTGGGGCCCTTAACGTGCTCGAAAACTCTTGAAACTTTGCACACGGGTCAGAACCCGCGGCCATCAGAGCCGGGCTGAAGATGGTACCCGGGCGTGGCAGGGCAGCTCGTCAGCGCCCCCTGGAACGGGGTCCGAACACTTGGTCCATAACTCAAACACGCTTGTATGTAATAATATGAAACTCGGTACACATGTTGATCTCATCGTTTCATCTATACCTCGCGCTCTTACTTTTTACCCCAGCCCAACAGGAATTTGGCTATTGAGGTTTGTTTGTAAAACGCTCGCAATGGAATGTCAAATACTCCTCCTAGAGCTTTGATCCACATTCGACGAAACTCGGTCAGCGTGAAGTCAAGACATTGAGGATGAAAGTTTGCGAGGGGATTTTTTATATCTCGAACGGTTTGTCCGTGGCGAGGAAACGAAATCATGGCGAGAAACGTGAAACAGGAAGTGTGTTATAACTTCAGCATACATTAACTGATCTTGATGAAACTTCAGCAGTGTGTTCGCTGTAAGAGGACGATCACATGGATGTGACTATTGTGAGTCAAAGTTATAGCGCCACCAACTGGCAGCAGGAAGTGTGTCACTTTCAAAATGCTTAGATATCACCCTTTTATTTTTACCCGATTTGCTTCAAACTTCATATGTATAATGTAAACATACGGCAGATGTAGACCTGTGAATGGATTCTTGATATCTTTGAAACTGTTGCCGTGGCGACGCATCAAACTTTACCCTTCTTTTAGGATGCTTTTAGGATGCTTTTGAGACCCTTAGCATGCTTCAAATTGCATGAAACTCGACAGACACATCACATTTATTAGCCAGTAGACATGTGCAAAGTTGCAGAAACGGGCGTGGTAAGGGCTCAGTAGCGCCACCTTTTGACAAAAGTGGGGTGGTTAGTTTTAACTAGAGTTACAAAAATTGGTATGTATATTGTACTCCTCGAGCCGGACAACTTTCTAATTGACACTTATTAGCTAGGACCCACAGAAAGTCAGATATTTTTGTTTGAATATGGCCACTCTGAGCCTACATGTCTCTGTGTCTTTGGCTGGCTGGCTGGCTGTCTGTGTGTGTGTGTGTGTGTGCAGGGGGAGGGGGCTTAACCATTTCACTGCTGTGTGTATGACCTGCATAAAGAAAATACATTTCTCAAGCCTGGTATTTTTTAAATAAGTTTTTATTTTTATTTTTTATAAGTAAAGGCATATAACTAGTTTAATTGTAGTGAATTGACAATAGTTTTATATAATTAGTTTATTAATCAGATTAACTTGGTCAATAAACTTGGTCTGAAAATTTGGTCCATAAATCAAACACACTTGCATGTAATAATATGAAACTTGGTACACATATAGATCTCATCGTTTCATATATACTTCACACTCTTACTTTTTACCCCAGCCCAACAGGAAGTTGGCTATTTAGGGTTGTGTTTAAAACACATGCAATGGAATTTAAATTATTGCTCCTAGAGCACTGAACCAAATTCGACGAAACTCGATCAGCGTGAAGTCAAGACATTAAGGATGAAAAAGTGCCACGGGATTTTTATATCTCGAACGTTTTGGCCGTGGCGAGGAAACGAAATTATGGCGAGAATCATGGAACAGGATGTGTGTTATAACTTCAGCATACATTAACTGATCTTGATGAAACTTCAGCAGTGTTTTCGCTGTAAGAGACCGATCACATGGATGTGACTATTGTGAGTCAAAGTTATAGCGCCACCAACTGGCAGCAGGAAGTGTGTCACTTTCAAAATGCTTTGAAATCACTCTCTTATTTTTAACCGATTTGCTTTAAACTTCATCTGTATAATGTAAATACACGGCAGATGTAGACCTGTGAATGAATTTTTGATATCTTTGATACTGTTGCCGTGGCAACGAAACAAACTTTAACATGCTTTTGGGACTCTTAGCATGCTTGAAATTGCTTGAAACTCAACAGATACATCACATTTATTAGCCAATAGACATGTGCAACTATGGCAAAAGATTAAAGTAATGTCAAAAAAGTAAACACTAAAAGCCTCATATCTTCTAAAAATGTAATTATACATCATTTGTTTCTAAATTAAATTATACAAATATTATAACTTCCCCAATTTTTCCTTTTTTTTCATTTAAGAATTGTGTTTACGTTCAAAAACAGCCAGAATTGTTGTAAAATTCATAAAAAAATAATAATCTGAGTCATACGTAGTGCTATACTGCCCTCTTGTGTTCAATATCAGGTAGACCTATTGTGTATATTCCCACCGGTTAATCAACGTGTGACTCCGCTGGGACTTGGGAGCTTTTAAATCGCTTACTTAAAACCGAAAGTCGAGATACGGATGTCCGCACAAGACATTAATGGTGTGGAGTAGAGCGAGCATTTTAAATAAATTCCTATTAAGTAGGATTGAACTAAACAGAAAGAATGTTCACTCTGTTCTGCTGGTTCCTCGCTGGTGGATCATATGATTACTTTGTCATAATCTATGACAAAAATGCTATTATAAACCATATTAATAATAGATAATACACATTGCTCTTATTTTTGAAAAATACATTCATGAAAAACAAGATAACAAAAATCATAAAAAAAAAATATAGCCATGGCTGCTATAAAGCAACATATAATTGAAAGGCAATTAATAATCTGTCATTACGTCACTGCATTATGATATTACGGCTCCAATACGGTGCAGCACAAAGCACTTATGTGCATCCCGAGCGGAGAATGATGTGCTTGAAGCCACATGAAGTTACAGCGCATTGAGTCCGTATTGAAAAGTTCAAAGCACAAAGGAAATACATATTTATGAACAGTGTATTATACATTATCTATCTATGCAATAGTTTATTGAGCCTTTTCTTTTAAAGGTTTTAAATTTCAGTTACTGTGTGCGTGAAAAACAATTATAGTGCTCTGACTCTAGTGTTGTGATCTAACCGACAGCGTCCGACACCCGGTAGAAAGTAACACGATTAAGTTACAGCAATAAAGTCCAGCAAGAAAAAGTTTCTTCATTCGAAAATATAGACCTTTAGACCTTTATCTTAAAGATCCAGTATAATAGGATTAACATTGAATCATTGAAGATCGTTTCATCATTGACTGTAACCGAATGTGACGTGCTGTTTGAATGCTGAATGGAGAATGACTGACAGGCGCAGAGAGGGAAAAGTTTGTGTTCTTGAATTTAATGACTTAAATATTAATTTCTATATCACATAATAGCTTCAGAACACTAATAATACAGTACACAAAAACTTTATGGTACTTTAGAAAGTTTTTGTGCCTTTGTGCCTAACAGAATAGTATATATGCACAATATAGAATTTGAATCAGCCTCGTCAAAGATGGCAGTGTCAGAGCCGATACCGATCCTGAGTATCTAATCGGCGCACTTCTTTTCAACAGTCAAATTGAAATTGAAATTGCTTGAAACTCAACAGATACATCACATTTATTAGCCAGTAGACATGTGCAAAGTTTCAGAAACGGGCAATGTGCAAGGACTAAATAGCGCCACCTTTTGACAAAAGTGGGGTTGTTAGTTTTATCTACAGTTACAAAAATCGGTATATACATTGTACTCCTCAAGCCGGACAACTTTCTAATACATAGTCATTAGCTCGGACCAAGAGGAAGTCAGATATTTTGGTTTGAATATGGTGAGCCTCTCTCTGAGCCTACGTCCCTGTATGGCAAGCCCTTTTAACATTTAAAAGCTAAGTTTGCCTGTCCGGAATTAACATTGTAGATATCAACAATGTCTTTCTGTCTATTCGTAATTACATTTTGGATAGTTTGTATTATCATTTAAGACATCTGTAACATAATTGTGACTAGTCGAAATGACAGAGTATGGCAAGCCGTTTTAACATTTAATCATAAAAGGGCCAAAGCCTTCGGCACCGCTACCCGGGTGCCTTTAGGTAACTAAAGGAACCGGGGTTGCGGTGCCACCGGCTTGGGCCCGCCATCGCTGCTCGCAGCTATATTTCTAATTGTATTTTAGATTTCCGCTTTCAAAGATTATAAAAAGATATTTGAGATGAAACCATTACAGACGCATTCTGTCTATAGCGCAACTTCCTTCCCTTCACAGCGTTGCGCTGTCATTTCTTCCTAAAACCCAAACGTACCGTCAGAATCAGCACGATCGGTAATTGTTGTAAATTGACGATTGAGCCAGTAATGGGAATCAAACACAACAAAAGGCAGAGAAAAATCACTCGCAGCTCTTGAATTATTAACTTAAAGGAACACTCCGACTTTTTGGGACTTTAGCCTATTCACCTTACCCCCCAGAGTTAGATAAGTCCATACATACCTTTTTCATCTCTGTGCGTGCTATAAGTCTGTTTGACGCACCTACCGCTAGCCTAGCTTAGCACAAAGACTCGATGTGACTGGTTGCAGCTTTCATACTGATCCAAATGAGTGGCAAAATAACGCAAACGTTTTCCTATTTACATGTTGTGATTTGTATAGTCACATAATGTACAAATAACAAAGTCAAATGAGACACAGACATCTTTTAACCGTATAAAACCTGGGAACTATTCTCTGAAGGCGAAGCACTGCTACTTTGACGGCGTAATAACCGCATCACCGGAGACACGCAGTGGTGAGGAGCGGAGAGTTCGCTCAGTGTTTGGGTAATAGAGTCAGCAATTTATAAAGTAAAAGCGTAGTTTAGAGTCATGGGTTTTCGCTCTATTGTAAATAGCTGCGACAGTAAACAGGGGAGGTAATACCATGTTTCACAGAATTCCAACTAAAAACGCTGACTGGATGAAGAAATGGCTAACTTACTCTGGATATTTATCCAAACACACCTAAGATTATCAAGGGACATTACGTTTGCTCGGTACATTTCAATGAGGACGACTATTTTGAAAAAATGGAATTTGCCACACGGACCATAATGTGCTGAAGGATACGGCTATCCCATCGATAGCACAGACAGGACAAGTGGATCACCTGCGGCTGAGGTAAGTGTTCCGTTATGTTTTTAGATGACCTACTGTAACAGTGCCTTTAGCCAGAGCTAATGTAACGTTAGAGACACTATTATATGATTAGGGTATGAATATGTTTTTATCTTGATGCGGTGCGGACGCGCTTGGGAAAAAAAAAACGAGCGCGTTCACCGCGTTTGAACTTGCACCCTGCGCGCGGCGCGCCTAGTAGCCTAAATTTGAAATAACCATGGAAATAACGAACTTGAGCGTGCAAAAGGGTACGATAGGCTGTGAGTTCATTGTGCAAAAACAATTTGTGCTATTACTTTCCCCTTATTCTATCCTATAGTAATGCAATACTGTATATTATATAGGCTACTGTTGAATACATTTGGTTCAGCTAATAAATTGCATTTAAAATATATTGATTCCTGTAATAATAATTATTTATTCATGTGATATTTATAAATCTGGGTGCGTTTTTGGTTGGAAATCAATGAAACATGGTACTGTATTACCTGGTCTCCCCTGTTTATTGTCACAGCTCATACAATAAAGCAAACACCCGTGATAAACTATGCTTTTCTATCTAACGTTAGTAATTGCTGACTCTTTATTCCAACACTGAGCGAAGCGAACTCTCTGCTCCTCGTCACGGTGCGTCTCAGGTGATTGTTATCACTCTGCCCAAGTAGCAGTGCTTCGCCTTCAGAAAATATAGTATTTATACGGTTAAAAGATGTCGGTGTCTCACATGGCCTTGATATTTGCACACTCTGTGACTATACAAACCACAACATGTAAATAGGAAAACGTTTGCATTATTTTGTCACTCATTTGGATTAGTATGAAAGCTGCAACCATTCACATCCAGTCTTTGTGCTAAGCTAGGCTAGCGGTGGGTGCGTCAAACAGACTTATAGCACGCACGGAGATGAAAAAGGTATGTATGGACTTATCTAACTCTGGGGGGTAAGGTGAATAGGCTAAAGTCCCAAAAAGTCGGAGTGTTCCTTTAAACTTTAATAAGCATTAATCTAACTATGATAAACCATGCAGTGTCATTTTACATTTGATTTACTAAATTAAATTTCTTTTCAGACAGCGCAACACACTTAACTGAAAAGTAGCTAATTTTAGACCTTTCTGAAATTAAAGTATATAGGCTAATTTGTATCTTTGTTTAATTGTATTCTTTGTTTCACCATGTGTTTGTACTTGTTTTTGCTTATATCTCATGTATTTGGGGGAAAAAAAAGCCTGCACACTGCTGCATAACAAATACAGTAGGCTAGATATTTATTCATTTTGTGACTGGCCTAAAAACGTAACCGGTTGTAGGTTGCAATAACACCTAGTGGTGGATGCACAGTTTGAAGACCCAGTCAGTGACGTCACAGTATGCAATTAAAAAAAAAAAAAAAAAAAATTCATGATCACCATGACCAAAATTTTACTTTTTTTTTTACACTGAATCCTGGAAAAAAAAAAATATAGACCTACCTACCGACCCTTTTTTTAAAAAAAATTGCTGTTACTGCAAACCAAAATATTTTTAAGGATGGCCTAAACATGCTTTCCCGGGATAAACGCGCTGCTTTGGTGATATGCACAATTCTGTGTGCAGAAAAGTAAAAAAAAAAAAATCGTCGATATGGTGGCTCGGAATACGTGTCTATCTATCTATCTATCTATCTATCTATCTATCTATCTATCTATCTATCTATCTATCTATCTCAGGTGCAGTGGTGGAATGTAACGAAGTACAAATACTTCGTTACTTTACTTAAGTACATTTTTTACGTATCTTTACTTTACTTAAGTACAATAAATAGTGGATACTTTTTACTTTTACTTCGTTACATTTTGCAGCAATTATTATACTTTCTACTCCAATACATTTCTACAACTTCTGTTACATTTTCGTTACATTTTCTGATCAGTTTTTCCTCTGCCAAAACGTAATCTGACCGTCCGTTCGTTGCACGTTTGTCTCACCAGTGACGTTTAGTTGCCATAGATACACCCGGTCACACTAAATGCGTCTCACACGCAGTGTGTTTATCATGCAACTCATACGCGAAAATTAGTTTTTACGTGCATAGGAAACACACCGTGTGTAATATATGTTTGGTTTGGTTAGGATTATGGCAAGCCAAGAGGTTCAGAATTACACCATAAATTAATCTTGTTTACTGCCAAACATAGTTATTAACATATAGTAAGGATAAGCATGGTGTGTATATTGCCTAATTGCAAGCTTGTTTCAGAAATGGTGACATTTTTTTCCATCATTATTGAACATCATTATAGGAGTATTAGGTTGAATGAGTTAGAATTAAATGTTTTATTAATCATTAGAAAATAGACATTAAGATAATAAATTGTTATGCAAGTACTTTTACTTTTAATACTTAAAGTACATTTAAAATAAAGTACTTTTTACTTTTTACTTAAGTATGGTTGTCATTGTGTTACTTCTACTTTTACTAAAGTAAATATTTATCTGGGTATTTGTACTTTTACTTAAGTACTGAAATTCAGTACTTCCTCCACCACTGCTCAGGTGAAACCTTCAACTTGTTAAGTTTTCAGTATCGAATTGGAAGCACAACACTGAGCAGGATTGTTATGGAGACCTGTGCAGCCCTAACTTCCGTACTACGTGATGAATACTTAAAGGTAAATGACTGTAATGGTCAGATGTATAATTGTACGCCTTTTGTATGGAATAATCACATTACCCATGTCCACTCTGTGAGCAGAAAGCAGTTTTATGAAAGAATTAAGCTGTTTGTTTGTTTTTTGCAATCTTTTAAATTTAACACTGACAATAAGGTTTTGTTAAAGGTGCCCTATAATGGTTTTTTTAAATTATTTTATAATGTTTCCTGGGTTGCCCTTATAATGTTAGTATGTTTTTTTAGATCAAAATAGTCATAATTTAGAAATAAAAGGCATTTTTCCTAGCCTGATTTAACCTCTGCTTTGAAAACCCGGTTTGAAGGGGCGTGTCTGCTGTGTGTAACCGGCCTCTGCTGTGAAATACATTAGCTAGGTTGAGATTGTGACCACTACTCTTGCCAGGATGGACGCATGTTCTCATTTAAAACTTAAACATAAAATAATACTAATAAAGACAGTTTTTAAAAATAAACCTTAAATAATTAGGAAGTGATGCTGACACTCTCATGATTGGATTAGTTCACTATTATGAGCTCTATTGAATGTCAGTCACATACAGGGGTTGGACAATGAAACTGAAACACCTGGTCTCACAACACAATAATTTGTTAGAATGGTGAGGGTCTTATTTTGCATCCAAATACAGCACCAATTGACAGATAGAAGTCCTTCACAGTGACCAGAGGGATTATGAGCCGTTCCTCTTCCAGAACAGTGTCCAGGTCACTATATGATGCTGGTGGACTCGCTCCTCCAAAACACCTCAATAATATTCAGATCTGGTGACTGTGCAGACCATGGGAGATGTTCAACGTCACTTTCATCTTCATCAAACCCTTCTCTCACAAGTCTTGCTGTGTGTGTTGGTGCATGATCATGCGTTTTGAGCAACAGGTGATCATGATCCTCCAGAAGGGTTTGGTAGTCCTCGGCAGTGTCGTGTCCATCAAATACAATCAGGATTGTCATGATATTGGAGCTCAAACCATCACTGATCCACCCGTGCTTCACTCTGAAGATTGGCCGCCAGGCATATAGATGTGAAACCTCCAACATTGACCAGTGTTTCAGTTTCATTGTCCAACCCCTGTATATCTCAGACTCCAAAGACCTATAACTTTATGTTACAGTAGCTGCCTGAGGAGGACTTCTCTTTGGGACATGAATATAAACATTGATGTTCACTTGTCAAAAACAATTGGCATCTTTAATGAAGAAATTGGCTGCATTTATGTTACGATAAGCGCAAAACCACATCTTCCGCAGGAACTACTAGTGATGTGGCCCATTATTTTAAAGTGAAAAACAGGTAAACTCCTAACTAACTACAAGCGTTAAACATTGCGGGATGACAAGGTAACGCTTGAAGTTAGTTAGGAGTTAACCTGTTTTTTACAGTTTTTTAACTGATTACACACGTTTTCAAAACTGTCTCCTTTTTTAAAACTCTACACACAATTACCAAAACTGCACACACAAAATGCAAAATGCCTCATATCTCCTTCAAAATGTAACACTGCATTCAAAATGCCATAAACATATGTCAGAATGAACAATGAAGCATTTGCATAAATGGCAAACACTTCTTTCATAATAAGTCCATTTTTGCATACACCAGTCCCAGATAGCAAACTGACATTGAATCAACGTGGAAATATGACATCGAAACAACGTTGCTCTGACATTGTTTTGCTCATCGAATTAACGTTGAACCAACGTCAGATGCGTCATTCTTTCAAAACTAACGGAAAATCAACTTGAAATCAACGTGTTGTTTCAACGTTATGAAAGCAAACCAATTTTCGATTTCATTTAGCTTTGAAGAATGCCGCGTCTGACGTTGGTTCAACGTTAATTCGATGAGCAAATCAACGTTGTTTCAATGTCATGAGAGACGTCGTTTCCACGTTGATTCAATGTCAGTTTGCTGTCTGGGGTGCTCTTCTCTGGGCTGGGTCTGGCCACAATACTTCGTCGACATCACAAGATACGTGTTCTTTTGCCAAACATTGAGGGAAATACAGTATCTCCTAGCTTGGCGTGTCCCTACATGCGTCCTTCACTGCCTGGAGAAGCGTCATGCGGGCATAGGGTTGGCGATACACCAGCGCCAGACTGAGAAGATGAATATGGGGGTGAATACGGGAGTAGGTACAAGGTAGCCTTGTGTAAATTGCATCCAGAAAAGTGAGCGTATGGCCGGTGTTGTACATTGGCATTGTGATGGAAGACCCCGTTATGAGTGATGGCTGCAGACTTAGTTATATTACCCCCTCATGATAACCAACCTCATTCATTCAATCCAGTACAGTGAATGGATGTTTTAGAGTTGCAAATGTGTATGCAATACTAGGCATTTTACAGTGCATTACTGTAATGCTAAAATAGTCATTAGATAGTTGCATACCTGTTCTCATTTCTGAAGGTTCGAATTATGGACGCCACTGTACATCGACTCAAGTTGGTCTGGAGTCTCAGTCCAGCCTCTCTCATGGTCAAACTGTGGTTGATCACATGATCAACATGTGTTGCCCTAATCTCATCAGAGATGACTTTCCTTCCTTCTCTTCTTTGCCCTCATCCTCTTCTTCCTCTTCCTCTCCTTCCTACTCCTCCTCTCTGTCCATTTTTGGCATCCATTGTTCAAAACAGGTAATCTGACCTTTGATCTATTTATATCCCTATACTCCAGTAAAGCAGTGATTGGTTAGTGATCAGTTAAGCAACTAGTGTTTGCACATGTGAGGAGTGTGTGTTTTGAAAAAAAGTGCTTTATGCAATTTAAAACTGAGTCAAAGGCTGAGAAATAGCATATGGTTTTGGAGATTTGGTGTGTAGTTTTACTCTTTGAGTGAGAGGTTTCAAAAATTGTGACATGAAAATATGTTGTGTGTAAGCAGTTGGGAAAAAAACTGTATATAATTACAGTTATATACAGTATATAACTGTATATAACTGTAATATGCTTTTGCTGTGAAAAAAAGCAGTCACCTGTTGCTCCAGGGAGTCCATATCTGGATCGGTGAGCTCCCCGCCGACCGTCACTGTCACCGCTCTGGCGTAGGACCGGGGCCTGATCTCCAGTCTGCTGACAATGTCATTCATGCGGCTGTACTGCTCCAGATCAGCCATGCGACACTCCAGGCTGGAGATCCTTTTATCCTTTTCATTTAGTTTTTTAGTTCTTTAATTTCGCTCATCAATTCAGTTATCATCTTCTGCTACTTAGAGACAATCGCAATCTCCTCAGACAGAAAATCAAGCATTCTCTGAATGTGGTTTGAATATTTGGTTTTGTGTAAAGTTTTGAGAAAGTGCAACGCTATCTCACGACCAATTCGTACAAATTCGCATTAGTTAGTAAAAAGTAGCTACAGTAATCTGTACTAGTAATAATAATATTAGAGGACGTTGTGCCGAAAGATCATTACCGTACATGTAACGGGAGGGGAACACTGACTGTTTGAAACCTGTGAGGGTGGGTTAATGTCTATCAGGTGTGCATGTGTATCTGCAAGTCTCTGTTCACAGGAGCGTCTAATAGTACTGATGAGCCAGCCGTACAACGCGATTGGCAGATCGACGGAATAAAAACCAGCAGGCAGTCCTCCCCCGGGGTGCTCCTCCACCACAACAGACGTCAAAACACAAAAACCCCGACTGTGTCTGTGCCTATGAATCTTTGGATGTATGACTCCACGCAATGACTACCATCTCGATTGACTCCTGGCAGCTAAAGGTCTACGATATCAACCGTATTCAATATCAACAATTCGTATCACTTACGAATGAGTGGGCAGTGACGTGGATCTGTTTAGAACTGATTTCCCTTCCCCTGTTTCGCAGCTCGGATCAACGGTCCCGGTTTCCCCACTGGCCATTTGCTGTCACGGGTGTGGAGCAGGCAGAAGGAACTGGAGGACTCCAGAGTCACAATGAAGATACCTTTAATACAAAAATACAGGCAGGAAGACGGGGTACACCGGGTAACATGCAACATCGACCGACAAAGACAGACTGAATGAGAAAGAACTAAATACACAGAGGAATCAAACTAAACGATGTGCAAACAGGTGAAAATGATGATGACAGGACGAGGAACAGGTGGCTGATTGGGGAGTGAGTCCGGGAGTAGAAACAAAAGGATCCGGGGAGGTGTAGTGCAGATGACGAGACAGACTGGTGCAGACGGAGGACTGTGACATCACTCCCCCCTCCCGGTAGGCGTGACTTCACGCCGTAACATCAATGGGGAGGGGGGGTGGGCGCCCTGGAGGCTGTGGAGGGCGTGGACTGGAGGAGGAAGCCTCCAGGGCGGAGCAGTACGAGGGTGTGGCCAGGGCGGAGCAGGACGAGGGCGTGGCCAGGGCGGAGCAGGTTGAGGGCGTGGCGGAGCAGGCTGAAGGCGTGGCCAGGGCGGAGCAGGCTGAGGGCGTGGCGGAGCCGGCTGAAGGCATGGCCAGGGCGGAGCAGGCTGAAGGCGTGGCCAGGGCGGAGCAGGCTGAAGGCGTGGCCAGGGCGGAGCAGGCTGCGAGGACCCTTCGGGCGGCCGCGGCGTTGAGGACCCTTCGGGCGGCCACGGCGGTGAGGTCCCTTTGGGCGGCCATGGCGGTGAGGTCCCTTCGGGCGGCCATGGCGGTGAGAGCCTTCGGGCGGCCATGGCGGTGAGGTCCCTTCGGGCGGCCATGGCGGTGAGGTCCCTTCGGGTGGCCATGGCGGTGAGGTCCCTTCGGGCGGCCGTGGCTGGGACACTGGGCCCCCCCCCCAAAAAAATATTTGGGTTGAGTCCCCGGATGAAGGGCAGATGGGGAGCGGACGGTCTCTGGCTGGACGGTCTGGACGGTCTCTGGCTGGACGGTCTGGACGGTCTCAGGCTGGACGGTCTCTGGCTGGACGGTCTGGACGGTCTCAGGCTGGACGGGCTGGACAGTCTCTAGCTGGACGGTCTGGGCGGTCTCTGGCTGGACGGTCTGGACGGTCTCTGGCTGGACGGTCTGGACGGTCTCTGGCTGGACGGTCACTGGCGCTGGCTGGACGGTCACTGGCGCTGGCTGGACGGTCACAGGCGCTGGCTGGAAGGGGCTGGATGGAACCAGCGGTGAGGGGAGTTCAGGCTCGGGTGGGCTGGACGAAACCAGCGGTGAGGGGAGTTCAGGCTCGGGAGGGCTGGACGGAACCAGCGGAGAGGGGAGATCTGACTCGGGAGGGCTGGACGGAACCAGCAGGGGAGAGAGTTCAGGCTCGGGAGGGCTGGACGGAACCAGCGGGGCGGAGAGTTCATACTTAGAAGGGCTGGACGGAACCAGCGATGAGGGGAGTTCAGGCTCTGGAGAGCTGGACGGAACCAGCGATGAGGGGAGTTCAGGCTTGGGAGGGCTGACGGTGAGCGCGGGCTCGGCAGGGCTGACGGTGAGCGCAGACTCGGTAGGGCTGACGGTGAACGCAGGTTTCCGGGGGACGAGACATAACCGGGGTCGCAGAATCGGGTAGAGAATCCCCCGAAAAGCCACTGCGTTCATGTTGCAGTCTTGGTCGGTCGATCTGTCACGGGTGTGGAGCAGGCAGAAGGAACTGGAGGACTCCAGAGTCACAATGAAGATACCTTTAATACAAAAATACAGGCAGGAAGACGGGGTACACCGGGTAACATGCAACATCGACCGACAAAGACAGACTGAATGAGAAGGAACTAAATACACAGAGGAATCAAACTAAACGATGTGCAAACAGGTGAAAATAATGATGACAGGACGAGGAACAGGTGGCTGATTGGGGAGTGAGTCCGGGAGTAGAAACAAAAGGATCCGGGGAGGTGTAGTGCAGATGACGAGACAGACTGGTGCAGACGGAGGACTGTGACATTTGCAGTTTAGGCTACTGGAAATTGTCCAAAGCCATGAATTGTTTGTGCAACTGCAGATTACCGCTTTCTCGCCGTTAGCCCTCTTCCCTGTGCACTACAAGCGTGGAGTGGGCGGGGTCGCGAGCGAAGGACTGTTGACCGCGTTTCATGAAACTCTGCTAAATGCATATAACTGTTAGATTTTGCTTGTTGGCATTTCCCTTGGCTTAGTGGGATAGTTATTGTGGCTGCTCGCCTATGTTTTATTTGTCAACTGACCATGTCATCATCCACAATGGATTAAAATATTTTGAAGGCTACTATTGATTGAACTAATGTAGTTGAAGAATTATATCTCTTGATGTTTATTTTGTAGTGCTTACACCTGTACGTTGTTATACCTTCTATTTGACCTAGTTGTGTAAATCTTACATGTGATTGTGTGCTGTGTTAGACTCCTTAGAGTAATCGGTGTTAGCCATTGGACTGCTAGTAAGCTACATTTATTCTGTGTGTTGCCGCCTTCTTGGTCATGCATACTACCGCATATAATTTTTATACTGCTATTTAAATTAATTCTGTGCTTTTATAAGATTTCTGTGTATGTCTGTTACTTCTGTATCACAAGGGTAAAAGTCCTGCATGTTCTAAGTAGTCGGGTTACATAAACTATCCTGAGTGCTTGTAATGTGGATTGCTCTGTTTTTTTGGGCCTGTTTACAGCTGGTCCCTTCATGCATTTTCTGTGATTGTATAGCTAAAGACCAGGTGTAAATACCCTTCGAGATGGATTTAAATCCGATCGTTCGAACCACTTCAGGAAGTGATCTGGGTAAATTTTACTCCTCCCAACAATGCTACAAAATAAACATGTAATAGCGTGTTATAGGCTTTATGACATGTTATAGCCAGATATGCAACACATGAATCTCGAGAATCTCTTCAACGCTGAGAATCTCTTCATCAAGCCAACATGCAAACTACCACAAATAAAACTGAAAGTAAAGCCCAAACACGGATGGAACTGAGTCATAAAAATTCACACTGGATTTACTGCGTAAAGCAGAATTGAACTGATTGGTTTATTCATGTGTTTTGTCATGATTCTGCCATCACGCCCTAGCCTGACTTCGTCATACTCATATTCTTGTCACAATATGAGTCTGAAACTCCTCCGTAGATCTTTGATCATGAGGCGTGTCGTAACCGAACCAGGAAAAACAACAACTCTGCACTCAATTGGATAGTCGGTAAACCTACAACCAATCAGAGCAACGCAGTAAGTCAGCTACTTTGCATACAGTTGTCAACTACAGAATGTAGCCTAACTTTACTTATTTTAGAAGTAAAATAACGAGTGTTGCTTCTTTTACTTGGTCCTTCATGAGTGCGACCAAAGGAGAAACCACAACGACCACAGGCTTTTCATTACGTCCCATCTTCTTAGCGACCGTCAGAGCCAGCTGATAAGTTACACTTTTACCGAATCATGTGGGAAAGACGGCAAAAATATCTTTCCGATCGACAAATGCCTTGATTGCAGTTTTCTGTTCGTCTATTAAAATGAATGTGCTGTCGATATATTTCACAACAGACGCGACAGCGGAATCTATACATCTCAATTTTCCATCTCTGCAGGGAAACCAGTTAAAGCGATCTATGATAACGTGATGATTACGTCCTTGCAGATCACCTGTCCATCATCGTATAAAGCCCGCCCTGGCAATTTGATTGGCCCGAACGTTTCTTGTCTTATCATAATTACTCCTCAATGGATCGAGACCGATGGACTTCCCGACCAAAAAATGTTGTGGGCGGAGTTCGGGCTGGAATCCAGGCTAATCATGCCCTTGATTTTTCCTAGTCTAGTGGCAGACCCATATTTTGTTTTGTGTACAAGTGCATGGCCTGTTGTTTGGGCCATGTGCTTGTGTTGTCTCATTACGTAACCCCGCCCCCTTGTTATCCTCATCTTGTCATTATTGTCTTGTCAGCTTCACCTGTCCTCGTCATTAGTGTTCCCTATTTAATCCCCTTGTGTTTGCTGTCCTGTGTCGGTTCATTTAGTAACTTACCTGGTTGTATCTGTTATAGTGTGTTATACACTTTGAGAATCTCTGTTGAGTATTGTTATTCGCTGTGAGTATTAGTCAACTGTTTTGTCCTGAGAGAAATGCTGTGTCCGAAATCTCCTCTCAAACCACTACTCCCTACCCCCTATGTTGGGGGTAGAGAGCAGAGCACTATATAGTGAGTAATAGGTGATTTCGGACACAGCAATAGTCTTGTCATAGGTACTTGTCAGGAGATGGCGCTGTAGTCCACATGTTGTTACCTATAAAAGGTGTAGAGTAAGAATGGATGTCAGTGCACCTGCTGCCTAATCATGTAACTGCTTGGCAGTGTGGATTGTTTGTGGATTTGAATAAACCTTAAAGAAGAGAGAAACTTTCTTGTCTTGATTACAGAAAGTCCTGTTTACTGTTAGTTCTAGTCTAGTTTTTCATCAGTTCTAGTCTAGTCTTGCCTTTTCTTTTCCTGTTCATGTTTTGCCCCCTCATGGGTTTTGTTTTCTGCTTATAATAAACTTTGTGTCACTGCATCCCGTCTGCGCCTGGATTCACCTCCCTCCTCATGACAGAACTTGTATTTACAATGTGTTTGACTCCACTAGGACACATGAACGCAGCAGTAAAGTGACTCTCATTGACCAGGAATAAGGAAGCTGCTTTACACACACCCCTGTTTTACACACGTCACTCAAACACACAAGCAGGAAACCATTTCAACTCCTCAGTTCAGAGAAACAGAAACTCAAGTGTTGTTGAGCTGTTGTGTGTTTGTGTCTCTGTATTCAGTAAAATGGCAGAAGCTAGATTTTCTCAGGATGAGTTCATGTGTTCAGTGTGTCTGGATCTCCTGAAGGATCCAGTGACTATCCACTGTGGACACAGTTACTGTAAGATCTGTATTACAGACTGCTGGGATCAGGAGGATGAGAAGAGCGTCTACAGCTGCCCTCAGTGCAGACAGACCTTCAGTCCAAGACCTGCTTTAGGGAAAAACACCATTCTGGCTGAACTGGTGGAGAAACTGAAGAAGACTAAACTTCCTGCTGACTGTTACGCTGGAGCTGGAGACGTGGAGTGTGACGTCTGTACTGGAAGAAAACACAAAGCCGTCAAGTCCTGTCTGGTGTGTCAGGAGTCTTACTGTCAAACTCATTTTGACCGTCATGAGGAACTTTTCTCTCGTAAACCACACAAAGTGATTGATGCCACTGGACGACTGCAGGACATGATCTGCCGTAAACATGATAAAGAGCTAGAAATGTTCTGTATCACTGATCAACAGTGCATCTGTGTGTGGTGTAAAGAGTATGAACATAAAAACCACAACACTGTATCAACTGCAGCACAGAGGACAGAGAAACAGGTATGAACTGAGAGATATTGATCACACCGAGGTGAAAGTGTCTTTATTTACTCACTCATTTACTCATGTTGTCCCAAACCGGTTTGACTTACTTTCTTCTGTAGATTGTAAATATGATATTTTGAAGAAGATCACATATTTTACTAGCTATACATTGAGAGTCAACCAGGAACACACGTTTCAAGCTCCAAAAATGAGAAAAAAAGAAAAAAAAACATAAAAGTAATCTTAACCACTAGTGGTCTAAAAATAAATTGTGATTAATTGTATTTACCTGCACTTATAGTGTACTTCAAATTAAAAGTGTATTTAAAAAAAAAACTGTACTTGCGAATAATATAATATTAATGAAACGAAAGGCCATTTAAGTGCACTTAAAGAGGGTAAATTTTCAAGACTCTTTCACTTAATAAATACACTTTGTAAAGGTTTTACTTTAAAGTATCTTTTAATCATTTTTAATATTTTAATGTGACTCTTTTGCTCCATGCTTTAAAGAAGTGCACTTATTTTGATGTGTACGTACTAAAGGACATGTAAAGTAGGCTACTTGATTACACCTGTAATGTGTTATTTGATATATTTAAAGTTAATACATGTACAACTTCATTATTACAGTATGTTTTAGTTTATCATCAGATGCTTGTCTGTACAAATGACAGATATTTTAAAAACAATAGAAGTAATTATGAAATTTCATATGAAGAAGTACTTAGAAATCCCTGTTAAGGTCAGCTAATTGCTTTAAATATAAATTTAAACTATAATACATTTTCATTTAATGGCAATTAACATGATACTGTGTCTGTAAACATTACATTCAGTTCAAGCTTAAGTATATTGTTTTAAAGTATATTATTTACATGCACATTTTTAAAGAAATGCTACTTTTAAAAGTACTTATTTTTTTAAAGGGCCAAAGATCATTCACAAATCAAATCAAATCATTGATCAACTCATGTACGCAGAGCCCAAATCAAAGACGATGACATCAATAACATCAAACTTCACTGATCTGTGGTTTGAACTACAGTGTAAACTTGCCATGCTAGATCTTTAACCCTTATTGTGTGACAGTAGTTTTATGTGTTATCATTCGCTGTCATTGGTTTGTCCTCCAGAAACAGCTGAAGGAGACGCAGATGAAGATCCGTCAGAGAATCCAGCAGAGACAGAAAGATCTTCATCAGCTGAGAGAGGATGTGAAGTCTCATAAGGTGAGTCTGGAGAAGAAGAGAAGTGTGAGACGTCTCAGTTTGGACTCACTGAACTCACTGTGTGATTGTGATGTGTGTGTAACAGCGCTCTGCACACACAGCAGTGGAGGACAGTGAGAAGATCTTCACTGAGATCATCCGCTCCATTGAGAGAAGCCGCTCTGAGGCGACACAGCGGATCAGAGATCAGGAAAAGACTGCAGTGAGTCGAGCTGAAGGACGACTGGAGCGACTGGAGCAGGAGATCAATGATCTGAGGAGGAGAGACGCTGAGCTGGAGCAGCTTTCACACACACAAGATCACATCCAGTTCCTGCAGGTAACAGAGATCTAGGAGAACAGGATCATAGTGGACTTGAGCAAGATCCTGCTATGACAGAGAAACATTTGATGAGAGCAGAATGAGCCGTTGACTGAGATGTTGTCAGGAATTCAGTCAGATTCAGTCGAGTGTTGTGTTATCATATAATCATCAGTCAGACGCTCATCTGATCATCTTCTGTTTAAAGAGACGCACTTACAAAGCCCTGGGAAATGGACCATTAAAAATGAGCTGATTGTGTGAAAGTGCTGGATTGAAGCGAGTCACTGAAGAGAAGTCAAGTCTACAAGAGCCGCACAGATCTGATATAGTGCAGGTTATTGGCTGAAGTGTGGAGATGATGAGTTTTGATTTGTGTTTTCTGTAGAGTTTCCAGTCTCTCTCAGCTCCTCCTGAATCTACAGACGAACCCGACGTTCCCTTCGGTTCTCTCTCCTCTTTTGATGGCGTGAGAGAATCTGTCCGTCAGCTGAGAGACAAACTGGAGGATTTCTGCAAAGAGGAGATCAAGAAGATCTCAGACGGAGGTAAAGTCCTGCGCCTCCTTTATACACACGTGTGAGAAAGAGCCCAAATCTGAACAATCGGATGAACGGATCAATCCGATGTGTGTGTTTTATAAATGAAGCCCCTGGAGATTATTCATCAGCTCTCAGAAATGAGTCCATCATCTAATATCATACAGCATTATATTAGAAATGAATGTATTTGATCTTGTCATTTCTCTTCACACTGTTCATGTCTGTTTATTTCCACAGTCACTTTCACCAACATGAATCCCAAGACCAGGAACGACTTCCTACAATGTGAGTCACTAGAAAACAAGCAGAAAAACTCACTGAGTGTGTTCATGTTCTTCCTGTAGAAGGAGAAATAAATCATGATAGAAGAGTTTTATAATTGATCATGTAAATGAGGATTTGCTCAGGATATCTGATCATCTGTACTGAGACACTGATGATACATTGAACATTGAGTCATGAAGAGTTCAGAGACATTAAAAGATCAGACAGATTCATAATTCCTGTTTCTGATGTGTTTTCTCTCCATCAGATTCCCATCAGCTCACTCCGGATCTGAACACAGTGAATAAACACATCCGTCTGTCTGAGAGGAACAGAGTTATTACTCACACTGACACAGAGCAGTCGTATCCTGATCATCCAGACAGATTTAAGTGTTATCCTCAGGTGTTGTGTAGAGAGAGTGTGTGTGGACGCTGTTACTGGGAGATTGAGTGGACTGGAGATGATGGTGTGTTTATATCAGTGTCATATAAGATCATCAGCAGGAAGGGATCGGGTAATGAGCACGTGTTTGGAGGTAATGATCAGTCCTGGAGTTTGTTCTGCTCTTCCTCCAGTTACTCATTTTGTCACAATAACATACGCACTGATCTCCCTGTAAAGCCCATCGGCAGAAGAATAGGAGTGTGTGTGGATCACAGTGCAGGAACTCTGTCCTTCTACAGCGTCTCTGACACAATGAGCCTCATCCACACAGTCCAGACCACATTCACTCAGCCGCTCTATCCTGGGTTTTATGTTTATTCTGGCTCATCAGTGAAACTGTGTTGATGTTTCAGAACAGATTTAGAGAGATTTTACCCATAATACTTTGAGCCGCACGATAAACCAGTAACAGTGAGATGTTATAGAGACTCTTATTTCCTCTTCATTACATTAATACTGATGAACTTCACTGAAATAAAACAGTATAAATGTGTGCATCAAATACTCATAGAGACAGTTTGAGTGACATAATGAAGTATTTTTTATTATTACTATCAAAAGAATCTCTCAGTTGAAATGATCAAACACAGGTTCATTACTGAATGAACAGATTGAGGATCGTGTGGTTTTGAAGGAAATAACAGAACTGGTTGTGAACAATGTAAGGAGTGAAGATGTGGAAATGACATTAGTAGTGGAGAAAATAATGCTGGAAAACAATCACAGTTCAAAATGTGAGGAAAATTGTGATGCAGAAGATGAGGGATGAAGAAGCACTTTCTGAGATTTCAGATATTGGGTCACAAGGCATTGAAATCATGAACTCTAGAAGAAATAAAGGACTTTCACAACGTTTGATAAAGTTGTTCATGAAATAATTATTTCCAGCTGAAAAGGATGCTTATGAAATTAAGGAAAAGTAAAATATGAAAAAATGTACTCTGTTTATTTTCTTTTCTGTCTGTCTTCTTCTTCTTCTGTATATGTGTGTGTGGACTGTGGAGAGTCTGATCATCATGAGAACATGGTTAAACCTGTGTAAAATCAGGGCATGTGTGTCAGAAATCATGATGAAAATTGTAATGTGTGTGAAGACAAGTGAAATAAGTTTTGTTTTGGAAAATTGTGTCTTTGTTTTAAGAACTGAATGAATGGTTTGGGAAACTGAGTGTTAGCAATTGAGAAATACACACCCAAACAACAGACACAGTAACACACATCAGTGGCCTAGCCTATATTTATCAACATATATTTATACATATTACATAATATATACATATATTTACTAAAACACCCTAATAAATGTGAGACTGTAGTGCTCAGTTTTAAGGGATGCTGCAAAATAATCATTGGATCAGAGCTTTCATTGTCTATAGGCACACTATACAGAAACATATTCATACATTTACTATAAACAGTTTTAAAAGTGTGTGTGATAATCCAAAATGATGAGTCATTCACAATTCATATTTGCAAATAGACTGAATCAAAACAAGTTCTGCTAGTTAAAGGGCTAATAGCACTTTTATGATGGACAGATGCACTTTTATGATGGAAAGATGCACTTTTATGATGGACAGACTCACTTTTATGATGGACAGACTCACTTTTATGATGGATAGATGCACTTTTATGATGGAGAGATGCACTTTTATGATGGAGAGATGCACTTTTATGATGGACAGACTCACTTTTATGATGGATAGATGCACTTTTATGATGGAGAGATGCACTTTTATGATGGAGAGATACACTTTTATGATGGAGAGATACACTTTTATGATGGAGAGATGCACTTTTATGATGGAGAGATGCACTTTTATGATGGATAGATGCACTTTTATGATGGAAAGATGCACTTTTATGATGGAGAGATGCACTTTTATGATAGATAGTTGCATCTTTATGATGGATGGATGCACTTTTATGATGGAGAGATGCACTTTTATGACGGAGAGATGCACTTTTATGATAGATAGTTGCACTCTTATGGATGTCAAAACAGAAATAGCTATTCACTGCCATTATACAGCTTGGAAGAGCCAGGACATTTTTTATTATTACTCCGATTGTATTCGTCCGAACAAAGAATGTCAAATATACACGTAGGATGGATTGGAGGTTAGTGAAATTAAATAATGGTCTAATTTTTATTTATGTGTGAACTATCTCTTTAAAAAAAAAATACAGGTACCACTGTTCGCGCATGCGCTTCTCGCTCGTCTTGTTCGGCTGACCCGGAAATAATTGGTTGGCATTAGCAACGTTTCGGCCGAGCCAGGCCTGAATACTGAATACAGACATAGCAGAAGAAAGAGAAACAAACAGGCAGGTTTGAAATTTATGCGTTTTCCATTGTGTGAACATTAGTCTGAACGTTTGGCGCTGCATTCACTGTGTATTCGCTCAGATTGCGTGTGAAGTCAGCATCAGTTTAAAGCTATGAAAACAATGCTAACATGCTAGCTGCCATTATCTCATAAACAATAACAAACACTGAGTCACCGAATTAACGTTACCTTCCAATCATTTTGCTTGTACCAGAAATATAGTATTGACACAAATCGTTCTTTTATATTGTGTATTGTACATCAAGATGTTCATGTTACAGAACAGATATATGTAATGCATTGATGATGATGCTGCTGCTTATCATATCAGTTAATAAACTCTCTGTGTCATTGATTTACTGCATATTTTACTGAAATGCCCTGATGTGGTTCGTCTGAATTACTTTAATCTTACTTTTCCCTCAGAAAACACACTGAAGAACAGGCAAACTTCCCTGTTAAGCCTCACACTGAGATTGTGAGGCAAGAGACTATAACAGAATGACAAGGTAAAGTCGTGAGTCTCTGCTGAGGAGACGCTTCACAACAAAGAGAGATGCATTTTAATATCAAGATATAATCATTGTTGATTAGACAGTGTAAAGAATGAACTATTTTTACTCACTGCAATAGTGTTTCCAAAGTCATGTGTTTTCATTTTTAATAATGTACGTATACTTTGTGTTATATTATCTTGCCATTAAATTACACTACTGGTCCAAAGTTTGGGGTCATTATGATTTTTATTAATGTTTTTGTGAGCATTGGTGAGCACAAGAGACGTCTTTCAAAAACATTTTAAATAATCATAAAATGATTCCAAACTTTTGAACGAGGAACTTACAAAAAACAAAACCAACAAACTAATGAACGCAAGTGTTTGTAATAAAACGGCTCTGAGGTAAAGATGGTTAATTGGACATTTCTTTTTCTGCTGTAATCAGTCTCTCCGTGTTTCTTTTCCTTTTTGAGAAGTTGTGGAAACCTAATAATCATGTTATCTGTTGTCTCTCATTCACTTCTATGGACGATGTTTCTATCATGACTTCTGTGAACCTCGGAAATGTGCAACTTAGGCTTCATATTCAAATGTCAAACTACTCTAAAAGCAGCTTCTGCTGAATTGAACTTTCACAGTTTCAGCTAACCGGTTTCAGTTAAACATCTTGACACGCTCTGCATTTCTTAGGGGCCGTTTACTTTATAAATGTTTTGGCCGTTCATTCATTTACACAACAATGCAGTTTTGGGAGCCTGAAACTGGTTTCACAGTGCAAGTTTTTGAAAACGACACCCATACTTGTCTAAAGTACTCTGTGTAAACTACTACAATGTGAATTTGCGTGTGTCTCTCTATGCCATCTACTAGCCTGGCATCAATTATTATTACTCTTTATTTCAGACCTATGGGCCCATATCCGATAACAATACATACAGACATCGATTTACAAACAACACACACATTTACACAATAATACAGTGATTCTATTCATTTTCATGGATCGTTGTGAAAACACAAAGGAAAGACATTTCTGATTTTAGTACATTGTAATGTAACCACTAAACCTTGGGGGAAAATACTTTTTAAATAATACTACACAAAATATATGAGTGGAAGTGAAAAACAAAAACACTAGTATGTATATAAGTACAGTTCCTAGTGTAATAAAGCATCTTGTCATAATGAAGCATTATTCAATGTTTTTGTGTGTTCTCCAGCTCCTCCACCCCTAGAATGCACACGTACAAGAGGACGTCCAGCCCTCGATCGCCAACGAATACAGGAGAACTTTTCACACCAGCACACGAGGAAAATGTGCGCTTCATTCATGACAGTAAGACACGACACACACCTTTTTTAGCTGAGCACCATTTCCACCTTGAAAACGTGTGATTCCCAGACCTGAGAGTATCACTGAAACTATGAAATATGTAAAAAGCATGGGAATATGTCATTTTTGCTGTAGTTGCTGTTCTTTGTCAAAGTTTTGTTCTTCGCAAAATATTAAAGATTAAGTGGACATGTGAATTAAATGTCGTTAAGCCAATATTAGACGAGGATTTGATCTATGAAACCATATAATCACTTGCTTTTGACATATTGTACTTGAAGTCATTTTAAAAGGCTTAGGTCTTTGCTGAGGTCTATTTTTATTACCACAAAAATATCCAATTCATTTATTAATCGGTAAAATAGTCGACCGATTACTTGATTAGCAAAATAAAGTTAGTGACAGCCCATATAGCACTTTATACACAATCAGCTTTACAATATTAAACATGAAAAACGTTGTCAGTTTCGCTTTCAATTATAATTATAACTTTAAAAAAAACAAATCTGTAAAATATTTTTCTCTACAAAAAGGTTTGTGAACCACTGCTTTGCTTTATGGATCTTTGTCTTAACAGATTCGTTTTTAAAAATCATTATCATGTGCAAGTCATTGAAATGAATCGAATCGGTCTAAAAAGTGTAGGAGCTCTTGATTTCAAGGCATTAATGTTGTGATGCTTCTTTTTTGTGTGTTTTCTCTCCAGCGTGGCTTTGTGTTTTGAGAGACATTAAATCCCCACAACACAGTGAACGCAATGATCGTGGACCACAGGAGTATGTGGAGAAAAACCCAAATCCCAACCTACATTGTAAGTTTATTTTCAAGTAAACGTTCCTCAAGACTAAACATTCGCTATTATGATTCCATGTCAAATTAACCAAATGTCATAATCTTCCGCAATTTTTCTAAAGACGGACAAACGTAAGTAGTGATTTAAGCCAAAATATGAAATATAATGGCTGTACATTTGCTGAGAAATACACTGTTTTGTATTTTTGTAGATTACATGTGGGTAAAAATGACTTTAGAAATGACATTATTTTATTTTTACACAGAGATTGGAAGGTCTATTAGTTAAATCTGTTGACTTTAGCTCTCTTTGTTTCTTTATATGCCAACAGTGACAGTTAAAAAATGTCAAAAAGCACTTCTTGTGTTTTTTTGCTTGTGACTCTAGACGTAATAAATAAGGATATCTTAATATCCTTTTAAATTCTGGTTCTTTTTTTAATAAGAAATACATTTTACAGACAGAAACCACATGCTTATACATTCATCCTCACATTCATACCCCAGAACATACATGCGAAAAGATAGACACACTTTACAAACATATTACGACAGAAGAATAAATATGATATGAAAAAGATCGTAAAAACTACAAAATTTCATATAATTATAATATACATAGAATATTACTCCATTTTTTATTATATTCATCCATTCTATTTTTACTTTCTGCTATTATCTTTTCCAAACGAAGATGTTTTCGAAGGTAGTTTTCTTTTGTTAAATACCATTTTATTAATAGGGAAAATGTTTATTTTTAAAACAAAAACATCATCGAACTTGTGTTTAGATCACTTTAAGAATGTTTTAAGGTCAATTCTGGTTTTTAACACACTTTTCCTTTTGGTATCCTCATTTTAAGGATATATATGCTACAATCCCAGAGATATATAGATCTTAATGCGGCTCCATGAGTAAATTCGTCTATTGTTCACATATTCATTGGTCAAAAACCAAATGTGGGTCACTTTTAGAGCGACATGCATGACAACTTTGAAAAAGGAGTATTTATGGACTCGGACAGGTATGTTCAATGCAATTGTGTTGATATAGAAACAACATGAGATGCATTTCTAGTTTCAACATTATTTGTTGTTCAGATATTCCTCTTTAAAAGAGAACAAAGTGAACCACATTTGGTTTTTGACCATTAAAGTGTGTGTTATTGACCAATTTGCCGCATTAGGATCTCCATATCTCTGGGATTGTATCATGTGGGGCCTTTAAATAATGAAAGTTTATTAAGAATATATAAGGATAGTAAGTTACAGGCATACAATGAAGATGGCTAAAGTCAACATGTTTTACCAATAGACCTTCCAATCTCTGTAAAAATAAAACAACGATCCTGCCATTTTAACCCCTGTAATTTGACTCCAAATCTCAGGTGAAATTGTCAGATTCCTCAACAAATATTCAGATATTTTGGCTGTCTTTTTCATTTCTGTATTTCTGTCACCAGAAGTAGATTTTCCCATTTATTCAGAAAATGTTAAAGGTGTAGTTCACTTTAAAAAACAAAAAAACTTTTGCTGATAATTTACTCACCCCCATGTCATCCAAGACGTCCATGTCTTTCTTTCTTCAGTCGAAAAGAAATTAAGGTTTTTGATGAAAACATTCCAGGATTTTTCTCCATATAATGGACTTCAATGGGGTCCAAACGGTTCAAGGTCCAAAAGACAGTTTCAGTGCAAACTGTTCAAAGGGCTTTAAACGATTCCAAATGATGAATAAGGGTCTTATCAAGTGAAACGATCACTCATTTAATAAATAAATAACAATATTTAAGTTTTATAAGCTCAAATGGTCGCCTTGCTCTGTTCTGTGATGCGCGTTCGTGACTCTCCTTTTTAAACTCGTTCATCAAAATGAACAAATCTTTTTCCGAGTCATTTGGTTCATTCAACGAACGAAATGAACAAGTTGACTCTGGAAAAGATTTGTTCATTCGTTTATTCAACGTCTGAAATCGTTTAAAGCCCTTTGAACAGTTTGCAGTTTGCACTGAAACTGTCTTTTGGACCTTGAACCGTTTGGTTCCCATTGAAGTCCATTATATGGAGAAAAATCCTGGAATGTTTTCATCAAAAACCTTAATTTCTTTTCGACTGAAGAAAGAATGACATGGACATCTTGGATGACATGGGGGTGAGTAACTCCTTTAAGCGCTTGTTTTTAAATGTGTCCGCTTCATTTCTCGTCTATTGTGTCCCTCAGCTTTTATACCAGTGGACCTGAGTGACCTTAAGAAGAGGAACACACAAGACTCCAAGAAGTCTTAGACCATTCCCTCTCTTCCTGCTTCTCCAGTTCCTCGTCCGCCCTTTTACATTCGGGACCTTTTTACTCTCTCAGTCTTCTGCCGGCCCACAAAGAGCCACGAGCCGGGATATCGGGCCGCCCAACTCTCTTCTCTGCCTCGTGGACCCGTGGTCTGGACTTACAGGCTGACGTCTATTTATGAGTCACGGTTTCAGAGCCGTTTGAGCGGCCATTCCCTGTTTTTCATGCTCATCCGGGCTCTCTGATCTTGCTTTTTATTATATTTTTTTGCACATGGGGATAATAACAGACGGATCTTTTTTCTTTCTCCATGAGTTTTGTGTAGATTCTTCTTCATTTGCACTTTTTTTGATGGTGAGATGACAAACGGGAAAGGCACAGAACTGTTAAACTGTTGGAGCGACTCTACACAAACTTTCTCTGAATGGGACGCAGTCCTGGGATTTACTCCTTTTTTTTTAAACCATCTTCATCTCCCGCTGAGGAGTGACTGACTGTTGAGTTAGTAGATTCATAGATCGATCCATCGATTAGAAGAAGTAGAAAGCTTTGTCTGATAGGACAGGTATGTTTGGCTTCGGCAAATATTTTTAGTAGATGTACCGCCATTTTTAACTATACAGCGATTCCTCCAAGAACTTTTAAGTAGGCTTTTCCACATCTTTCCTTCCCAGGCTTCAAAATAAAATGAAAATAAAGGTTGCTTTTATGCTATGTCAGCATCTCTGCATTGTGTTTATATCCTGGAGTTTTTTTTTTTTTGTATCTGTAATGTTTAGCAGATAAATGCGTTTGTAAATATGCTATCCTTCTTTTCTGGAAATGATTTGTAAATCCTCTCACACACATCTTCAGCTCATGGCCGTGATCAAATGTGTCTCTAAGCAAACACTCTTTAGAAATCCAGCCGTTTGCATTTAAGACTCATTTAGGGAGGATCTAGGTTTTATTAAGCCATAATGTTTGGTGATTTATATTATCTTGATTTTTTGGAGGCTACTGTAAAAGTGAGAACAGTTCAGGTAAGTGATCGTGATTCTGCAGATAATATGATCTCAAACGCCCTTGTTAAACATTTCACAAGTCCCTTATGTATGTTTATGTGTTTCATACTACACATTTATTAAAAACACTCATTTTTAGTATAGAAATTTAAATTAGTTTCTTATTTGGTTGTTTCAGACATGAATCATGATGAGGATAAACAATTTAAGGGAAAATGAACAAAGGTTATTCAATAATGCCACTGATTTTAGGCTTTTGTCTATGTATATAGTAGTCTTATTCATAAAAAACTATTTTTGTGAGCCTTACAATTAGTATATTCACATTAAAATATGTATTTCTAGTTTGGAAAGGTCGAAAGGCAATACACCTGAAAGTCAGTGTGAAAATCATAACTCTCACTAACTTATAATATCTTGAAGAAAATCTACAACGTTGAGTCTTGCATTGCTATTAAATCATATTATAATGGTCTTGATTTCAATTGCATCTATATATAATATCTATGTATATTGGGGTTATTCTCATTCATAAAAACTGTAATTTTATTAGTGAGGCTTACTGTTGCTATTTACATTTCGACGAGATTGGAAAGCTCGAAAACCAAAACGCCTGAAAGTCAGTGAGACAATAAAAACTCTTACTAGTCCAGTCATTTTAAGCCAAAATGGGGGTCAACCTAGAACAAATTGCAACAGAAGCAAACTCAAACTGATTGGTATCCTCAATATGTCCTGAGTAAGAGAAAAAAAGCCCCGAAGAATCCCATTTGGGGAAAGTTTTGAAAAAGACCCAAAGATAGCCTATTCATTTTACTCAAGTGAATAAGGTCAAATTTTAACCTTTAGATATTACCATGAATATTACTGAGTTGATTTACTCACGTGAACAGGGTCAAATTTTAACCTTTAGATATTACCATGACAATTTCTGAGTTGATTACAGCAAGTTTTTTAATACTTTTTATTGTTTGTTAACATGGTCAAACGGTGCATAATTCAATTACGTATGTGCTAATTTGCATAACACAACAGATCTAAACATTGGCCAGGTGAAGATGGAAGAGATTCAGTCAATCATTAAGGTTCACTCAAATGTCACTCAGAAAGACTTCCTTTTGTTTCTCATACAGACACTTTTTATTTAACCTATACACTTTGTCTTCAGCATTCTCCTGTTCTTCCCTCAGACTCGTCCCCCAGAAACAGTCCCAAACTCTATCTCTGCAATAATAATTAATTAAGGCCGGTTTCTAAAGTACTTCTTCCTACCTTTATGTATTAGCCTAATACTCGATGGGTAGCCTAATTATGTTCCATTCAGACCTTAACATTTAGTAGTTTACTGTATATGTCAACACGATTTAGCAAGACATCTTCACCTACCCAATGTTTTGATCTGTTGTGATATTTATTCAAAATTAGCACATAAGTATTTAGATTATGCACTGTTTGCCCATGTTAACAAACAAAACTTGTAATACATTTTGTGTTTGTCTTGATGCAAGTAATTAACTCAGTAATTTTCATGGTGATATCTAAAGGTTCACATGTTTACCCTATTCACGTGAATAGGTTATATTTGGGTCTTTTTCGAAACTTTCCCCAAATGGGATTCTTCGGGGCTTTTTCAAGACATATTGAGGATACAAAATCAGTTGAGTTTGCTTCTGTTGCAATTTATTCAAACTTTTTTCATAAAATGACTGAACTATACACACTAACATAACATTTTTAAAGAAAGCCTACAGTCCATAGACTGTAAAAAACAGTATTGTTGCGCTACATTTAAACCATAATAAACAGCGCGTTCCTGCCGTGAGGAATTTAAACCGGAAGCGCTCGTTACGCAGATGTACGTCATCAGCGTTCCCGCTATAAATGCGTCACCCGGCGAGGGGACGTCCGTGTGTTTCTTTTCTCTCTAGTGAGCGGTAACGCAGGGGCAGTGTAGTACTACAAACGTGCTGGGTTTTTTTTTGTTTTAGTTGACTTCAGTGTTTAGCGTTAACAAAGGCCAGGCGATGGCAGACAAGATGGATATGTCCTTAGACGACATCATAAAGCAAAACCGGCAGCGTGGAGGCGGGCGCGGCGGGAGAGGAGGCCGCGGGGGCCGCGGAGGAACAGGCGGCCGAGGAGGAGGCGGCGCCGGCGGACGGCTCGGAAATACAGGCGGGGGCTTTGGAGGCCGCGGCGGAGGATCGGGCCCCATGAGGAACCGCCAGAACCTGAGCCGCGGAAGAAGCAGACCTACGCCGTACAGCAGGGTAGGAGAAAGCGGAGAAAATCACGGGCGCATCCACACGCCAGTGGGTGAAGCCCCAGTTTTTATCTTTCTAGGCTGCCAGCAAACATGGCGGCGAGCTCGTGCCCCTGGAGCTTCTCTGGGAGTGTAGTTCGGGGAAGCTCGTTAGATATATATTGTGCATAATGTGTTCTCTCCCTAAGTTCTCTTGCCCTTCGTGTGAGCTTCAAACACCGTGGGTCTTGAAGAAGCGTGTGTCTCTCCTGGCTGTTCATCCACCCGGAGGCCGCCATCGACGCCATTTTGAGGACGGCGGATGCCTTTCATTGAGCCTAACCTTTCTTTGTGTTCGTCGACATCTTTCTTCACGGGGTCCTCCTTCAGAATCAGATGTTTGAAGATTCTACCCTTTTTTGTGTGCAATGTGCAGTAAAGCCCAGCTTAAAGAAGGCCTTTCCTCCTCGGTGGAATTCGGCTTTGTTTTTTTTGGGAGGGGTTTCACGGTCAAAATCATTTAAAGCAGAAAGATAAGTTACATAGTGCCGGAGCCATAACGTACAGGATAAACGGACGTTGGCCATCTTTGTCCTGGAATTAATGGAGGTTCACCTCTTCTAATTGATTAGTTTGAGCTTTAGTGAGGGCTTTGTTTATTCAAGCACGTCAAAATGGCGTGGGCTCAAAATGGACGCTCCTTCATGGACACTTTCGGTCGCCTTCTCGTGTTTTTGGACTTTACTGTGCTGCTCCTCACCGGAGACCCGTGGATCGTCCTCATCCACACGACGGAGGTCTGCTGGGATTCGTTTGGATGAACGGCAAGAGACTCTTGGGGTTGCTGGTAGCTAGCTTTGCTACCAAAGGGGTGGTGGGGAAGTTACTGAGGGAATAGGCTACTGGTGTTTGAAACAATAGGATGGGTTCATTTGTTGTTAAGCTGCACATGTAAACTGTTATTGCATGTACATTTATTAAAATTAACCCTCTGGTTTTACTTTTGATGATAAGCGGTCAAAACAATAAGCATAATTGTTTAAGTGAAATTAAGATTTAATTATTTTTTTGGTTTTACTTTAAGTTATGCACCATTTTATTTTCATCCCTTAAAAAATAACCATCATTTTATTAAAAATGCAAATTCAAATCAACAATGGTTTTGCTACACTAACCATAGTTTAACCATGGTATTTGTATGAAAGGGATACTATACTTTTTTTTGGAAATAGCCTCATTTTACCAATTCCCTAGAGTTAAACAGTTGAGTTTCCGTATTCGAATCCATTCAGCCGATATTTCTGATATTTCGAAGAATATCAGTAACCAGACAGTTTCTGGTCCCATTGACTTCCATAGTAGGAAAAAAATATACCATGGAAGTCAATGAGACCAGAAACTGTCTGGTTACTGATGTTCTTCGAAGTATCAGAAAATCGACTGAATGGATTCGAAAAAAATGAAATTCAACCGTTTAACTCTGGGGGATTGGTAAAATGAGCCTATTTCCCAAAAAAATGGAATATCCCTTGGTAATGGTAATCCATCTGACGAGGCATAATTACTATTCACTTATTATGATAAAAACTAAAAAGCATGGTTCGTTTTCACGAGGGATGTAAAATGCTACTGTAAGTTGTTAAAAGTATAATGCTCTGTATTTCCTAGTTGCATTCAGACAATTGTACTTAGGATTTGGAGATTTTCAACGAATATAGATCTTGTCAGACTACATTGTGGCTGGTTTTACCCCCTCAATTTGTTTAGTTTCCCTTCATTTCCCATCATTTGATCACAAGCCATATACCAAGGGTTTAATTTTTTTAAAACCATTTCATTTTGGTCTAAAACAACGACAGAGCACCAGAGGGTTAAGCTTGCCTCCACTGAGATCGAGTGAATTGCACATCCATCCAGTAGAGTTAGAGAACGTGATTTGAACTGTTCCGGAGCTGGCATGGTTTACTTGTTTGTAGTGATGGGGTGGGCAGGGATTTCTGGAAATGGCAGTAAGCGCACTGGGTGTCCCTGGCCGTGTTGAAGCGGAGCCCCCTGCTTGCCCCAACACCCAGCCGAGTGGACTGTCAGTGACAGACTGGGGACCCGAAGTCAGCAGGTGCGTTCTCTCTCATCTGTTGCAGCCCAAGCAGCTCCCAGACAAGTGGCAGCATGACCTGTTCGACAACGGCTACAGTGCGAGCGCTGGCGGGGGCGGCGGTGGAGGCGGAGCGGGCGTGGAGACGGGAGGAAAACTCCTCGTGTCCAATCTCGACTTTGGCGTCTCTGACGCAGACATCCAGGTAGGTGTCAGTCTAGGAGTTAAAGTCTTTGAGAATTTGGGTTGTTTCTGCAGCTTATGTGGTTTTTGTTTTGCCACAGGAGCTCTTTGCAGAATTCGGCACTCTAAAGAAAGCAGCGGTACATTACGATCGATCGGGGCGCAGCCTTGGCACTGCGGACGTTCACTTTGAGAGGAAAGCAGACGCCCTGAAAGCCATGAAGCAGTACAACGGCGTTCCCCTTGACGGTAAGTGTGCATCCTACAAGCTCCCTCGGTACCTTTTCACAGCTAAGCCCTGATATACTTGCTAAGTTTTGTTCTTCGCTTTGGGGTGAAGTTTGAAATACCTTTGCTTATGCTGTTAGCGAACACCCTGATGCCGTCCGCACTGCTGAGAGCGGCGTTCAAATGTATGTAAATGCTGTGCACTTTCCCCTCAATAACAAATAAACATGCACAAATGACAGGGGAGAAAACGACAGTTAAAGGGATGGGTCACTCAAAAATGGTCCCATAATTTACTCGCTATCCTAAGTGTATGGCTTATAGGGGTGCACGATATATCGAATCAATATCGTTATCGCGATATCACGTTGCTCGATATCCATATCGAAAGTGTCGCGATATTTATGCAATATTTTGTTTATGATGCGTCTGGTCCGACATGCACCGTTGCATTCCCCCCCCCCCCCCCCCGACTCATTTTCTGATTCTCCTTCTCCATAAACAATATTAAATCAAGAGAGGTTTAACTTTTCATGCTACAGATTTCCCACAGTGGTCAGAAAGAACAGGAGGGACACTTTGTTTTTCTCAATATAAAGTCGCTACTCGCTCCAAAGCTAACCGCCGTCACTCTCTCACTTCTCCCTTGCTCTCCTACCACACAGTCCCACACACACTTGCCCCGGCTCGACGCACACAAGTAGCCTATAAACATCAGGCCACGGTCCACCTGGCAACTTCATGCGTTTTCACTGATCGGATAGCTATCTGATTTATCAAAATACGATCTTCAATTCCCGCGCTATATGCAGATTTAATGGAGTGCACGTCACCGTCACGTCAACAGTTATGAGCTGCGTTTTATGATCATCAGGTAAAATAAGATCAGTTCGTTTATTTACTTTTAATGAAGATAACTGTGAAAAGCGTCTGCGACTTACTTTCACTTTGATTTGCGATAGTTTGCGCGTTGGCTTGATGAAAAGGAAATGTTCAACAGCTGCTCATCTGCGGTGATGCGTGTTGCAGTCGCACTCGTCGTCATATCTGGCCATAACATGACAAGCCTGTAACGTTCTCATTTTTAGCGTTTTTGGAAGGAGTACATTTTACATATGTTGTTTATTCAATAACGAGATGCATTTACATTTGTCCAGTTTCAACTGAAATGCGGCCCAGACCGCCTCCTGAAGTGGTTTGAGCGATTAGATTCAAATACGTCACTAATGCGTTTTACAGGGCATTTACACCTGGTCTTTTCACGATCAGATAGCTATTCGGTCAAAGAAAACGCATATAGTGGGGTTTATGTTGCATGGTGTGTTCTGTAGACTTGCTATTTATTTATTATCTTTTACAGTGTAGTGTACACAACTACTGTAACATGTCCTGTTCTGTTGACATATTATTTAGACCTATTTATTAATGCTGTACCAGTCCAATATGACTGTCAGTTGAAATAAATCTTTTGTATTTTTTCATCCGTTTAAAAATATCGAAATTAATATCGATATCGCAATATTCATTATCGATATCGCAATATCACATTTTTGTCAATATCGTGCACCCCTAATGGCTTAACAGTTTATTAAATGGTATAATAGTTATATTAAATGTCCTGGCTCTTCCAAGCTTTATGATGGGAGTGAATGGTACCTTAGATTTTGAAGCCCCAAAAAGTGCATCCATTAAAGTAACCCAGTGTAAGAATCCGAATTTACAGCTTTGTAAACCTTAATCACTGGCTTCTGGTAACTGTATACAAACTACAAACATTTTGGTTTGGTGATTTTTCTCTGACATCACAAAGTTTGTTCTTTGTCACTTTAAGTTTATCGGGAATTCTTGAAAGCCTGTTCGACTGACTGAGTTTTGCAGCAATTTCAGTTATGTGTTCTCTCTCTCTCTCTTTTAGGTCGCCCAATGAACATCCAGCTTGTTACATCACAGATTGACGCACAGAGGCGGACTCCGATGCAGGGGTAAGGATGGTAAACCAAGGGTTTAGTCTCTTGCCTTGTATTTGCTAGTGTTCCCTGTGACTGAATTTCTTCTCTCCTTCCCAACAGTCTCAACCGTGGAGGCGGCGGCGGCATGAACAGAAACCGAATCGGAAGCTTCAACGCACAGAAAGGTCGTGGGGGACGTGGAGGCGGCGGAGGATCCAGAGGTCGTGGGCGAGGGGGTCGTGGCGGCGGCAGCAAACAGCAGCTCTCCGCGGAAGAGCTCGACGCCCAGCTAGATGCCTACAATGCCAGGGTGTGTTCAGAGAGGCTTTTAAATTCAGGGTTCCCACGGGTCCTTGAAAGCTTGAAAATTTGGCCCTGTGAAGCGCTTTAAATTTACTTTGTGCAAGAAGTTTTCTGGTACAAATGTCATATCCTCTCCGGTCTATGCTAAGAGTGCTGTGCGGTTTGATCAAAAACGTGTAACTTTTTTTTTTCTTCCCAAAATTAAGCCGGTTTTCGGTATGAACTGGTATACCGCCCAGCACTATATGCTAACTAGCTTGATTTACGTTATTCATACATTGCGTTTAGCATTTCCCGTGTGAGTTACTTTGTTGTACGTTTCCATGATCTTTACATGTGCATGAAACTACCACGATGGTACCTTAGCGTTTGTTGTTGGACATTACAAATGTGTCCCCACAGAGTGCCGAAGTTATCACGTCACTTTGCAGGTCAAAACGCGGACGTGAGTTAGCATTTTAGCACTACCGTTTCCCTTGCTCTGAAGTCTATGGGATTTTTGAATGGGTTTTTGCTAAATCGCCTGAAATAAGGTCTGTGGTGAACAAAGCCTCTAAATATTTTCACGTTTTAATCTATGACGTAAAACACACTATTTAACTTTGTTTTGTTTTTTTACGTTTACATAGGCTTCAAAATCTAAGTTTATGATTGACTTGTAAAGATTATCCTGATAGACAAAATGTGTAAGGGTCACAACTCTTTGAACACAGATCTTAGTTTTTTTTTTTTTTTTTTTTTCTCTCTCTCCTCAAAGTCTATGGGGAAAATCTATAGCTTTTCGATCCAGGGAACCCATGCGCCGCTAGCTACTGAGTTGTCCTACAAAGTGACGTCATCAAATTCAAGAGCATTCCAGGCCCAATAGAGTGCCGAAGTGAAGTTGGCTCTGTAAAATGTGCCTTTGTCTCATCTGGTACTAATCTCCTTTTACTCTCTTTGCTCCTCTGACAGATGGATACCAGCTAAATGCTAGCCCCTCAAGCTGCGTTCCCCGCTGTTCCGACATGGGAAGAGTGGTCGTCGTTGTTATAGCTTTGAACATGCCGGATGTTTTACACGTCTTCAGAAGTGATTTAAATGTGTAACAGACTTTCTCCTTTTAAAATGCTTGTTTTTTACCTATTTTGTTTTATTTTTGTTCAACTTTTTTTTTTTTTCTGAGAACCTGGTTGGACTGTAGGATTTTATGGGATGTTCTTATCTTTAACCATCCTTGTGTAGATCATTGAAATAAAAAAACCTGCAGTATTTAGTAACCACATGATGTCTCTGCTTTCTGCTTGTGCACAATCTCAATAGAGTTGCGAACACTAGTCAATCACAAGTTTATGCAGCTTTGAGGTGTATAAATTGACAAAAAAAAACACTACTCCTGCCTTCCACTAGATGTCTACATCTCTCTTTTGCCTTTGATTAGTGTAACAATGCTTTTGTAAGAGGTAATGAGTATTTTAACCCCTTTAAAAGCCACAATGTTTTGGTCTAAATGTCAGTTACTACACAAACTAATGCCAAGAAGGCTTAAGAACATTTGTCTTTTATAAATGCTGTGATTAACACCAGGTTAATAAGTTTTACAGTTACATGTCCTTTCCGGAAACTGCCATTCGTGAAGTGAGAACTAGAAACATACCGGTTTCTGATTGGCTACAAGGAGTAATGTATGAATGAACTGCTACCAATCTAATACCAGTATGAAATGTGTATTTATCAAGTCGTACCTTGTTGGAAAGCTTGGGTAATATGGAAGATAAGAGACCATTAGCTACTACTTTTTATTGAACGAATGTGTCATTGCATAATGTGTACACATTCATAAAATTGATTCGAGAACAGACACTGGTGGTTTGTATTTACAACTTTCAGATCGGCTCTTTTTTTATTGAGAATTTAGATCGCCTCTTAGCGAATTTTCGAGACGGATATGACGTAAAACCGTGTTAATTCAGATCACGTGACTTTGGCAGTTTGATTTGACTCGCGTTGCGCATCACAGGCCCTGTCCCAATACTCACTTGAGCCCTAAGGCCTTCCTCGAAGTGGACACTTGTTGAAAGTGCACTTAGCGGAGAAAGAGCGCAAGGGCCCGAAGCTGTGAAGAGCAGAATTGGGACAGTTTTGCACACCTCAAAAAGCTATTTTTTTTTTTAACTCTTAGCCAGCAACCTTTCTGTTAATGCTATTAATATTAAAACAGTTTTTGGCTAAGATAAAATGTGATTGAGGTTTACCTGAGTTTATACTGCCTTACCATATTCACAGAGATTCGAAATGCAATGTTAATTGTTATTATGGAAATTGATATATGAAATTCCCATACATGAAAAAAAAAAAAAAAAAACATGACGTGTTGGTGATTTATTTTGTATAGGCTATAGATTAAAATAGTCTAACATATAGGCTGTATAAAATAAAAGGACTATAAAATGTCTCTTTTTATTTTATTGACCAGGAATAGCCATTATTAAAGTAAGCTTAAAAAGTATAAGTAGTATAAGTATAAGAAGCTATATAAGTCAACAAATAAGGCAAGTTAAAAGATTCAGTCAAACATACGTTTTAACGTTACAGTTAAATAGCCTAAATATAGTTATGAAACTTCACTTTTCCCCTCAGCCAAAACGATTTTCCAGGGAACAAATCATAGAATAATGAGACCAAAGATCGCCCGTCTGATGTACACAAGCCGATTTATAGCTCATGTTTAACCACTAGACACAGAGCCCGCGGGAAACGCAAGAATGACTAGCCGGGGCAAGGCTGTTGCAGGCGGGGTACATGAGCGCTGCGCACCTGCCGCCCTGTGACTACCTGGAACTCCGAACGTCAGATCATTTTTTTTAAATAGGCGCTATTTTTATAAATAAACCACAGATTTGAGCTTTAAACAACTATATTCTTGACTGAAAAACTGTTAAAACTACATTTCGTGACCCAATAACACAAATATTTTTGAAAAATTCTTCACCACACCGGCATCCTTTATCTTCGGAGTTTCCGCTCCCGAACAGCACCATAGCAACCGTTCTCCCCTACAAGGATTCTGGGTAATATCCTATAGCAAAGTGAGGTCTGATGCGCACTTACAAAAAGGGTGCATTAAGTGCCCTTTTGATCACCCCTGGAGAACACTTAGAGGATTGGGACACCCTACGGCACCCCTTAGTGAGAACGCGCATTGAGGGGCACAAGGGCGCAAGTGCGGATATTGGGACAGGGCCACAGGTTAAAAACAAAGGATTCGAATCTTCACAAACGATTCGATTCTTCACGAAGCAGCGATTCGAACGCGCCAGTGAGCAGATCAGTAATATTTACGTCTGTACGTTAATATAATAGCGTTATTAGATAGATGACACAGAAAACATTTAAATGCATACATAAACTACAACGCGACACCTTTAAAAATAGGCTGCTATTGTATTGAATTCGTGGAGATTATCCCCACCACTTTGTTTCGTGTTTTTTGAGCTCGAAAAGAACGAGCGCGTCTTTGCGCATGCGCAGAAAGCGTCAGGCGCGTGACGGAATTCCCGGAAGTGTGTCGCCCTGGCTGGCATCGCCGCCGCTCCCTCATCGCGCCATTGAGAAGTCAGGGAAGCTTTCTCTAACCTATAAACTCGCAGTACCCGCAGGTCCACGGTAAGTTTTCACAACAAAAACACAGCGATGATCTCATATAACACTCTCAGAAAGGGACACGACAGCGTTTTCGCTTGCGTTGACGGTTTTTTCCCGGTAGTTTTGCATCTTTCGTAGCTCGGTAGCAACGGCAGGTTGACAGAAGACAGCAAGTTGAAACATGCATTTCCTTCCTGCTCCACAAACTACATCCACGGCCCTTTATAAAGATGGTCAATGCGAAATTAAGCACGCATTTAATGTCACGGGTCAGACTGGAGGGTTTTGTGTTCTCCGGTTTCGTTTTGATAACCCAGTTTTGTCTGAATTGGTCATCAGGCGTTGTCCGAAAAGCCTGTAGCGGAACATCAAAGTTAACGAGCATTTCGCGTTTTTCATACAAAATAGAGCCATCTAGAGATTAAACTCTGTGATTGTGTTTCCCTAAATAGTCGTGACAGCATGTTTTCTGATATTGTGCTCGGGGAAGTTGCAGTTTAGTTCGTCTTTTGAAATCATCGAGACATATTCATAAAATAACCGGCGAGATGATTTAAAATCATATTAAAACTGTGTTGTGATATTAGATATTGACTTCAGCCAAGAAGTCGAAGGGAAAATTCAGAAAATATTCAGTTTTCTACTGCCGATATAAACTTTAACACAATCCACTGTTTTATTGCATGAAATCGTGATTTGTCAATGATGTTAGGAGTCTGATTGAAAGCACTATGAACTTTTATTTATTTATTTAAAACTTCCTAACGTTGGAAATAATGTTCGATTAGTAGCATTAGCTTGCTAGCATGAGGAGGAACTTCCTTGATCACTGATGCAACTTGATGTATATAAACAGCTAATTCTATCTATATTTTTTCCTTAGGCATAATCTGCAACTAATATAATATTCTGTTGGTTGTTAAACAAATAAATACTGGCAGAAAAACGTTGATCATCATCATGATTTTCTTTTCTTTTTTTGTTTTTCCTGTGTAAATCCCGGTTAATTAAATCGCGGCTGGCAGCGGGTGTTAAATCCACCTGAATCTGACGCTTAGTAAATATGCGAGGTGGAGATTAACACAATCTTTGCCTGAGCACAGATTAAATGTTAGGGAGCATTTGCGCACACAACCCTGGCTTGTGCTTTTTTAGAGACTCATGGCTGACTTCATTAACAAAAGAAACCCTCTGAATATAATTAAAGCTAATTTCCTTCCTGTCTAGCTAGCGTGAGCGGCGCTTCGTGTTTCTAGTTCCTTCTTCTCTTTTTTTTTTTTGTCTGACTGTGAAGAATTGGTGTATCATGAATATTAAGTACGTAAGGTGACGCTCGCCGCTGATTGGCTGAAAGGCGAAGACAGCCGACGAATGAGCGAATTCTACTGTAACGAATGCGTGGATTGTAAATATTAATGAGGTCACGTGAGTGGACGCATCCGCGCGTCGGCAGGGTAAATTAATATTCATGAGCTCAGGCGTCGCTGTAGTATCCGTAATTTTGGCAGGGCGGTGTCTGCAGGCCTCCTCAGTGTTTAAACTTAGTCCTTAACTGTGTTGAGCAGCCATTTGGGTTATTATACAGTGTTTGTCGCAAAGGTGTATCTGTATTTTCTTCAAAGCTGGCTTCACATGCACTCTTTAAAAACGAAAGGACTCTTTGAAAGCTTTGAACATTGTTAGTGATGCACATGTGATCTGTGTAATGATGTCTTTTGTCTATACTGAAATGAAGTTTACATTTAAGGTTAAATCTGATATTCTTTTATCGTCATAAGAATAGATGGAGAGTGAAATATTGATGTGAAATGAGGGGATTTTCAGAGTCCCATATATACGTGACCACAATTCAATATTTCAGTTCTGTCCGGGGAAACAGAAGGGAAAGTAGGTTGCAAAATAATTTATGTTTAATACATTTATGGTTTATGGCCAAAAATAGTCTCTGTACTACATTCTGAATGATTTCTTCTCCCCTCCCCCAAAGACAAGTGTACAGGAATATGTACAATAACAAACAGACATGATCTAGTGTGTTTTGTTAATGTCATTGTCTGATTTTGTATGGTTCGGCCGATTGAATGAATAATAGATCTTTATTCCTTTATGAAGTCTTTCAGGCTGATAGAGCAGCAGTGAGAGACAGACATCAGAGAGATGTGTGAAGCCACATGAAGGTCAGGCCTGATGGGCCATCTCTGATATGACCCCCTCCTGTGCCTCTTCTGCTGTTTATTGACCCCTGTAAAGCTGTACAGCTGGGCAATAAAAAGTTACAGCTTGATTTATTTATTTTTTTCAGTGAATTATATACAGAGGTTGGAGAATGAAACGGAAACACCTGGTTTAGACCACAATAATTTGTTAGTGTGGAGTTGGGACTCTTTCTGCGGCCAATTCAGGATCCGTATTCACAGATACTAGTCCTTCAGTGGGATTTTGAGCCGTTCCTTTTCCAGAACGGCGGCCAGGTCACTGTGTGTGTTAGCACATGAACAAATGTATTTTTCTATTAAAGGGATACTCCACTTTTTTTGTTTTTGGGGAAATAGGCTCATTTTACCACTTCCCCAGAGTTAAACAGTTGAGTTTTACCGTTTTCGAATGTATTCAGCCGATTTTTTGATATTTATTAGAAGAATATCAGAAACCAGACAGTTTCTGGTCTCATTGACTTCCATAGTATATATTTTTTCCTTCTATGGAAGTCAATGAGACCAGAAACTGTCTGGTTACTGATATTCTTTGAAATATCAAAAAATCGGCTGAATGGATTTGAAAACGGTAAAACTCAACTGTTTAACTGTAAAATGAGCTTATTTCCAAAAAAAGTGGAGTATCCCTTTAAGATTCATCTGTTTATTTAGTTAAAAGAAGAGTTAAAAAAAAAAACCAAGATAGAATAGCCTAACGGTCAACTAAATTCAATTGGGAACACTAATCTGCCTTTAAACTTGATAGAAATACAGATTTGATGTTATTGTGATAATTATTGATATTGACTGATTTAAAAAAAAAATGTTATCATGATACATTTTTTGGCCATTTCGCCCAGCCCTATTATGAATAAGAGAAATGGAGGTTTCTGCAGTAGGAGAAGGCAATAACTGCTACGTATATAGTAACTGACAGGCGAGATGCAGTAAACGCGATCATTGTCTTGCTTTCGGAAGCGGATGCTGCTGTTTGGGAACGCAGTCATGAGAGACACTTCTGGAAGGTAATATAGGCCTATGTCACAAAAAAATTGAAGAACGGAAACGTCTTTTACTAGTGATACGGCTCTTCCGGTTAGCTTTTTACAATGGTGGATTTTGATAGATACCGCTGGACCAAATCTCTCCGCAACCTGCCTGAAAAATGACTATGTGGTTCGGATGGTAAATGAAAACTCAAGTGGGAAAGCGTAAAAGCTGACATGAAAACATGAAAACAATGACATTCATATAACCTTTATTTGAAGTGCAGAGTTACTTTTAAAAGTTGATTTGCTCTGTTTTGATCGCTGCCGCTGACTTTAGAGTTTATATCCAAGTGTGATTTCACAGAATGTCAGACTAAAATTCATGATGCAAATGGATGTGTTGCACTTGCAGCTTTGCTGTTAGACGGGCTTGTATATTGGGCATTAGTGTAAATGCTCTGACAGTCAGTTTACAGTTTGAAGATAATCTTGAACAGCAAGTTAGTTCCAGTTAAACAAAAAAGTTAGGCATGTGGAAGGAGAAAGCTCTTTTACAATGCATTTATCTGTTATTCACATCCGTGTTTGGATGCTTGCACATGTTTACACCCTAAACAGTCTGTAGGTGTGGGCAGTATAGTGGTTTAAAAAAAAATATATATATATATATATACACACACACACACACACACATGTGTGTGTAAAACATTTCAAGTCATTAAACTTAGAAACAAAAGTTCACCGGCTGCCTTAAAAATATGAGTTACCTCAACTTAAATATATTCTTTGGTTCAACTCAAAATTATGCCTTTTACAAGTTATCTAGCTAATGAACACTCGTTGTTTCAACTTGATTCTCTGAGTTTAAACAACTTTGTCAAATTTTTCAGCACAAATTCAAGTAATGACTCCTGCTGGCAGCTGCTGCTGCGCTAACTCAAAATGGTGACAACTTCTGTCTGTGTTTCGTGGTAGGCCTATTTGCTCCGTATCACCCCTCCCCCAACAGTAACTTACAACCACGAGTTAAAAATGAACATTTACAAGCCAGACGAAAATCAGTCATCACCATCAAGTAGTCACCATAATGTATAACTTTAAATTTAATTTTCGAAAACTTAGACACTTGAGTTAAATTGTTAAAGACAAGAAATAATCATGTTAGTGTGTATATGTTGTGTGTGTGTGTGTATACATACACATAATATATACAGAACTGCCTTAATTCTACGTGGCATTGATTAAACAAGGTGCTGAAAGCATTCTTTAGAAATGTTGGCCCATATTGATAGGATAGCATCTTGCAGTTGATGGAGATTTGTGGGATGCACATCCAGGACACGAAGCTCCCATTACACCACATCCCAAAGATGCTCTATTGGGTTGAGATCTGGTGACTGTGGGGGCCATTTTAGTACAGTCAACTCATTGTCATGTTCAAGAAACCACTTTGAAATGATTCGAGCTTTGTGACATGGTGCATTATCCTGCTGGAAGTAGCCATCAGAGGATGGGGACATGGTGGCCACAAAGGGATGGACATGGTCAGAAACAATGCTCAGGTTGGCCGTGGCATTTAAACGATGCCTAACTGGCACTAAGGGGCCTAAAGTGTGCCAAGAAAACATCCGCCACACCATTACACCACCACCACCAGCCTGCACAGTGGTAACAAGGCAAGGCAAGTTTATTTATATAGCACATTTCATACACAGTGGCAATTCAAAGTGCTTTACATGATGGATCTACATGATCTGACCTACAAGGCATGATGGATCATGTTCTCATTCTGTTTACGCCAAATTCTGACTCTACCATCTGAATGTCTCAACAGAAATCGAGACTCATCAGACCAGGCAACATTTTTCCAGTCTTCACCTGTCCAATTTTGGGGAGCTCTTGCAGATTGTAGCCTCTTTTTCCTATTTGTAGTGGAGATGAGTGGTACCCGGTGGGGTCTTCTGCTGTTGTAGCCCATCCGCCTCAAGGTTGTGCGTGTTGTGGCTTCACAAATGCTTTGCTGCATACCTCGGTTGTAACGAGTGGTTATTTCAATCAAAGTTGCTCTTCTATCAGCTTGAATCAGTCGGCCCATTCTCCTCTGACCTCTAGCATCAACAAGGCATTTTCGCCCATAGGACATATCATTGTGCCTGTTGCACTCATGGTACGGCAGTAGTTTCTTGATTATTAGGCAGGAATGAGAGTATAGTGCCTAGCCATATCAGCCTAGAAAATCGCCACTTTACATACAGTCTTAGTGCATACAGAAGAGTCAAGTTTTAAATAGGAAAAATATCGAAACAATTTTTTTTGAGAAATGCTAATAGTCATGTCCACTTCAATGATGTATGCTAAGCTATGCTAAAAGTGGTACCGCCAGAACCGGAGATCGGCCGAATGGATTCATTAACGGTAAAACTCAACAGTTTAACTCTGTGGGAGTTGTATTTCCAAAAAAGTGGAGTATCCCTTTAAACCATATTAAAAACACCACAGTCATATAAACAACATTGACTAGGGGTGTAACGGTACATGTATTCGTATTGAACCGTTTCGGTTCGAAGCTTCCGGTTCGGTACGCATACAAATCGAACGATTGCTTGGACCATTTTTCCTGCCGGCAAAATTCGTGCTGACGCGGCCAACACAACGTTGCGCAACATCAAATGGCAAGCGTAATGAATGCAGAACGAAACTGCGCTATAAATGTGCTTCACGGATCGTTTATCAGTTCGGGCCAGCAACATCTGTGCAGCGCGAGCCGATCTCGACCAAGCGACACTGTTACTACACAACACAGCGCTAAGAGATCCGGTAAAGAAAACATTTGAATTCGCCACTGAGGTAATAACATCGCTGCGAGATCTAGTGAGATGCATTCACATTTCTCTGTTATTAACCGCAGATCTCTATTAGATCAAACAGCGCTGTCATGGAAACCAGGAGAAACATTGTGCCGTGAATGAACTAGTAATACTTTCGTCCACAGACCAGCAACATTCCCCATGGATTTAATATAGTAACACTAACTGGAACCAGTTTGGCTGGAATGGTGAAATGCTTTCAAGTACTTCACACATCTTTTACCAGCACTTCAAAATTCAAATATTATATAAATAAATATATATTTAAATGTTATTTTTAATGTGATGACCAAAACATTATTTGTTCACCCTTCAAAGATGACCCCCATTTACAAACCTGAAAGTTTCAAGATCTAGGAAAACTCACACTTATTTAAAAATATTTTTTCTTTAAACAAATAGGAAATTTATCTGGCATTTCTTTCTTTTTGCTGTATCGAAAACGTACCGAACCGTGACTTTAAAACCGAGGTACGTACCGAACCGTGATTTTTGTGTACCGTTACACCCCTAACATTGACAACTTGGTTTTCACCACAGGGGGACTTTAAAGATCATGAATACTAACCTAAATTATTTGGAAGAAGTTTGGCTCAGGAAATTGAAGAAACTTGGCGTAGTTCATGTGTTGTGGCAGGTATTGTAGTTTGGTATATTGAACAGGGTTTCCACCACTACAGTGTGACCTAGCATGTTTATGAGAAGAGCCAAAGCTGGGAGGGGCTTCTTGAAGTGTGATCTATTCCTGTCTCCTCTATCCTCGAGTCTCTTTCTGTCTTCAAGGACCTCAGGCTCTTCTCAAGCTTTTTTTGCTGTATTAGGTCAATGACACAAATACAGCCCAATCGCACTGCTCTCCCCTGACACGTCTGACCTTCAACTGAACAAAAGTGCTTAGGGATCCCTAGGGATCGCTCCATGTTTGTTTTCAATAGCGCCAATCCTGAACTGAAAATCGGCATTAGCAACTGCACTGCTGACCCTTCTCTAACACATGCAGTGTTATTGATTGTGAGGTACGAGGCTCATGGCTGTTGCCCAAACCATATATTATTCACTGTTCTAAATATTAATTTTCAAACATTTGTTTAATAGCATTATTAGCTAAATGGATTGTAATTGCAGTGTTAATGCATCTAAATGCTGCTTCAGATGCAGCTTCTGTGCCTCTTATATAGAGTACACATAGTTGTTCGGGATTTTGTTGATACCGATTTAATTTGAATGGTCTGGTTTAATATTGAAATAGAATATTACGATGTCAAAAATTCGTGTAAGAATTTGACAAAACATGATGCTTACAGCTAATAAGAAAAAAAAATCAGCCCTTATAAAAGTAGAAATGCCATTGGAAATCAATTTAAGGTGAAATGTTAGTTTCTGTCACTGCTGTGAACTAACCACAGCACAGAATATGAAGAATGGCAAAAGCTTTTGGGAGTCAGGCCTAAACCAGACAATATTGCACACTGCAACATTAAAACCTTACATGACCAGTTTGATTTCATGGTGACTTTAAGTGAGATTGTTTTAGGGAAGCTACCTTAAAATTGCATCTCTTTTGAGGTCACTTATGCGGGTCCATTATTTCAGTAAGAATGTTGGCTTGTGTTTAGGAGTCGAGAGCAAAGGCCAATCTGGAAATAATGGCTTGTTTATGAAGTATTCCCAGAGTTCCAGGGTGAGGCAGGGAAATGAACAAAGTTCCTCTTGTTTACATTGGAATTTTCCAGACTATCCTCCGAATGTGTCACTTTGACATGTGTTAAAGGGTTAGTTCACCCAAAAATGAAAATTAAGTCATTAATTACTCACCCCCATGCTGTACCAACCCCGTAAGACCTTCGTTCGTCTTCGGGACACAAATGAAGATATTTTTGATTAAATTTGAGAGCTGTATAACTACCACATTGGCTCCTAAGGGACTGCCTCTTGACGGCCCAGAAAGTCAATGAAGAAAATGTTTAAATATCCCAAGTGACTACCGTGGCTCAACTATATGTTTATCAAGCGACGCGAATACTTTTTGTGTGAAAAAACAAACAAAAATAATGAGTTTATTCGACTATTTCTTTTCTTCCTTGTAGGCCAGAACGAGAATTCCTTATAGATTTCCACGACGCATGTGCGAGAATTGCGATCTGCTTACACCAGCTTACACTACTTCAGATCGCAATTCTCACGCATGCGTCGTGGAAATCTAAGGAAGTCTCGTTCTGGCCTACAAGGAAGAAAAGGAATAGTCGAATAAACTCGTTATTTTTGTTTGTTTTTTCGCACAAAAAGTATTCGCGTCGCTTGATAAACATATAGTTGAGCCACGGTAGTCACTTGGGATATTTAAACACTTTCTTCATTGACTTTCTGGGCCGTCAAGAGGCAGTCCCTTAGGAGCCAATGTGGTAGTTATACAGCTCTCAAATTTAATCAAAAATATCCTCATTTGTGTTCCGAAGACGAACGAAGGTCTTACGGGGTTGGTACAGCATGGGGGTGAGTAATTAATGACTGAATTTTCATTTTTGGGTGAACTAACCCTTTAAGACCCCATGAAATCTAAATTAAGAGTTCGGTGGCTTTCAGTTCTTTCAAAATGTGAATTATAAATATAATCTTTAGCAGATATCCATACTGTATCTAAAATGAATCGTTCTCTTCTAGGATAGAGACTGTATTGATGACTCATATGGGTGTGTCCGTAGCCCATCAAATCTTCCCTATAACGTCATTGTACCACCATCTAAAACCAACTGACACTGATTAGCTGTAACAAAATTTACACGAACATTGTCATTCACCCCACACTGAGACCTGTGGTGTTTTGGTGTGTGTTCAGAGTGTTTCTTTACTGACTCATCCACTTTAATTAAGTTTAGTCTTCTTGGGTTCGGGCCAAGTACTTGTGGTGCTCTGTTACCCACATTTCCTCCGTTGTGCTGAGCTACACATGACTCGACGGTGGGGATAATTGTTGTTCCTGCACACCGTGGCTGTTTGGGCCCAATTCATCTTCCTTTAAGACTGATGGGGTAAAACGTCTGTTTCCTTTTTACTTGACCCCACTTTGTTTTGTGCTTGTCCCTGTGGGTTTTCTGCCTTGTCATCTGTCCTTGCGACACAGATTTCAGTTCACTTTTACTTGAAATCTGTCACAATGGCTACATTTACATGTAACCAAATAATCCATTAGTAATTGCGACGGTCACGGGATGCGGTACCGTTGTGATGAGGTTTGGGGTAACTTTACAATTGAAAAGCTAGTCTTTTCCCCTGTTTTTTTGTCTTGACTGGAGCGCTGTCAACAAAGTGAAAAATAGTTGTCTTAAACGAAGCATCTAGTGAGAGTCTCACTTTCCCTTTCCCAGCGGATTAGACCTACTGTTTAATTAACACGAGTGCTCTCCATAGCTACAGTCTCCTGGCTGTAAGATCGCCTTGCGTAACAATATTATTATCCTGAGCTAGAGGTTTCTGTTTTAAGAATTACAATAGTTTACTTTGACAATTCACATGTAACAATGGTTAATCGGCTGTATCATCAACACTATTTTTTTCCCCTAACTTGCTGGACGTCACATGCCAGCCAAGCTACTGCACTTGAGAAGAATGGGAATGCTTTCAATGGGCGTTGAAGCCCTATTGTTGAACAGCCTTATTTACGTCCCCATTAAACTATTTATAACATCCATTTCGAGTAGCTATATCAATGCAGAATTCATAGCCTAGGTTCACTTTGCCGTGGACTTCACACGTCTTTGCTGTACTCCGTTTAAAAGCCTAATGACAACGGAGTCTCTTGAGGAAACTGGTTGGGATTGTCAGATAAATCCTCTTTACCTGGCACCGTTTGGACATCCCACTACTCTTACCGGCACTTTAATTAGCACTAATCTTGTCTTCAAAAGCTTGTTAAGTTTAATGGTTGCTCAGTAACGAGCCTAATCTTGGGCTTTGTAACCCTTAGACTAACATTTTAGTCCTGCTCAGGCTTCCCTAGTGATGACACTTCTGGATAATCCCTAATTAGAGTGAATTAAACTCAGCTGGACAGAATCGAATGGAAAAGTGGGTTATGCCAATGTGAAGTTCAAGCCATCTCCACTATCAAGTGCGTGAACTGGCCTTGACGGCTCGCTTCGCCTTGTTTTCATGGCCCAGACGCTTTATAAAGTCACCTGCTGTTGTTTCCCTAGGTTATGTACCTGCTGCCTATGTTTAGAAAAGAACTGCTACAACCTTGTTAAACGGTTTCGCCGTCATGCTCAGCTGTGTGAAATTACCCTGCGCTCCTTTCTGCGTTCATTAACGTCGAGGCGGCTGCCAAATGGCCAACAGTGTTTGTACTGGTTTACTCTGGCAGCTAAAGTGAGTTCATCTGGGCATAACTGCTTCCAGCTGAGCTGGACCTTGTTTTCATGTTTTGCTGATTCTTCAGCAGAAACGGTTTGTATTTCGTCAGTCTTAATTGACTTCTGCATGCTCCAGAAAGGGACATGAGCTGCTTTTCATTATGCACGGGTGTTTTTCTGTTCTGCTTCGCTCAGCCTGTTTAGCTTCTCAACTAGGGAGGGTCCGTATTATTATGACTATTATTATGACAACAGTGTTTGATAAACTATCACTGAATCTATAAATTGTAAACTCTAAGATCATACCATGTATTACTGGAGTTCAACAGAAAAGATGCACAGTGAAATAATTCTAACAGAAATGTACTCAAGTTAACAAACCCACACTTAAACCACTGACTCTCAAAAGTGCAATTTACCCCAAAATATACTCGAGTATAAAAAATGATTGTGATTTTAACGGTACAAGACTAGTGTAAAAACGTTAATTGGTTAACAAAGTTTAATTACTTTACGGTGAATAACTGTGATAGATGTGATGGTACATTTAATGTAATTTTATTGTAAAACACCATTAAATTGACAGTTTTTGAAAGTGAAGAAGTGTATAATTTACAGTGAAAGTAAATTGACATTCCCGCAATTCCCTGCGTGACCCTTCATATTTAATGTATTTTTGTTGAAAATACTGTTTCTTCATAGTTTTCTTAGTTTTTCTTTCTAATCAGTTATGTATATTAGTATTTTATGTTAACTTATATAGGTAACTTGTTTGATTAATCGCGATTATGATTTTAGCCAAAATCGTCCAGCCCTACTCACTGGTGTCTGAAAGTGAGTTTAGAGCTGAATTTGTTTATAACCTATAAAAACCGAGACAGTCGCCCCGGCTAAAAATAACTATTGTGCTTAAATGTCTAATAACTTTTGAACCGCTAATCCAATCTGTATGCTTTCCAATCTTGTAAAGAGGAGATTCATTTTGTCGCCTTTGGACATTCAGACACCCCGTAGTGAATGTGATTGCGTCATCAAGTTTTGATCAGCATTGATCCGTCAAAGAAACCCATGCAGTTTGTTCCTCTGAGCTAAACAGGAATGATTGTTGAAGCTTAGGCCCTCCCCCCCCCAAGATTAGTTGAAACTACCATCTACTCACCCAGTAATCATAGGTTTCGGTCCGACAGTGGAAACACGGCTAATAATTTCAATCTGTGTTGATAATCTCAAAGCAATCAAAATTAATGGGATTTGGAACCACCTTTTATTAAGTCCAACAACCTCTCCAAACAATTGATCTTACTAAACATAATGGTGTGTTCAACTTCACACCGGACGCGAATAGCGCGTCAGGCGCCAGTGATTTCAATGTTAAGTCAATGCAAAGACGCGTTACGCGCGTAAAAAATTCCTGCGGCGCGAATGAGGCGTAGAGCGCGGCGCGGTAGACGCGAATACGCCTCATTCGCGCGTCAATTTGCTCGAATGGCGCGAATTGAGCGTCCGGCGCGTTAAGCGCGAATGATTTAGTTATTATGCTATTTGTGCATTCACGCGTTTGACGAGAATTCGCGCGTGCCGCCCGAGTTGAAAAATCTGAACTTTGCCATCAAATTCGTGCGGCGTTAACCAATCAGGAGCCTGCTGCTTGCTCACGTGGTGAAGTATCTGGACGCTTCAATGAATTATTTTGTAATGTGACTAAATGCGTGTGGTTCTAAGCACAACAAAGCAAATATTTTATCACTCAAAACTTCATTTCAATATACGAGACATGTTCATTTTGTGAAAAAAGTAAATTTCGCTTCAAACTTTTGTTTTTACGTGCGTCAGTTTCACTCTTGATGCGCGAATTAACACAAAGTAGTCAAGCGTAAAACTAGACACGGTAGACGCGAATTTGACGCGCTATTCGCGTCCAGTGTGAACGCAGCATAATGTAAAAGCATATAATCATAAGTAACAAGTAATAAAATCTTGGTGGGTGAGTTATGATCTTCCAGCGCTCTTCTAGTGCTCCTATTCTGTGGTAAATCAAGACCTGTCAATCTAAACGATCTATCCAATCCCCAAGCGCGATCCATCTGTAAAACAGTGTCCGATCGACCTCAACTTTTCTATGGATTATTTTCCGATTATTCCACCACCAAAATGGCTATTCAAAACCGTTTCACCCCTACATCAAACTGGTTTACTTCCAGAAATCAATGAAAGCGGTTTTCCTCACACACCTGTTTACCTGTTTTGAAAGCAGTGTTTCTCGAACACCATTTACAGATTCATACACACCTGAACCAGATAATCAAGCTCTTCAAGGATCATTAGAAATGTCAAGTCAGATCAGTTGAAGACCAACCGCAATGAAGGTGGCCCTCCAAGAGCAGGAATGGACACACCTAGTTTTAGGGCCAATGGGAACATGACCAACCCATTATGTGCCTCTAGCTTCTGATCATAAACTTGAAAAGCTAGCCGCTGGATCAGCGTGCCAGAGCCTGCTGATGGAGAACGGCCTCTCTCCCTGTCAGGAGTGTGAAGAGGCCCAGAATGGAAAAAGCTGTGCAGTGTTATCTGAATTCCTGTCTGACCGTGGCCAAAACCATCCACTGCCAAAACTGAGACGCTTTTCACAAGGCAAAGATCACTTTGAAGATTATCCTAGAATGCTCTTTTATTGATTACGTTGTATAGTTTTCTAGTTTATAGTCCATATTCCATATAAACTGTAAGAGCTAGAGCAGAAAACTCTCGTTGGTTTTCGTGGCTCATGCACACTAACCGCACTAGATTGTGTGCACCAGTAATGCATTCGTTTGTGAGTCTCCCGAAATGTTACGCAAACAACATCTGTCTTGGATATGCAGGGCCCACAGACTACTAGTACACCATATGCTGAGAGGATGTTTTTTCTCTGTTCCCTGGCTCTCCCGGGTCATATCTGACGCGTTTGTTCATATGAGGTCCTCACTACAACTATTTGTCAGATAAGCTGGCAGATCTTTGCACTTTGTCTGAGACAAGTTGTCTGGTTTAAAGAGATTGTTGTGCTGTTGGCGGGCTAGTGAATTTCTCTTCTTGACGACTTTAAGGCCCTTTAAGATAACGCATGTCGCCCGCACTCAGTGCAAATTCAGCAATCAGTTATTATTATCAGTAGTATTTTAGTCATTATTTAATGTTCATTGCTTTGTGTTTAATGTTAATGTCTTTGTGCACTACTGATCTATTGTCGCTCACATTAAGCTGCCTCTTAAAGCAGCACTATGCAGTTTTTTTTACCTTAACTGAATAGCTTCGGAGTTATTGCAATGGATATATGACTATTTTCGGGTTGAATGTTGGGTGTCTCGCCCTCCCCCGTTGCCTGTGAGCGGAAAAAACACACTTGCAACTAGGGATGGGACGGTATGAAAATTTCATATCACGATTATAGTGTCCAAAATAATCGTGATTATCAATATTATCACGGTTTTGTTAAAAATTTATGAAAGTGCTCAAAAAGAACTGATGCTCACGTTGAAAACATTTCATTTTATAATTGAAAATCAACAAACAACAAATAAAACAAGCCTCTCTATGCAGTTTTTTAAGCAAGATTCTATTCTATGGCATTTCCTTCTTTATAATGCCCGTCGTCAATAGCAACGCATCATTACACGGCGCACATCCATATCACAATGGACGCGTGCTCTCGTTTCATTCAAACAAAACAAAAGTTGATTTATTGTTTACAGAGTTTGATAATATTGGTGTGATATATCTTGTCTGGACGATTGTTTTACAAAATGAATTCATAAACAGGTAAGATTTAAAACATTAGCTAATCTCATTATCAATTCAATATGTCCCCGTAATTATGTGGTAAAAATAAAATCGGTTTAATACGTGATGTATCTATACTTTACTATCCCTTATAATATCAATCTTAATAATAGTCTTGTTTGAAGTTGTTCGTTCGTCTTTGGCTCAAATCCACTTGCTACGAACTTTTCTTCGCGGAAGCTTCACGTCTATTTCAAGTGAGTGACATGAAATGTTTCAACTCAAAACAACATTTCGTGCCCAATTGTTTCCCAAACGTAGTTTTGGTATTAAGGTCAAAGTTAACTTGCCTTGCGTTCGGGTGACGATCACACAAGACGACTCGGCAGATTTGAAGTGTTTCTATTGCAGTGACTTTTTGTTCGGCAGACAGGGTGACCATCCTCGATCAAGTTTCCCTCAGGACTTTTGGAAAACCAAAAATATGACCACACCTCAGATTTGGTCCTCTTAAAAGGCTGAAAAACCTCCTGGGCACGGTCACTGCTTTCCGCCATTCCTCCTCGAATAGTAATTTAAAAAAAATATTGTGTGCTGCGCGGCTGCGTCAGACTGGCCGACAGGATTCAGTGAGTTATTAAAATCGCGATAATCAAACACGGTTTTAATGATAATTAAATTTTAAACGATAATACTAACCGTCAGTACATTTTATCACGGTTTATCGTGAAACCGGTTATCGTCCCATCCCTACTTGCAACTTTGAGCCGGCCGGCCGCAGCATCAGGAAGTGTCGATAAGATGTCAGGTCTCGCGATGTAACGAATTGCTTTACGGCAAGAAAGATCTGTTAAAATGAGCATCAAACAGAAATAACCCTGCACCGTATACATGTGGTGTTCGAGGCACATACAATACAGACTGCCGACAGTTCAACAGGGCGCAGCTCTTAAAGGGTTAGTTCACCCAAAAATGAAAATTAAGTCATTTATTACTCACCCCCATGCTGTACCAACCCCGTAAGACCTTCGTTCGTCTTCGGAACACAAATGAAGATATTTTTGATTAAATTTGAGAGCTGTATAACTACCACATTGGCTCCTAAAGGACTGCCTCTTGACGGCCCAGAAAGTCAATGAAGAAAATGTTTAAATATCCCAAGTGACTACAGCGGATCAACTATATGTTTATCAAGCGACGCGAATACTTTTTGTGCGAAAAAACAAACAAAAATAACGAGTTTATTCGACTATTTCTTTTCTTCCTTGTAGGCCAGAACGAGACTTCCTTAGATTTCCACGACGCATGCGCGAGAACTGAACTGAAGTAGTGTAAGCAGATCGCAATTCTCGCACATGCGTCGTGGAAATCTATAAGGAAGTCTCGTTTCAGGCCAACAAGGAAGAAAAGAAATAATCGAATTACATAAATGGTCAAAACATTTAGATAATAATAAATGATCTGTAATATGGCAGTTTATGGAAAATGCTATCGAATATTGATATTTTTCAAGGTATCATATGGAAATTCCAGTATCGTGACAGTGCTAGTTTAGTTTCCCCTAAAACTATGAAGCAGCACAACCGTTTTTAACACAAAATGTTTATTGATCGGCAAATCAGAATGATTTCTGAAGGATCATGTGACACCGAAGACTTGAAGTAGTACATTTGATAATATATTACAGTTTATGAACAGTTTGTACTGTACTGTTAGACATGTGCCGGTATTCGGTAATGCGATAAATCGCGGTAATGAATATGCACAATATTGTTATCGCGGGCTCTTCAAAATACCGTGAAAAATAATAGATTCGAATTTAGACTTTTAGAGCGCGCATTAGCTGCTTATTTTCCTTCAACCGCTCAAACACTGCGTGCTGCGCAGAACACGCGCGCACTCTGATGTAAACAATCCCCATTATGTATAAGCACTGTGTGCATGCAGCAGTGCACACTAGTCTACTGTAAACAGTCCTCACATGGATCAAGCATGGCGGAATACTCCCGACGATTTATCCCCGCAGGGCTGCCAAACTCTCAGACATTCCGCTTTAGACTCAAGCTTGAGACTTTCAGACAGGACGCGGAATACGCGCGCGACGCGCAGGGTTGTTTTGTTGCTGCGTTGACCTGCATCGACCACGCCGTTGTTAAAGTTCAAAATAGTTCAACTTTTTATTTGTAAAATGGCAAATCGCGTTGTATCTGAAGGGCAACGTTGAACCAAGCGGCCGCAGCGTCGCGCATTCCGCGTCCTGTCTGAAAGGCGCTTAACGCAGTTGACACTTTTCACACGCTCTCCCACAGAGAAAAATCACAGGGCAAAGAGGACACTGACACCGACAGACAGACTAGACAGAGCAGGTTACTTTTGATATGAAAGTTGTTATTGATAAATTGAAGTTGATAAATCTCTTCTGATCACAGATCGTTGCTCCTCAGTTCAAGTAAACCGATCAACATGTTACTTTCGTTTTTATTTAAAGATACAGTATAACTTACCGAAAGGTATATTTACTTGTACATAATAACGATCAATCAGTGTTTTCAAACATGGAAAGAGGTCAGTAACACTGCAGGAGAACAGTTGTGTCACAAAACGTTACATTTACCTCAGGAAAGCCATTTAATGACCAGCACATTAGTTGACTAGAAAAAAATATCAAGGAGTATTTTGCTAAATATTATATTTAATTTCTCTCTGTATGTTTACAGCATTATGTGAGGTTTTTTTTTTTCTTGAGAAACATTAACAGACTGGGGCCTACCTAATATTTATCCAAAACAGTCAATATTGAATTAAGACTGAAATCAAATCCAAGAATTTAATTAGATAATACAAACAGTAACCTACCAGTCATTGTAACATGTTGTCACTAAACTTTAAACAATTTGGTTTAGTTACCATATGTTTCGAAAATCACAATTACACATTGTGATACAAGTTGAGGTTTTTTTAGAGACCCACAATGCATCTGTTTTTCTTGAGCATTAAAATATAATTTCATTAAAACATCGTGATAATACCGTATACCGTGATAAAAGCTCATCAATTAACCGCAGCATGAAAATTTGATACCGGCACATGCCTATGTACTGTACAGTTATATTACAGTTTGTACTGAATTCATCCAATAAAACAAAATCCTTAGTTTTAATAACATGAATGTCACGCATGCTTGAGTTTGTGTAGTTCAGAAAACCATTATATGCAGACTACTTATTTAAATAGTAGTTTTTTTTTGTTTTTTTTTTCGGTTTAATATTCCCGGCCCAAGTCCACATCACCATTTATTATGGTGTTCAACCCTTATTTAATTTATTAATTCAAAATTATGTTAAAATCCATGACAATCTGGATTCTATGGTTCACACATTCGGCGTCACTGAAACGACCCTGCAAAACTGAACTTCTTAATAAAACCCTGCTATAAAACTAGAACTTGCCCTGGATATGTCAGCAACTTGCCAAAATCACAAGTGCAAAAGACCACAGCGAACCGCAGTTGCTCTCAAAGCACGCTGAAAGTTTTGTTATGAGTGATTTCTGTGTGTTAAGCACGCCAACACCATGTAAGGAAAGGAAAGGCCGCAGTGAAGTGTGTCACAGCTCTGCAGAACAGGAAACTGCAGAAGCTGCCGTAAAGGTGAAGCCTCGGATCGTTCGGACTTTAGTGCGCGCCAGGAGGGAGAGAACACCAGCACTGTCTGTCCCGAGCCGACTGCATTGCAGCACGAGCGTTTCCCTGCATTCACTTCTCTATTCAGTACATCTTTGAAAGGCCTCCGTTGGGTGAAGACGTGAGGATGTGACATTGACATGGGGACAGTGAGCGAATCAGATGCTAATTCAGGAACTGATTGTCAGAGTAATTTGTCACGCGTAAAGATAACAATCTTTAGAGTCATTAGTTTTGGTTTACGAGTGCATGTTTGTTTTGCACAGACGAAGTAGATTAGTGTTTAAAACTACAGTAGTCGACATTTTGAAGCCGTCCGAAGGCAAGAATGGGTATTGTTCAAAAGTCATGTTTAACTTTGAAAGGTTTTGATCCCCTTCAAATGTTGACTACTGTATATATACACTACGAATATTCAAGGTTGGTTATTAGTACTTTAATTCAGCAAGGACATAATACATCGATCAACAGTGACAGTACAGGATTTTAACATTTTAAAAGATTTACATTTCAAATAAATATTTTAGGGCTGGGCAACGATTAATCGCATCGAAAAAAAGTGTTTACGTAATATGTGTGTGTAGTGTGTATAATTATTTTGTATTTATAAATACACACACATGCTTGTATATATTTAAGAAAATGTGTTCTTAATATATCAAATATTTATATTTATACATAATATTAATTATAATATATACACTACCGGTCAAGTTTTAGATCAGTAAGATTTTTTTATGTTTTTAAATGAAGTCTCATTTTCTCACCAAGGCTGCTTTGTTTGATGAAAAAAAAATGACAAACAGTAATATTGTGAAATATTATGACAATTTAAAATGGCTGTTTTCTATTTTAATATATTTTTATAAGCTGAATTTTCTACATCATTACTGTTGTTGATTACGCATCAGTTTTCAGTGTCACATGATCCTTTAGAAATCATTCTAATATGCTGATTTTATGCTCAAAAAACATAAATTATTATTTTCAATGTTGAAAACAGTTGTGTACCATTTTTCCCCAAAATTCAATGATGAATAGAAAGTTCAAAAGAACAGCATTTATTTAAAATATAATCTTTTCTAACATTATAAATGTGTTTACTGTAACTTTTGATCATTTTAACTCATCCTTGATGAATAAAAGTATTTTCTAATTTCTTTCCCGCAAAAATAAAAAAATAAATTCTTTCTGACCCCAAACTTTTGAATGGTAGTGATTAATGTTACAAAAGCTTTCCATTTCAGATCAATTCTGTTCTTTTGAACTTTCTATTCATCAAAGAATCCTCAATTAAAAATGTTAAAAACTGTTTTCAACATGGATAATAATCATAAATGTTTCTTGAGCATCATATTATAATAATTTCTGTAGGATCATGTGAGTAATGATGCTGTAAATTCAGCTTTGATCACAGGAATAAATTACACTTCACTATATATTCGCATACAAAACCACTGTTTTAATTTGTAATAATATTTCACAATATTACTTTTTTTTTTTTTTATTAAATAAAGCAGCCTTGGTGAGCAGAAGAGACTAAAAAAATCTTACTGATCTAAAACTTTTGACCGGTAGTGTATATATTTATACATAATTAATATTATGTATAAATAAATATAATAATAAATATTTATACATAATTAATATTATGTATAAATAAAATATAATAATAAATATTATACATAATTAATATTATGTATAATAAATATAATAATAAATATTCATACATAATTAATATATGTATAAATAAATATAATAATAAATATTTGATATATTAAGAACACATTTTCTTAAATATATACATGCATGTGTGTGTATTTATATATACAAAATAATTATATACACACTACACACACATATATTATGCAAACACAAACTTTTATTTTGGATGCGATTAACCGTTGCCCAGCCCTAAAATATTATTAATCAAAGAATCATGAGCATCAGATCAGCATCAAGACCCTTGTTTAATCGTGAATCAGACTAAAAATAGGCAGCACACACACACACAGAGCGCTGTGTAGTGTGATAGAGTCCCTGCAGTAATTGGCTTTGACCACTAATGCAATAGAGCTGAACACAGACGCCCACATTAGGCCTCTTCCGCTGCGGTGCGGTGAATTCATTTCAAATCCATTAATATGATTAAAAATTAACACGCCGGAGGAACTGATCACGTGACGTTATGTGGGTCAGATCTGGATGTTTGTGGCGCGTGTGTGTTTCCCCTCCGCTAACCCTGTCGCGGTCTCCCTCCAGCTGTGCATCATGGCCGAGCAGGAGCCCACACCAGAGCAGCTGGCCGCTATCGCCGCCGAGAACGAACAGAGCGAGGCTGTCAACTACAAGCCGCCGGCACAGAAGACCCTTCAGGAGATCCAGGAACTCGACCAGCACGACGAAAGCCTCCGCAAGTACAAGGAGGCGCTGCTGGGCAACTGCAGTGTTGCTGCAGGTGTGTGCCGCTTTCTCCTACACACACACACACACACACACACTCTCTCTCTGCTCTGGCCTAGTTTGATTAAGGTTTCTGTGCCACACACACACACACTGTAGTGTAGCAGTCCCTTTCCCAGAATTCATCACATGAACCTGCTCTTCTTTCAACACGCTTTAATTTTTTGCTTAAATGATTAGTATGTCTTGGCATGCACTACAGGTGTGTGTGTGTGTTGTGTGTTTCTAATAAACCCTATTTTATAGGGTCAAAATACCGCCTCAAAAATGGCAATATCCTTGTAGGGACACTTTAGGTTTTCTGTGATGTGAAGGTTTAGGAGAAAGAATATACAGTTTGTACTGTGTAAAGATCATTATGCCTATGGAACAATCCCATGAAATATGCAAACATGTAAAACATCTCGACTCGCATCACATGATGCTCCCTTTCCCCCCCCTTTTTGTCCAAAAATTGCATTTAGGGATGCGCAGATATGAACATCTTCAGCTAGTACTGATATGTCTTTGTACTTAAAAGCCAATAACTGCTATATTGGCTGATAAATCAAAATCCAAATTATCATATAATTTCTGAGAACCTGATTACACAAACAAAAGTCTCTCCATTGAAAGCCGTGTCCTAAGCACACGTTATAATGTTCGCAACTTTTTTTTACGTAGCTTATGTAACCGAAAAAAAAACAACTTTTGCTGGTAATTTACTCACCCCCGTGTCATCCAAGCTATCCATGTCTTTCTTTCTTCAGTCGAAAAGAAATTAAGATTTTTGATGAAAACATTCCAGGATTTTCTCCATATAATGGACTTTAATGGGAACCAAACGGTTCAAGGTCCAAAAGACAGTTTCAGTGCAAACTGTTCAAAGGGCTTTAAACGATTCCAGACGATGAATAAGGGTCTAATCAAGTGAAACGAGCGCTCATTAAAAAAATAAATAACAAAGTTTAAGTTTTATAAGCTCAAATGCTCGCCTTGCTCTGTTCTGTGATGCATGTTTGTGACTCTCCTATTCGAACTCGTTTATCAAAATGAACCATTTGTCAAAATGAGTCAATTTGTTCATTTTGTTCGTTGAATGAACCAGATGACACGAAAAAAGATTTGTTCATTTTGATAAACGAGTTCGAACAAAGCAAGGCGAGCATTTGAGCTTATAAAACTTAAACTTTGTTATTTTTGTTTTTAAATGAGCGCTCGTTTCGCTTGATAAGACCCTTATTCATCGTCTGGAATCGTTTAAAGCCCTTTGAACAGTTTGCACTGAAACTCTCATTTGGACATTAAACCGTTTGGTTCCCAATGAGTCGAATGAATCCAATGAATTTTCGACTGAAGAAAGAAAGACATGGATATCTTGGATTACATGGGG